>CM070789.1:20667008-21077008 GCA_036346955.1 Dipus sagitta
CCGGCTGTGGTGAAGAAGCTGGCTCGCGGATCCCACAGACCCTGAGAGACACCAGCAAAGGGCCGGCAAACAGGCACAGCCAGAGCTCAAAGTGCTCTTCACATACCTTAGGGCTGGACTACAGGCTCCACCCCAGAGACCTGCTGGACACTCAAGTCTCCAGTCCAATCTTCTTTTTTATTCATTTTATTTATTTTTTGTTTATTTTTCTTTATTTATTTGGGAGCGACAGACAGAGAGAGAAAGAGGCAGATAGAGAGAATGGGGGCGCCAGGGCCTCCAGCCACTGCAAACGAACTCCAGACGCGTGCGCCCCCTTGTGCATCTGGCTAACATGGGTCCTGGGGAATCGAGCCTTGAACCGGGGTCCTCAGGCTTCACAGACAAGTGCTTAACTGCTAAGCCATCTCTCCAGCCCTCATTTTATTTTTGAACTTTTAAATACATCATGTGTTGGCACCCTTTTTTCCCTCGTCCTTGTCCCCATTCTACTGGGAACCCTCCTCAGTGGGGTTGCAGGTATTCCCTAGGGAGTTGCGGGCTATGCATTTATGGGGGCAGCAGTTAGTTTTTGGGGTGGGGGGAAGCAATGCCTCTGGGCATGATGTCTCAACCTGTGGCACAAGTTCAATCTTTTTTTTAAAAAAATTTTATTTATTTGCAAGCAGCAAGTGACAGAGATAGAGAGAAGAGAGAGAGAGAGAATGGGCACACCAGGGCTTCCAGCCACTACAAACGAACTCCAGACGCGTGCGCCCCCTTGTGCCTCTGGCTAACATGGGCCCTGAGGAATCGAACCTGGATCCTTTGGCTTTACAGGCAAACGCCTTAACCGCTAAGCCATCTCCCCAGCCCACAAGTTCAATCTTAATTAAAAAAAATTCCTGCGTCGATGGGACCATATGTTCAAACCACCCTACCCCCACTTATGATGGGCTTAAATGCCGTGCAACCAAAACAAACCTTTCCTCCCGTAAGTTGTCCCTGTCACGTGGTCTTTGGTCATAGTGGCACAAAGCAGCTAAGAGACCTCCAGAATTCACATACTGAAACAGCGTCCCCGATCCAATAGCGTCAGGAAGCGATCAGGTCCTGAGGACAGAGCACTCGAGAATGAGATTAATACCCGGATGAAAGAGGCTTCCCGGGGTCTGGGAAGATGGCTCAGGGCTTGAAGGAGCTTGCTTGCAAAGTTCTCAACTCCCAATCCACTTACATAAGCTGGATGTAAAAAGAGGCACAAGCATATGGTGCTCATTTGCAGCAACAAGAGGTCCTGGTGTGCATGGGCAAACAAATAAGTAAAAAAAAATTTTTTTTTCTTTTTTAAAGAAAGGCTCCAGGAGCTCTTTGAGGCGACAGCAAGAAGGTACCATTGGCGTAGCAGATGGCGAACACAGAGCAGACTCTGAGCCTGCTGCTGCCCGCTGTATTTTAAGTTTACAGTGTCCATGTGTTGCCAGTATGTGGAAGTGTACTGTGTGTTTATGGTGTATCTTGACGTTTTGGAAAACTCACTTAATCATTGCACCCGGAGGTTTCTGTAGACGCTTGCAATTTCCTACGTAGACAATGATGCCTTGTGTGCAAACGGGGACTTCTTTCTCGTCTTCTGAGTCTTCACCCCTTTGATATCTTAGTCTTATTTCTCTGAATGAAGTTTACTGTACTATGTTGAATAACAGGATGGGGAGTAAGACAAAATAACCTTGTCTTGTTTCTGATCTCGAGGAGAAAAAGTCATTCGCCGTTAAGTATTGTAGATGAGACCGAGGAAATTCTCTGTTCTCACTTTTTCCGAGAATTCATTTTTTTTCAAAAAAAAATCATGAGGGCTGGGTGTGGTGGTGCACACCTTTAATCCAGCACTCGGGAGGCAGAGGTAGGAGGATCACCATGAGTTTGAGGCTATCCTGAGACTACATAGTGAATTCCAGGTCAGCCTGAGCTAGAGTGAGACCCTACCTTGAAAAACAAAAACAAACAAACAAACAAAAAATCATGAGGACTGGATAGATGGCTTGGCAGTTAAGGCATCTGACTGCAAAGCCAAAGAACCCAGGTTCAATTCCCCAGGACCCATGTAAGCCAGATGCACAAGGGGGGGGGTGTGTGCGTGTGTCTGTAGTTCTTTTGCAGTGGCTAGAAACTCTGGCGCACCTATTCTCTCTCTCCCTCTCTCTCTCTCTCAAATAGATAAATAAATAAAATATTTAAAAAATCATGAGTATGTGTTCAAATTTTACGGAATGCCTTTCTATACCAGTGGATAAGATCGTGTGATTTTGCTTCAAGTTTCTTTAGGCCAAATAACATTTTATTTGGATTGCTTTGGGCTGCAAGTAACAGACTGAGCCAGATCACAATGTAGTCCTGATTAAGAAGAAAAGTGTTTTTTTTTTTTTTTCCCCCCCCCCCCGCCCCAAGAAGCTCTTCGGCAGGGGTCAGCTCCCCAGCTGGTGAACTTGGCAGCTCAGCGGTGTCATGGCTTCGCAGTGATTCTCTCGGCTTCTCCTCATGGCCACAGCTTGGCGACCGAGGCTCCAAGTGTCACCAGCCACAGGTGGTACAGGGTTTGCTCCTTCTCTTCAGCACGAGGAAAATCTTTCTCAGAAACACAACAGGCTTTTGTATCTTCTTGGCCCGCAGTGGCCCATGTGCAAACGAAATCAGAGGGAAGGGACGGGGAGGTGGAATTCCACAGGTAACTCGACGCCGTGTTTCTCTCTAGGAATGCGTTTGGCATTTGGGATGACAGATCGCTGCTGTGCAGGGCCGTCGTGGTCGCACTCACTGTCGGACATTTCTGGCTCATCGTGATTAAGTGCCAGGACAGACCTCCCAGTCACGGTGACAGCTTTCCAGCTTCCCCTGGGATAGCAATGCCACTTCCCGTCGACAGCCGCTGGTTTAGACCAGCCACGCTTTCTCTCGGGAGATGAGCTCTCGCTTTGGCCTGGTCCAAACAGGAGGGACCGGCTGCTGGATCAGGGGTCCCTGAAGATGAAGAAGTGTCTTCAGGTAGGACCCGAACACAGTTACGTCCAGGAGATCCCCGGGTTCTTTCCCAGGGATTCTCAATGCGCCACGGGCTTCCATGTGCCAGTGCGGACCTGGATGTCTCAAGGCAGGTGGGTGTGTTCTTTCTTTCTTTATTTATTTGAGAGTGACAGACAGAGAAAGAGGCAGATAGATAGAGAGAGAGATAGAGAGAGAGAATGGGCGCGCCAGGGCCTCCAGCCACTGCAAACGAACTCCAGACACGTGCGCCCCCTTGTGCATCTGGCTAACGTGGGTCCTGGAGAATCGAGCCTCGAACTGGGGTCCTTAGGCTTCACAGGCAAGCGCTTAACCGCTAAGCCATCTCTCCAGCCTGGGTGTGTTCCTTTTAAACTGTGTGTGTGTGTTTGTGTTCATGAATGTGGGCGCATGCGTACCGTGGCACGGGTGTGGAGGGCTGAGGACAGCCTCAAGTGTTGGTCCTCATCTTCCACCTTGTCTTAAGGCGGGGTCCCTCTATTGACCACAGCTGTGTTCGCCAGGACAGCTAGCCTGTGAACGTTGGGGTTCTCCCATCCCCGTCTCTCTGCTCTCTCAGGGGAATTACAGAAAAGATTTACGTGGTTTCTGGGGATCCAAACTCAGTTCAACATGCTTGTACAGCGAGTATTTTCCCCACTGAGATATCTCCTGTTCGCATTGCTGGCAGGAAATCACTCAGCCAAGAGCAGCTTTTGGGAAAATAAAAAGGATTATTTTGGCTTCCAGACTCGAGGGGACTCTCCAAGATGGCAGGGGGAAATGATGGCATGAGCAGAGGGTGGACATCACCCCTGACCAACATCAGGTGGACAATAGCAACAGGAAAGTGTGCCAGACACTGGCAAGGGGAAACTGGCTATAACACCCATAAGCCCGCCCCCAACAATACACCACCTCCAGGAGGCGTTAATTCCCAAATCTCCATTACCCAAATCTCCATCTGCTGGGAACCTAGCATTTAGAATGCCTAAGTTTATGGGGGACACCTGAATCAAACCACCACATCACCTTAACCCCAATAATGGATTCTCTTTTTTTTTTTTTTTTTTTTTTTTTTTTTTGATTTTTCGAGGTAGGGTCTCACTCTGGCCCAGGCTGACCTGGAATTCACTATGTAGTCTCAGGGTGGCCTCAAACTCATGGCAATCCTCCTATCTGTGCCTTCCCCCCCACCAAGTGCTGGGATTAAAGGCGTGTGCCACCACGCCCGGCTCCGATAATGGACTCTTAAGTGGCCTTACATCTTTTTCTCTTTAGGATCATGTTCTAATAGTTAACAGTCTTAAGAACCTTAGAGTGGGAGCAAGGGTCTTTGGAGGTCATGAAACTTATTTTTCCTTTTAGAGAAAACCACAAAATTCCAGAAGAGTGCACTGATGGTCTCAAGGTCAGCCAGCAGTATGGCTCCTCCGGTGCTTATTCAACTGAGAGTTAGACGCTGATTTCATAATCCTCTGTTGGCTTTCGTTTTTCAGTTCTCCATGACATCTAATATTTTGGGTGACTGATTACTATGAAATATAGTGTGATAGTTGGTAGTAGTCTTTGTAATTATAATTCTTTTTTGTTTGTTTGGTTGGTTGTTTTGAGGTGAGGTCTCATTCTAGCTCAGGCTGACCTGGAATTCACTAGGTAGTCTCAGGGTGGCTTTGAACTCGCAGTGATCCTCCTACCTCTGCCTCCCGAGTGCTGGGACTAAAGGCATGTGCCACCATGCCTGGCTCCTTTTTAAAATTTATTTTATTTTTTGGTTTTTCAAGGTAGTGTCCCACTCTAGCCCTGGAATTCACTAGTTATTCCCAGGCTGGCCTTGAACTCAGAGCAATCCTCTGTCTCCCAAGTGCTGGGATTAAAGGCATGTGCCACCATGCCCAGCTATAATTCTTATAACCTCTTCATGAGATAGGTGCTCTTATTGTCCCTGTTTTACAGAGTCGACATATCAGTTTCTTGTTGCTGTAATAAATATCTGAGAGCAACAACCCAAGGGAAGAAGGACTTTTCTTTGACGCATCCGGCCCGCGGTCACTTGGATGGAACGTCACGGTGGCAGACGCAGGTGGCGCAGAGAGCTCTGCTTCAGTTCTTGGAGGACGGGAAGCAGAAAGGGGGGGATGCCGACTTTCTCCATCTCCCCCTTTTGTTCTGTCAGGGACTCCCAAGCCCATGCACGATGCCACTCACATCCAAAACGGTTCTTCTACCACATTTCTGGAAAGGTCCTTCCAGACACACCTGGAGGTATGCCTCCCCAATCTGCTAGGTGATTCCAAACCCAGTCAATTTGACGAGGAAGTTAACCGTCACAGTAAGAAAATGAGGTTTAAGAGATCGAGGAATTTAAGAATCAGCATCATTAGTTGCTACACGGTTTACCCAGTAAAATGAGCTTTTATTGTCATTTCCTGTTATCTATTCTGGGTGGCAGCCAAGGCATTCCCCAAGCCCTCTTAGACTGGACCTACAATCTCAGTCCCCCTCTCCTCCACAAGTCTGCAGAACCACAGAGAGGCGATGAATAACTTCGTTCTAGCTCTGTATGACTGGGAAAGGGTAAGAGATGAAAAACATGATTCAGCCATATTATTTTGCTTTTCCTAAGAAGAAACCTCATTATTAGATCAACAGTTTAACGATTAGGCTATGCCTTAATTATAACCTTGACTTTATAGTTCTTGGGGAAAGATATGATTAGGGCAAAATTAAAATATGGCAAAGAGTATAAGTTGTCTCAGTAAAACACTGTTTTCAGTTACTCTAAGCTTTGGCTCTCTTCACTCTTTTATATTTTCTAAGGAATTCAGGCATTGTGAAACTCTTTGCCTGTGCAAGCCATCTGGAAGCCCAGACAGCCATTGTAGGTTTTGTGGAAACACATTGGTAAGGATGCAGTTCTCTGGACATCTCTACTTTGCCTGCGTGTAGAGTTCCTTCGAACTGACCTCTCTATTCTTTTGTCTAATGTTCATCCACATCTCCATTCCTCCATCAACCCTCCTACCCATCTGTAGTATTTTCTGTGGTAAGGCCAACTCAATGAAGGACGAGCGCGTTATGTTTCACAGTTGGAGGATAAATAAATTCCACCACGGTGGGGAAGGCAAGGCAGCAGGATTGGGAGGTCGTTGGTTCATTGCATCCACAGTCCATCGAATAGCGATGCGCAAGGTTGGGGGTGGGGGTCTTCCCACCTCGACCAGCCCAGTCTACACACTTTCACTGGACAGGACCTAGAGTCACCTAGGAGAGAGACAAGCCTCTCCTAGGTGACTCTAGATGTTTTCAAGTTGACAGTTTTAACCCTCACACCATATATGCACCAATCCATCCATTTACTTAATTAACTCTCTTTTTTTATTTTTTAAAATATTTTATTTATTTATTTGATACAGAGAAAGAGGCAGAGAGAAAAAGAGAGAGAGAGAGAGAGAGAACGAGAATGGGCACGCTAGGGCCTTCAGCCACTGTAAACCAACTCCAGATGCGTGTGATCCCTTGTGCATCTGGCTAATGTGGGTCCTGGAGAGTCAAACCGGGATCCTTTGGCTTTGGAGGCAAATGCCTTAACTGCTAAGCCATTTCTCCAGCCCCCTAATGAATTCTCTTGGTGTGTGTGTGTGTGTGTGTGTGTGTGTGTGTGTAGTGTGTGTGCAGATGCATGTGCAGCACACACACACACACACACACACACACGTAGAGGCTAGAGTGGAAAGCTGAGTACCGTTCTCTTTCTTCTCATTCTTTCCTTCGGATAGTCTCTCGCTGGAGCGGGGCCTGTCATTTTTTTGTGATCAGAATGGCTAGCATCCGCGGTTCTTCGGTTTCTGCCCCCCCCCCCCAGGACTGGGGTGACAGGCATGGAATGTGTGGCCGTGTACAGCTTTTACATGGGTGCTGGGGATCAAACTCAGGTCCTCATGTTTGAGTGGCAAGTGCTCTGACCCACTGAGCTATCTCCTTCCTTTTGGTCAGGTGCTACACAATCTTTAACTTCCAGACTTTCCTGTGATCTTCTCTTCCTCTCCCCCTTTTCCTTTGCCTTCCCTCTCCCTTCTTTTCTTTCCCTCTTCCTTCCTCCCCTCTTCCTCTTCCCTTCCTTTCCCTCCCCTTCCCTCCCCTCCCCTCTGCTCCTCTCCTCCTTCCTTCCTTCCTTCCTTCCTTCCTTCCTTCCTTCCTTCCTTCCTTCCTTCCTTTCTCTCTCTCTTTCCTCCCTTCCCTCTTTCTGTCAACTTTTTGTCCCTCTTTTATTCTTTCAGTTCACAATCTGCTAATCACATTACATTACTTTCCCTTTTTCTCCTTTAATTAGAACAGTTTCTCAACACCCCCCCCCCCCACCCGACTTCCTTTCATTACATTGACAGTTTCAAAGAATTCTAGCGAGTGGTTTTGGCCAAATGAGCTCAGTGTGGAATTGTGTGGTGCCACCTCACAGAAAACAAGTCAACCATTACTGGCAGGGAGATTACGTGATTGCTGTGCGTTGCTCAGGGGGCATAAAATGTCAGCATGGCCCTTCTTTGATGGTGCTGGGGTCCCTCAGCGCAGGGAGCGCGGTGCCAGCTTCCTGCACGCTGGGGGAATTTGCTTCGTGACCTCTGTGAAGCTCTTGTCTTTTGTCGGTCCCTTGGCCAGGGGTTTTAATATCCACATGTTGCTTTGTTGACAGCCACATTCTGCGATGGACCGTTGTTAGGTGACTCCGTCACTGTGGGAGATCACAGAGTGAGCTCCCGCAGAGGGGGAGGCTGTGTCGTAGCTCCGTCACTGTCACTGGGAGATATGAGGTCCCCTGGGACCTCCCGCAGCCGGGCAGAGCGTCGCGCTCGCTGTGCAGCCCAAGATGGCCCCTAACTCGTGAGCCTCCTGGGATTCGGCATATGCTCTCACACACAGAAGGAATCTTTTTTTTTCTTCTTTCTTTCTTTCTTTCTTTCTTTCTTTCTTTCTTTCTTTCTTTCTTTCTTTCTTTCTTTCTTTCTTTCTTTCTTTCTTTCTTTCTTTCTTTCTTTCTTTCTTTGAGGGCAACAGACAGAGAGAGAAAGAGGCAGATAGAGGGGAGAGAGAATGGGTGCGCCAGGGCCTCCAGCCACTGCAAACGAACTCCAGCCGCGTGCGTCCCCTTGTGCACCTGGCTAACGTGTGGGTCCTGGGGAATCGAACCTGGGTCCTTTGCAGGCAAATGCCTTAACCGCTAAGCCATCCCTCCAGCCCCAGGGTATGTATTTTACACTCAACTGAAACTTTGACATTATAGTGAATGAGATGGACCTTCCAGCTCAACAATGGCAGAGTAGGCACCCACCAATACATATTTTCTTTCTATTTATTTATTTATTTATTTTTATTTATCTGAGAGTGACAGACAGAGAGAGAAAGAGACAGTTAGAGAGAGAGAGAATGGGTGCCCCAGGGCCTCCAGCCACTGCAAATGAACTCCAGATGCGTGTGCCCCCTTGTACATCTGGCTAACGTGGGTCCTGGGGAATCAAGCCTCGAACCTGGGTCCTTAGACTTCACAGGCAAGCGCTTAACCGCTAAGCCATCTTTCCAGCCCCAGAAGGAACTTTTATTGTTTGCTTACAGTACTGGGATTGAACCCAGCGCCTTGTGCCCGCTTGGCGAGCCACAGCCGCAACATTGAGTGTTAGGGACAAAGACACTTGCTTAAGGTCCCATTGCCGATCAGGGATGAAACAAGGCTTTTCTCTGGGTCTGGCTGCCTCTGAATCCTGTCTTTTTCCCACCGTAGGAGTTGCAGGTAGGATTTCTCATCTCTTTTGCTCTGGGCAAGACAAGAAAAATGTGATATTTAAGATCATGTAAGACACAATTCATTTCATCTCTCAAACCTCTTCCTTCTTATTCCCTAAGCGCTTTTTCCCTCTGAAGCCCGATGTCACTCGGTCTATCTCTCTGTATTACCTAGAACACGGTGAATAAATCAAGCCTTTGTCCAGAGGCTTCTAAGGTACGGAGTCCTGCCTGCGTTGGATCCCAGGGCGCCTGGGACCCTGAATACTGGCTGTCATCACACTAGGAGTGATGCTGTTACCCTGGCAACCACTCATCCACCGCACAAGTCGGCAGGAACAACGGCAGGGAATGGCTTTCTCAGCTCTTCCGCAAAGCGGATTTAGGAGAGACCCCGAGATTGGACTGGGGACTATGCTAATATTGTATTAGTGGTGATTTGCCAGTCAAGAATTGGCTTGGTGCTGGAGAGATGGCTCAGCCGTTTAAGTGCTTGTCTTTCTCAATCCCTCCCTCCCTTCCTTTCTTCCCTCCCTTGTTCCCTCCCTCCCTCTCTCCCTTCTCCCCTTCCTTCCTTCCTCCCTCCCTCCCTTCCTTTCTTCCCTTCCTTGTTCCCTTCTTCTCTCTCTTCCTTCCTTCCTTCCTCCCTCCCTCCCTTCCTTCCTTTCTTCCCTTCCTTGTTCCCTTCTTCTTTCCCTTCTTCCCTCCCTCCCTCCCTTCCTTCCGTTGTTCATTATAACTCAGACACTATCCTGCTGTGTGCCAAATCCTATGCTAGTTCCAAGAGGTCCAAGCAAAAAGACACCGTGCTAACCTCTAAGGAGGTCACCGTTGGGATGGAAGTACATTCACTTCTTAGTGTCCACAGGCATTGGCTCCAGGACCCTTGAGAAACTGAGGGAGAGACAGAAGGGCGGCAGGGAGAGGAATCTGAGCTATGGAGAGATCACAGTGACCCTATCCTGTCTGGGTCCTAGAAGCCTCCCCAGGGAACATGTTGCGCCTCCCTAATTGCATGCAAACAAGGCCACGAGTGTTTCCATGCTCGGGGCCTGAGGGGAGGAAGCTCACTTCTGTGCTTGTGGACAGAAGCAGGGCATCCAGCCCATTTACTAAGATTGCATGGGCAGGCAGGAGCCTATAGAGACATATATGATGCAGGCTGGGGAAGGGGTCATGATCCTGGCTGTAAACGGTGATCAGACAGAGATTAGGGGTCCCTCCCATCCCATAGGGACCTTTTGCTTACTTTCATTTTTAAAATTTTTTAAGATTTATTTTTATTTATTTATTTATTAGAGACAGAGAGAGGGGAGGGAGAGAGAGTGAGAATGGGCATGCCTGGGCCTCTAGCTACTGCAGACGAACTCTAGACGCATGCGCCATCATGTGCTTATGTGGGACCTGGAGGATCGAACCCGAGTCCTTAGGCTTTGCAGGCATGTGCCTTAACAGCTAATCCATCTCTCCAGCCCCTTACTTTCATTTTTGCCTAAATAAAATTTCCTTATTTTCTGTATCTCTTGCACCAATTTTTAACAATGTATTATTTATTTATTTGAGAGAGAGAGGTTTAGAGAGAGAGGGAGAATGGGCGTGCCATGGCCTCTAGCCACTGCAAACGAACTCCAGATGCATGTGCCCCCTTGTGCATCTGGCTTATGTGGGTCCTAGGGAATTGAACCAGGGGTCCTTTGGCTTTGCAGGCAAATGTCTTAACTGTTAAGCCATCCCTCCAGCCCTTGCACTCTGATTTTTATTCTGTGGAGAGAAAGAACCCATGAACTCCTGAGCCAAGGCCACCTCCCCCGCCCCGAAACAATACCTAAGCATCTAAGGTGTATATATGAGTCCCTTATATAAGATGGCATGATAGTTGCTTGTAACCAGGAGCAGCCTGGGAGCAGGACAGAGGGCACCTGAAGCGGTAATTGCCTGAGGGCACTAATTGCAGCGGGCAGCAGCAGGAGGCCCTATGATCTTCCTGCTCCCTGCACACTACTCAATGGTTTCCGCACTAAGCCCAGATTTTATTCTGCCCTGAGGTTCAATCCCACGCACCCAGGCCAGCGTAGGAAGGAATACTTGTGGCTGATTAGACCAAGGCACAGGAGGTGACAAGTTCTGGCTGCTTTTTCTCTGTCCTTGCTGCTGACTGACACAATGCAGACCAGTTAGGAAACATCTGCTTACTTATCCTGGGCCCCTGGAATTACTGCCTACAGCCAAACTTTGGGCTCTAGTGGATTGCCACAGGGGACACTTCTCCTAACACAGTGACAAATGACATTTCACTACACCAGACTACTTATAAATTGCCTATTGAATCCCCTAGTGACCCAAATAATTAGGTATTGTTAAGATTCTCAGGGCTGGGGATGGAGGGATGGCTTAGCAGCTAAAGGCGCTTGCCTGCGAAGCTAAGAACCCAGGTTCCATTTCCCCAGGACTCATGTAAGCCACATGCACATGGTGGTACATGTGTCTGGAGTTCATTTGCAGTGGCTAGAGGCCCTAGTGTGCCCGTTCTCTCCCCCCTCTCTCTCTGTCTCTTTGTCCCTGTCTTTCATAAATAAATAAATAAAAATAAAACATTAAAAAATATTCTCAGGGCTGGAGAGATGGCTTAGCAGTTAAGAATTTGTTAGCAAAGCCAAAGGACCCAGGTTTGATTCCCCAGAACCGACATAAAGCCAGTTGTACAAGGTGGTGCATGCATCTGGAATTGGCTTGGAATGGCTGGAGGCCCTGGTGTGCCCATTCTCTCTGTCTGTCGCTCTCAAATAAATAAAAGTAAAAAATATTGAAACCGGGCATGGTGGCACACACCTTTAATCCCAGCACTTGGGAGGCAGAGGTAGGAGGATCGCCGTGAGTTCGAGGCCACCCTGAGACTACATAGTGAATTCCAGGTCAGCCTGGGCTAGAGTGAGACCCTGCCTCGAAAAACCAAAAAAAAAAACAAAAAAAAAAAATTGAAAACAAAAGCTTCTCAGTCTGTATAGGATGAAACTGCAGTTGAAAGGAGGCAAGTTACTTGTCCAAGGACAGTACTAGTAGAGCCAAGACGGAATCGCTCGGTGTGGTCTCCGAGTCCACACTCCTACCAGTTAAATAAATTTCCTTTTAGTCTTTAGAGGATGTGACTTGAACAGGAGTTCCAACATGTGCTTCAGTTTGTAATTCCACTGTTCACCCACTCTGCTTTGTGTTAGATTATAAACTCCATGGAGCAGGGGACGGGCCAGCTGTGATTCTCACAGAACCCTGAATGGGAGCCACATGCTTTGCACATAGTAGATCTTCACTTATATTTCAGGCTGAATAAGCAGTGTCCATGGTTTAAATAGAAAGTGCCCTTCCCAGCCGGGTGTGGTGGTGCTCGCCTTTAATCTCAGCACTCTGGAGGGAGAGGTAGGAGGATCGCCGTGAGTTCAAGGCCACCCTGAGGCTACATAGTGAATTCCAGGTCAGCCTGAGCTAGAGTGAGACCCTACCTCAAAAAACAGATAAAACAAACAAAAAAGTGCCCTTCTGTGGTGGTTTGAATAGATGGCCCCCAATATATCCAGTGTTTCATTAGTTTGCAATTTGCATCTGTAGCCACCTGGCTGGAGGCAATGTCACTGGGTGGATCTTAAGGTGTGGTGGTGGGTTTCAGATTTCAATCTAAAGAAATGCAAAGTGTGCCTGGTTGGAGTTCCCGAAGTGTGCTGTGCTGTGTGGCTTTTAGGCTTGTGCTTCTCTCTCTCTGCTTGGACCTGTGAAGGCAGGCCAGCTTCTTCTGCCATTATGAACTTCCCCTGGATCTATAAGCTTCAATAAATATCCCTTCTTCCATGACTGTGCCTGGTCTGGAAGTTCATCTCAGCGAACCTGAAGCTGCCTGCTACACCTTCCCACCATAGGCTCATGTGGTTGAATACTTAATCCCTGGCTGATAGTGCTGTTGTGGAAGGTTCTGGAGGGACGTGTGTCACTGCAGGGTGTGCCTTGAGGTGTTACAGCCACGTCCCATGGGGTCTTCTCCGTCTTTCTTCCCGCTAATGTGACTTCATGGCACTCTCCTGCCTGCCATGCCTTTCCCACCATGACGGGCTCTACCTTCTGGTCCTGTGAATTGAACAAAACCCTCTACTTTTCCTAAGACGCTTCTGGTCAGGTGGTTCGCCCCAGCCACGAGACACTAACTGACACCGGCAGCACTGGGCCAGGCCGTGGGACCTACGTAAAGTGTTGCCTGTATGCCGGCAGGAACGGCAGTGGCTACGGGTCAGGCCCTGCATCTGCACTCTGTTATATGATGTCTTTGGGCTTTGAAGACTCTTTTTGAATTGTTCCTTTCTTTCCCAAGATAAAGTCTCACTCTAGCCCAGGCTGACCTGGAATTCTCTATGTGGTCTCAGGCTGGCCTTGAACTCACGGTGATCCTCCTACCTCCGCCTCCCCAGTGCTGGGATTAAAGGCGTGTGCCACCACACCTGGCCTGAGTTGTTCCTCTCTTCCCCTGTTTGCATCTCCCACACCAAGCCCTCAGTTAGTAATTGATTTGGCAGATGTTTAATGAATACCTGTTGCATGCCATGGGCAGAGTAGTAGACAAGACAGATCAAAATGTCCTCTGACATGGCACATGGGATCCTCTGGAGGAGGAAATATGAAAGGTGAAACAAGTAAAATACGGTGTGTACAATGATCTAAGTGCTTAGGACGGGCGATAGGAGCTGTGAGGAAAATGAGAGCCCAGTAAAGAGCTAGTCTACTTTGTTACGAACTGAAATGCTCAAGGCTGGGTAACCTATCAAACAAGTAAAGAGGTTTACTTATCCCTCAGCTTTGAAGCCTGAGAGTCCAAACAACATGGTACTGGCTCTGGCAAAGATGGCATGGTGCTTGGCATCAAAGTGAGGGGTAAAACATGCCACTGTGAAGGTACTATGCAACGTAGGAAGCTGAGAGAGATTAAGGGTCCCATGAGAACTTCATTAGTTTCTTCCAAACACATGCCTCCAATGACCTGGTATCCTTCTACCAAGGCCCCACTTCTGAAAGGTCTGATCATCTCTTCATGCAGACAAGCCAGAGACCAAGTTTCCAACACACAAATACTTGGAGACACACTTCAACCTCATCCAAATCCTAGCATCATGTAGCATTGGACAAAAGACTGGGCATAGAGGGCAGTTAAGGCACTTGCCTGTGAAGCCTAAGGACCCATGTTCGAGTCTCCAGATCCCATATAAACCAGACGCACAAAGGTCATATATGCCCACTAGGTGGCGCAAGCTGTCTGGAGTTTGATTTCAGTGGTTGAGGCCCAGGCACACCAATTCTCTCTCTCTCTCTCTCTAAGAGAAGAAGAAGGAGGAGGAGGAGGAGGAGGAGAAGGAGGAGGAGCACTGGGCATGGGCCTATAAATACCCAGGGAGGAGTTTTCCAGGAAGTGGAACAGCCAATGCAAATGCTCTGGGGACAAACCAAGCTAGATGCAAATTAGCAAAACCAAATAGATGTTTCCGGTGCCCGGAGTGAGGGAAGACTTGGCCCACGCCTCACACAGATTGGGCCCAGGTCATGTGCTTATTGATGTGCCCACCCCGTAAGGAGGCTAGGTTTTATACTGGAGGCAGTGGGGAGCCTCTGCAGGATGTTACACATGTCTACCTATTGTGGAGGGTGGATTTGGCCCGTTAGGTTTGGCTGTGAAGTTGGCCCTGGCTTGTGGCTTGTGGCCCTGGCTTGTATGATGGGCCAAATATTGGACTGTGTAGCGGCAGGTGTGCCTGACATCTTGGCAACAAAGTGGCTTTGTGTAATGTGGCAATGATAAATGTAGAAATACTTTTTTTTTTTTTTTTTTTTTGCAGGGAAGGGAAAGCACCATTTATTAGTTCACGGCAGCCTCTGGGGGTGGTGGTGGTCCCCATCTGCCGACTCCTCCTCTGTAGTTAATGAAAGATTCTGCCGTTTCCTCAGATGAGCGCAGCACCTGGGTCAAGCTCAGTGATCGCTATAACTTCATTACACAGTTCATTGAACCTGTCCAGTCCCTGTGGAGTATCGATGGGCCACGTGGCTCGAGGATTTATTTCTTCTGTGCTGGAAGAGGCTGGCTGAGTGCAGATATGGCCCTGGTCTACCCTTACATGACACAAAGCTCTGCTGCTGTGTGGTCTTGAAGCCAAGATTTGGTCCCAGTGACGCAGGGCGCTGCCATGCTCTTGGTAGTCAGGGAGAATGTGAGGATGAGGTGGAAGAAACGTGGCAGAGGAGCCAGGCCGAGACGATGTGCCAAAGCGCAGCTTCCATTGTGCAAGTCTTCACCCGGGAGACAGCGTGACCCCCGACTTTCCTCCCAATCCACGCAGCGGCGGCACCCCTGCTTGTACTGTGTTATCTGCTCAGCACAGCCGTAGGGAAGCTCCCCTGAGCTTCTGTAATTTTCCTCTTGCGGTCCCCAGTCAGGTAGCCGAGAAGTTTAACCCACTGATGGCGTAATGAATTCAAGGTGATGTCAGACTGTCTGCCATACTGCCTATGAGCTGCTTTTGGCTGGGTGTGGTGGTGCAGGCCTTTAATCCCAGCACTCGGGAGGCAGAGGTAGGAGGATCACTGTGAGTTTGAGGCCACCCTGAGACTACATAGTGAATTCCAGGTCAGCCTGAGCTAGAGTGAGACCCTGCCTTGAAAAACCAAAAACCAGAAAAACAAAACAAAACAAACAACAACAATAACAACAAAAAACACCAACCAAACAAACAAACAAAAAACCCAAAAACCAAAAAACCAGGCTGGAGAGATGGTTTAGCAGTTAAGGCACTTGACTACAAAGCCAAAGGACCAAGGTTTGAATCCCCAGGACCCACGTAAGTCAGATGCACAAGGTAGGCACGTGCGTCTGGGGTTCATTTTCAGCAGCCAGAGGCCCTGGTGTGCCCATTCTCTTTCTCTCTCTCAAGTTATTAAATAAAAATAAAATGTTAAAAAACCCTCTGAGCTATTAGAGCTCACTACTCAGGCATTGGAAGTTACTCCCTTGAGTCTATGTTGACAAGAAAAAAATCCAAGTTTCCACTCTATCTCTGGTCCCCATTCTTGGACATCATTTGGTGCATTGGTCTGGGAAACCCCATTGTGCCCTGTGCCCACAGACAAGGGATCCACCATTGCTGCGGGACTCAGTTGTGGCCAGGAGTGGTCCAAGGACAACTGCATTGTGCCAGCTGGCCTCTATTCGGGGTCCAGATTCTGTGGGGCAGTGGCCTTCACTATCCGACTGCATTCTGCCCAGGGGACCTGGAAAGGACAGGGGACAAATCATCTGGGGCTTTGGAAACGTGGTAAGACACCCTGGGGTGCTCAGTCAGAGCCCCCAAATGGTGGATGGGAGCATGATAAACTCCAGCAGTCCTTGTGGCTGCTCACCTAGGTCCTCAGTGTTGAGGTGGCCACCCAGAGTCTGTATGCAAGAGTGCATTTGGTATAATTGTGTGTGTGTGTGTGTGTGTGTGTGTGTGTGTGTGTCTGTCTGTCTGTCTCATAGCCCCGAGGCTGTGGCTGAAGTGATTTCTTTCCTGAGTATTTCATGCCCAAGAAGCCTTTGCTGTTGTGTCTGTTCTGAGCACCAACACAGTGAGAGATTCATCATGGGGTTGGGGGGACATCTTCCACAAAGCCCACTGTCCTAGACTGCATGACCAAAAAATAAATAAATACTTCAGGGGCGGGAGAGATGGCTTAGCGGTTAAGGCGCTTGCCTGTGAAGCCTAAGGACTCATGTTTGACTCTCCAGATCCCACATAAGCCAGATGCACAAAGGTGAGGCAAGTGCAAGGTTGCACACGCCCACTAGGTGGCGCAAGCGCCTGGGGCTCAATTTCGGTGGCTGAGCACACCAATTCTCTCTCTCTCTCTCTAAAAAAAAAAAAAAAAAAAAAATTACTTTAGGCTGTTCTGGGTTCCTTGCACCAGACTGTGTGCGAGCAAGTATGGCAGTGTGGAATGGGAGCTAGACCTGAGGAGATAAACGACCCAGTGCACTCCACCCCCGCCCCAGCTGAAACCACAGAGGAACTAGGGAAATGAGCAAGAGTGCTGCTTTCTTGGTGAGCCTGATCTCAGCACCAGGGTGAAGGAGACAGACACTGAGGACACTCAACTCCTACCAAAGCAGAGATGCAGAGGCTCCTAAGAGCCCATCAGTGAAGTAGACTTAAAACACACCCAACACGGCTCAGGGAACGTGGCAGAAGATTGTTAGAGCCACAGGTTGGGACATTTATGCGCAGGGACATTGCCTCTCCCCCATAACTGGCTGCTGCCCCCACAATGATGGCCCACAATCCCCGTGGGGTTGCCCTGCATCCCCAGCGAGGAGGGCCTCTTCAGGGAGGAGCGAAGGGATGATACCAGCATGTGGGGTTTATATACTAAGTGTGTCCATACCTAATAAGAAATAAATTAAAATTATACTTCAGAAGAGATAGAAGATCATGATACTAAGGCAACACCAGGGAAGTTAAAGACCCTTTGTGAACTAGGATAGCCAGCTGTAAATGTTGAGTAACCCCGAGAGGAAACTCTGAATATAACTAAGATTATAGGCAGGAAAAAAAAAATGCAAGATTTTACTGCAAAAAAAGTGAGACGACCGAGAGGCAATCAAGGGGAACAAGAGGAGCGTTGTTACCAATGTCCTTATAACTCTCCACCCAGGCCAGCAGAGAGCATCTCCCTCGGCCCTGTTACTGGAGAGCCAGCCGCCTTCATGCACACACAGGTCCAATGAGAAGGAGAACAAAGGGCTGGCCGGGCTGGGGGGCCCCTGGGGGATGGCTGGGCCCACGGCTGTGGGAAGGCGGGCTCCGCTGCTTGGGATGGTGAGCAATTCCACCATTTTCAGACCTGGTACTGGGGAAGGGGCTGGATGATGGGAGGGGGTGAAGTCTTACTGCCCGTTTATGCCAAGGCCTCCAAGCTTGTCTGGGGTGAGATGCTTGTGCCAGGGGGCTTCTGATGCTGGAATGGCTTCTGGCTCTACGCTCGAGCCAGGTGTTCCAACCTCTGTCCTTCCATAGCTTTGACTCTGGGAGGTCTTCTGTGACTGTCCCAAAGTTTGTTTTGTCTCCCTTGCGCTCTATAAACTGACAATGGGGGTGGGGAATAGGGATATAAAAAGATAACACGATGCCGGGCGTGGTGGCGCACGCCTTTAATCCCAGCACTCGGGAGGCAGAGGTAGGAGGATCGCCGTGAGTTCGAGGTCACCCTGAGACTCCATAATGAATTCCAGGTCAGCCTGGGCTAGAGTGAGACCCTACCTCGAAAAAAACCAAAAAATAAAAAAAAATTAAAGAAAAAGATAACACGGAACACATGGAACCAACATGTGATTTGTTTATATAGTAAAACATGTGTTTTTTTTTAATGGTCATACTAAAAAAAGATGATTAATAAAAAGTTAAAATGCTCAGGGTACACTGGAGAATACTTTGAATACTGGATGTTAGGTCAGAAGGTAAAAAGTGTATATAAAAAGGTATGAGTAAATTTGAACAGAAGGTTTAGAGACAAATATAGATATGACATAAAAGAAGGAACAAATTTAAACAGTAACAAGCTTTAAAGAAAATATATAAATTCAAAAATGTAAAGGCCAAAACAGTCTAAATTCAATTTTTTTTTAGAGGGAACTGAAAGCAAATACTTTTCCGGCCACACCTAGCTCAGACTTTGTTCCCGTGGCCTGTCACTAAGTCAAAGACACCACTGAGCCCATGTCTAAAGGTTTGGATGTGTTGATTCCATGTGGAGACGTGGACCTAATGCAACCGAGACAAGACCCTGTCTCCCTGACGTGTCACAGACAGGTAAAGTTCTCATTCAGTTTTTAAATTCCCTGGGGTGAAAACCAAAAGGCTGTCTTGAAGCAGGACAGAGAAATGCCAACACAGCAGTAAGTCTGATTACGACTTCTCTCCTAGTCTCTGAAGACTTGTCAACAGACTAAAAGAGAGAAATCAAGAAAGACATCTCCCCGGGCTGGAGAGATGGCTTAGTGGTTAAGCGCTTGCCTGTGAAGCCTAAGGACCCCGGTTCAAGGCTCAACTCCCCAGGACCCATGTTAGCCAGATGCACAAGGGGGTGTACGCATCTGGAGTTTGTTCGCAGTGTCTGGAGGCCCTGGCGCGCCCATTCTCTCTGTGTCTCTCTCTCTGCCTCTTTCTCGCTCTGTCTGTTGCTCTCAAATAAATAAATAAAAATTAAAAAAAAGAAAGAAAGAAAGACATCTCCTTCACCCTTGTGCTGGTACCAGGTTCACCAAGAAAATAGCATTCTTGCTTGTTTCCCCAATTATTCTTCATTTCAGCTGGGGCCCTTTTGAGGTGTGATGGGGTGGTTCTCTCCTTAGGATCTGCATCTATCTGAAAAAGAGAAGCAGATTCTCCGACGGAGAATAAAGTTAGCACCAGATAAATGGGATAACCCTTGTTTTCTTTTAAAGAGAGAATGTAATATGAGTAGGTCCTCTTGTAGCCCAGCCCATGATTGGGGGGAGCTTGATAATGGAAAGCAGGCTCACTTTTGGATATGACTCTGACTTGTTTCCCAGCTCCAACTATGGGTTCCGTTCCACTGAGCACATAAGCTCACAATGCACGACCCATATTCCCCCCCACCCCGGTGGAAGGGGGAGGTCAGGGAGGAGGCTAACAATGGTACCAACTTGACTATATTCACTGAGTACAAAACTAATAAAAAAAAGAAAGGAAGGAAGAAAGGAAGAAAGGAAGAAAGGAAGAAAGGAAGAAGAAGAAAGAAAGAAAGAAAGAAAGAAAGAAAGAAAGAAAGAAAGAAAGAAAGACATCTCTTATTATCCCTCAGTATGTGCTGGGCCCATCTCATAGATGGGAATTCTTCTGCCTAATTTCTATTTGTTCCACCATTTAAAAGACCTATTAAGGGGCTGGAGAGATGGCTTAGTGGTTAAGGCATTTACCTGCAAAGCCTAAGGACCCAGGTTTGATTCTCCAGTACCCACGTAAGACAGGTGCAGTGTGGCACATGGGTCTGGAGTTCATTTCTAGTGGCTGGAGGCCCTGGTGTGCCCATTCTCTTTCTCTCTCTTTCTTTCTCTCTCTGCCTCTCTCAACTAAATGAGCAAATAAAATATTAAAAAATAAACAAAGACCAATTAATTACAAAAGACTAACAATTTGCCACCTCTTCTAGTTTTCCAGGAAGACAAATGTCTTTATGCTCAAGGTTACAAATGCAAGGTTCACATGAAAAGATGTTTTGTGCTCTGATAGTACATTATTAACAGACAGTCATGTTCTGTATGAAGATGTCACAGGCTGGCTGTGAGTTTGGAGTTTGTGATCAAGCACTCTCCTGCCTCAGATCTGAACTGACATAAATTAATTCATGTGGTTCCCAAGACTTTCTTTAGAATCAGAATAACAACAACAACAACAACAACAAAAAACCGCAGGGGCGGGGGGAGGAGAACACAAAGTTAATCTAAATCTATACTTTCTCTCATGCTTTCGGTCACCTGAAGACATTTCTGTTAGTTAAGATTTTTCTAGGCAGAAATGCAAAATGAGTAAACTGAGTCTTAAAGTACTTAATTAGATTACAAACTCCTTAAAGTACTTAAGACAGCCATTATACTTGCCTAAGACTTGTACCAGACTAAAAAAAAAAATAATAATAATCCTAACTAGCTACAAGATGTTATAGTATTTAGGTTATAAATTTATATCACTAGGCTTCAAGATGTCATGGTTAAAACTTCAGCTCACTGATGTTAATTTGTTCATGACAATAGTTATAAACACTGGCTTAAGAGAGCTCAAGTTAGCTGTGTCCTCTATCTGTCAATCTTTTAAGCAAGTGTTAAGATTAAGCTTTACTCGTCAGTATTGGAAATTATTCCCGAGCCCCTGTCGACCAGAATCAACCCACGCTACCTCTGGTGCCGGTTCTGTGTGCCTCAGTTTCCCCTAACAAAGGTGGCCAACTGCGTAGGAATCATTCTGGTTTCGAGGATGTAGGCTGGGTACTGATGGTCACGCAGAAATGGCTCTGGGAGAACTTCTTTCTTGGGATGGAGATCAAAGTCCTTGTCATATCAAGAGCAGGCAGCCGTTCCTTTAGCCTGACTCCCGCTTTTCCGCCCAGGGCAGCACCGCTGGGCTGTGTTACGTTGTCACCTGTCCACTCCGACGTGCTCTAAGCAAACACAGAGCCTCCAGGGGCTTTCCTAAGAATATGTTTAATTTTATTTATTTGTTTGAGAGAGATAGAGAAGGAAAGAGGCAGAGAGAGAGAGAGAGAGGGAGAGAGAGAATATGGGTGCACCAAGACCTCTAGTCCTGTCAACAAAGTCCAGATGCGTGCACCGTCTTGTACATCTGGTTTACGTGGGTCCTGGAGAAACGAACCGGGGTCCTTTGGTTTTGCAGACAAGCCGCTTAACCTCTAAGCCATCTCTCCAGCCCTTCAGTGGCTTTCCTAACCACACACCTTCTACTTTGCTCAGGACAGCGTTTTCGAGCTGGGGTTACTGTCCCTGGACGCTGGGGACCCACAGTTGGAGGTGAGCCGCCCTGGGCAGCAGCGCACAGCCTCCAAGCTTGGGCATGAAGGAGCTCAGGCCCAGGCCCAGGAAAGGCCGGCTGTGCATCTCTCGTTTCTCTTTTATTTTATTTTATTTTTTATTTTTGCCTTCAGGATTTTAAAACTACGTTATTGCGTGGGTTGTACAACAAGTTCCTCTGAACTGAAACGTTTCTTTCCTGAAGGGATGAGGGAGTCAAGAGGTCAGCAAGCCCCCGGGAGAGCTGAAACTCAAAAGCTAACCCGCCGGTTCCCCAAGGTTCCAGGGAGCAATCGACAACAGTTGAGGGGCAGATGGGCTCTGACCAACGCTGTGTAGCAATTTTGGCTGAATTGAAAATTCCCTTCTGAGAGGAGGAGGAACAAGGAGGGCAACAAGTCAGGGGAAAAGGAGACTCTCCGAGGTGATGAAACTGTTTTTGAGTTTCTTTTTCTTTCTTTCTTTCTTTGTTTTTTTTGCAAGCAACTCCCTCACTCTGTCCTATAAATGACTTCGATGCAACTGTCTTTGAATTATCTATTTCTCCTGCAAGCAACTCCCTCACTCTGTCCTATAAATGACCTCGATGAATTCAGCTGATTTAGCAAAATGGTTTTGGTGCAATCGGAGTTTGCTCGTCGGCTGAGGCCTATCTGGGGTGAATAGATGTGTGTTCAGGTATCCCCAAGGCGGGGAAAAAAAGTTTCACGTGACAGCATGCATATCAATTTAGAACGGTGACAGCTTTTTGGTGAACTGCCCTCTTGAAATGCCTAGCTTTACTGCCAGTTATATTTTCTACTTCACATAAATCTACTTGTTCTGCTGTTTGGCTAGCTGTACTGTTGATCGTTTGCTTAGTCTTTGGGTATCTTTTCCACCCTTTGAATTTCGTTTGTTCTGAGTCCTAATATTTAAAGAGGGCCACTTGCAACTGCATATAGCTGCCCTTCAAGATCCATTTTTTTTTTGTAATATTAGTAGATTCACATATATATTTAATTGTATTTGTAAACACTATGATATTTAGGTTCATATTTACCATATGTCATGTTTGTTTCCAACTTGACCTGCTTGTTTTATTACTTTATTTTCCTTTCATGCCACATTTTTAAACAAGCAAGCAGTTTGCTTATTTTATTCTTCTCCTATGTCAGCTTCCCGGTTATAAGTTCTTTTTTAAAAAATATTTATTTATTTATTATAGAGAGAGGGAGAGACAGACAGAGAGGAAGAGACAGATAGAGAGAAAGAGAGACTGGGCACACCAGGACCTCTAGCCACTGCAAATGAACTCCAGATGCATGTGCTCCCTTGTGCATCTGGCTTACGTGGGTCCTGGGGAATCAAACTGGGGTCTTTAGGCTTCACTGGCAAATGCCTTAACCACCAAGCCATTTCCCCAGCCCTATAAGTTCTTTTTTTTTTTTAATTTATTTTCTTACTTGAGACAGAGTGACAGAGAGAGAGAGAGAGAGAGAGAGAGAGAGAGAGAGAGAGAATGAGTACACCGGGGTCTCTTGCCACTGCAAACGAACTCCAGGCACATGCACCACTTTGTGCTTCTGGCTTTACATGTGTACTGGGGAAGTGAACCTGGGCCATCAGGATTTGTAAGCAAGTGCCTTTAACCACTGAGTAACCTCTCCAACCCCACAGTTATGTTATTTTACAATTCTTTCCTTCCTTCTTCCTTCCTTCCTTCTTTTCTCCCTCCCTCCCTCCCTTCCTTCCTTCCTCCCTCCCTCCCTCCCTCCCTCTTTCTCTCTCACTCTTTTCCTTCCTTCCTTCCTTCCTCCCTCCCTCCCTCCCTCCCTCTCTCTCTCTCTCTCTCTCTGTCTTTCTTCTCTTTCTTTCTTTCTTTCTTTCTTTCTTTCTTTCTTTCTTTCTTTCTTTTCTTTCTTTCGAGGCAGGGAGTCTTATGCATTCCAGGCTGGCTTCAAAGTTGCCATGTAGCTGAACGTCTGATCCTCCTGCCTCCACCTCCCAAGGGTTGGAACTGTACCACCTGGTTTCATGTGGCTCTGGGGGTTGAACATGCAGGAAAGTAAAAATTTTACTAACTGAGCCATGCCCCTGCCCCGGTTCTACATCTTTTATTGTACACTTCATGATTATTCCAGGAAACGTACATCCTTGGTTTACATACAATCTAACACAAACTATTATTTCCACCGCTTGTCTAGTGGTGCCAGACGTCATCTCTCTTTGCTCTCTTTCACCCTTGCTATTTTCACACACTTTAACCTCATATTCACAATAGATGATTCACTTGCCTAGTAAAATCAACCTTCATTTGCACTTTTGCCATTTTCTTAACCTGTTTTGTTGATCTCTCTCTCTCTTTCTCTCCCATCTCTGCGTTTCACCTGGGGTTGCTTTCTTTTTGCCTCAGTGAAGTGCTTCTCACATTTTCCTTAAAGCAGTTGTGGTAATAACAAATGGTTTTTATTTATTTGTTTTTAAAATATTTTGTTCTTATTTATTTATTTGACAGAGAAAGAGAGAGGGAGAGGGGGAATGGACATGCCAGGGCCTCCAGCCACTGCAAACGAACTCCAGACGCGTGCGCCCCCTTGTGCATCTGGCTAACGTGGGTCCTGGGGAATTGAACCCGGGTCCTTTGGCTTTGCAGGCAAACACCTTAGCCACTAAGCCAACCCTCCAACCCCATTTTAATTTTTTTTAAATGCACTCTATATCATCTTCAAGTTTCAGGACTTGCTTTGATGTGCATATATAGTTCAATGTTGGACAGTATTTCATTTTAGCTCCTTCTTTAGCAGTTCTATGTTGGCTCTCTTTTCCAACTTAATGCTTTTTAAAATTTTGTTTGTTTGTTTGTTTTTCGAGGTAGGGTCTCAGTCTAGCTCACGCTGACCTGGAATTCACTATGGAGTCTCAGGGTGGCCTTGAACTCACAGCGATCCTCCTACCTCTGCCTCCTGAGTGCTGGGATTAAAGGCATGCACCACCACGCCTGGCTTAATGCTTTTTGCTTTTAAGCGAGGTTTTTGTCTAATGGGCATCTCTATTTGTTCTTTTTAAAACATATATTCTTGTGCCTGCTCACTCCACTTACATTTCTTTGGCCGTAACTTGCTATTCTTGTGTACTTAATGGGCAAATTTTATTTGTAAGAACTCATAAGAATGAGTATAATTTTGTTGTGCATGCAATTAGCACTTTATTTAGTATTTTTATTTATTTGAGGGAGAGAGAGTGTGTGCATATGGGCTTGCTAGAGCCTCTTGCTGCTGCATACACCCCAGATGCATGCACCATGCACCACTTTGTGCATCTGGTTTTATGTGGGTTCTGAGGAAATGAACCTGGGCCAGCAGGCTTTGCATACAAATGTCCTTAACTGCTGAGCCATCTTCCCATCCCAGTTAGCACTTTAAATACACATGAAAATGAAGCTTTTATTCCCTTCTTATTTTAAGATATGTTACTTGTGTTTTAACAGTCAACAATTAATGGAGTTTGCTGACACACTTTATAAATCAGTATCCTATTGCCATAAAATAACGTTTGCTTTTAAAGAAATAAAATAATTTATTCTGAAGTGAATACGAGTGGCTCTAGCCTGTCACCATGGATTCAAGTTTCCCTGAATTACACATTCCATTCATTTCAGCACATTAAAGCTCGTATTCCATTACACTGTGGCTTCCCTCATTTCTGTAAGAAGTCATAGTATTAGTGCTTCACCAAAGATTTGCTTTGTCTTTTGCTCTCAGTATTTTTCCTATGGTGTACCCCAGTAAGTTATTTTTTTCCCAGTAAGATTTTATGTGTGTTACTGGACCTCATAGAACTTGAACCAATGAATTAAATAACCTTTTTCCATTCTTGAAAAATTATAGCCATTATCTTATGAAAAAAATCACTTCTTGGGCTGGAGGGATGGCTTAGCAGTTAAGGCACTTGCCTGCAAAGCCAAAGGACCCAGGTTTGATACCCCAGGACGCATGTAAGCCAGATGCACAAGGTGGTGCTTGAGCCTGGAGTTTGTTCGCAGTAGCTGAAGGCCCTGGCACACCCATTCTCTCTATCTGCCTCTTTCTCAAATAAATAAATAAAAATAAAATATTTTAAAATTTTTTGTCTTTTTTATTATTTATTTTTTTAGAGGGACAGTTTTAATTTTTAAGAATTTATTTGTAAGCAGAGAGAGAAGAAAGACGATAGAGAGAGAATAGGCACGTCAGGGCCTCTAGCCACTACAAACTAACTCCAAACACATGTGCCCCTTGTGCATCTGGCTTTACATAGGTCCTGGGGAATCGAACCTGGGTCCTTTGGCTTTGCAGGCAAATGCCTTAACCGCTGAGCCATCTCTCCAGCCCTTCTTTTTGTTTTTGTTCATAGGATCTTACATAAGAAAAATGTCCTGACACTCCCTCAGTCTTTCATAGTCTGATAAGCTCTCCACTGACAGTGACTTGTTACAGCATTTTCTAATGGCTCATCTTTAAGTCCCCTACTTCAACGTCCTGCTGAAATTGCTGTTAAAGGCTGTTGAAGAGTTTGTTCAGGGGCCGGGCAGAGGCTCAGGGGATGCAATGCTTGCCATGCCCGAGTTCAGGTCTCTAGAACTGACCTAAAGCTGGGTGTGCTTATGTGTACCTGGAATCCTGTGCACAGGGGAGGCAGACACGGGCGAATTCCCGGAAACACGTGGGCCGGCCAGCCTGGCGTCCACAGCGGCGAACAGGAGACGCTGTCTCAGACAGGGTGAAGAGTGAAGACCAATACCCGAGGTGGACCTCTGACCTCCACATGCAGACCACAGCACACAGATGTCTGCACTCACTCACATACATGAACACACACACACACACACTTTAAGATTTTTTAAATTGAGTTCATGTCGTCATATGCTAAATTAATGATATCAGATGTTGTATTTTTCAGTTGTAGGGTTTCCATTTGATTCCTTGAGAATACATCTCAATTAAAAAAAAATATTTATTTATTTGGGAGAGAAAGAGAATGAGAGAGGGAGGGAAAGAGAGAGAGCGAGAGAGCGAGAGCGAGAGAGAGAGACAGAATGTACACAACAGGGCCTCTAGCCACTGCAAACGAACTCCAGATGTATGCACCACCTTGTGCATCTGGCTTAGGTGGGTCCTGGGGAACCAAACCTGGGTCCTTTGTCTTTGCAGGCTAGTTCCTTAACTGCTAAGCCATCTATCCAGACCACATTTCAATGTTTTAGCCTTCCATTTATCTTCCCTCTTTGCCCCTATTTCCTTAAAGATACAGATGTTTATTTTGTGTTTCTCATCTGTTGACTTTAAAATCTGAATAAGGTTGAAGATCTCTCTCTCTCTCCCTCTCCTGGAGGCCTCACGCATGCCAAGGAAACACTTCACTCCATGGGCATTCACCTGCCATAGGTATTCTGTCATGGTAACAAAACCCTCCGGGCCTCATTGCTCTAGATATCTGTGTGCTACACATCGTGTTTGAGTAACTGCGCCGATAGCTTGAGGTTGCAGGATTGAGACCCCCTTTCCCTCAGAGAGCACTTAGCCTTGTGCCTGGCGCTCAGGTAGCGCAGGATCACCTGAACTCAGTGAAGCGGTTGCCTTCAGACTCTGTGGGCTGGTCTGCTCTGTGGAAGGGCAGCTGAAACCCTGGGGCGCTCACCAGCCAGGCTTCCTTTTTCCTAATAAACCCTGGGCTCTATCTGGGTCACACCAGCCTCCCCAGGCTGCAGAAGTCTCCCTGGCTCGCAGCCTCCCTCTCGGGCATCGTTTTCACTGTGGAGTCCAGCCGTTGCTTTGAGGAGTAGAGCGGCCCCTCATGAGACAAATTCTAGGTGCATTTTCTTGATTTCCCCCCTCTTCTGTCTTTCCTCTGCCCCAGCTGGTAGTACAGCAAAATCCCACTACCTTGAGAAGCTTTCAGATGTCTGAAGGAGGATTTTCTCCTCTGTGGTCTGGCTTTCATACATCTCAGTTGGAGTGTTGCACTAGGAGCAACCTAATCCATCCATCCATCAATCAATATTTTATATCTACTGCTATCAAACTCATTATATACATATCCATATATAGTTTGTGATAACTTGGGAATCGAATTCAGGGGCTCTCACATGCTAAGCAAGTGATTTACCACTAACCCAAACCTTCAGCTTCCCAAATATATATATATATATATATATATATATATATATATAATATATATTTATATATATATATTATATATATATTTATATATATATATAAAATTTTATCTTCTCTCTTTATTTGAGACAGAGAGAGAGAGAGAGAGAGAGAGAGAGAAGCAAGAATGGGTGTGCCAGGGCCTCTAGTCCTACAAACAAACTCCAGATGCATGAGCCACCTTGTGTATCTGGCTTACATGGGTCCTGGGGACTTGAACCTGGGTTCTTTGGCTTTGTAGGCAAGTGCCTTAACCACTAAGCCATCTCTCCAGCCCAACAATATATATTTTTGACTGAAAGAACAAAGGAAGTTCTCAAACAACATATGTTGTATGGCTCTAATGCATTTAAAATTAAAAGCATGTAAATATATATGTACATGTATAGAAAGACTATGGAGACATGTCACACTGTTAGTGGGAGTTTGTCTTTGAATCATTGGGTTATAAAAGATTTTCATAATGTTTGTATGATTTCTGTATTTTCCAAATTTTTAAATGATAAGTGCATTTTTTTCATACTTAAAAAAATACTATTTTGGGGCTGGAGAGATGGCTTAGCAGTTAAGGCACTTACCTGCAAAGCCTAAGGACCCACATTCAACTCTCCAGATCCCATCATAGCCAGAGATACAAAGGTGAGACAAGCACAAGGTCACACATGGCCACTAGGTGGCGCAAGCATCTGGGGTTTGATTTCAGTGGCTGAGGCCCAGCAACACCAACTTTCTCTCTGTCTCTTTAAAAATTAAAATTAATAAAAGGTTTCTTTCTTTCTTTCTTTCTTTCTTTTCTTTTCTTTTCTTTTTTTTTTTTTTTTGTTTTTTTAAGGTAGGGTCTAGCTCTGGCACAGGCTGACCTGGAATTAACTATGTAGTGTCAGGCTGGCCTTGAACTGATGGTGATCCTCCTACCTCTGCCTCCCAAGTGTTGAGATCAAAGGCATGCGCCACCATGCCTGGCTTAAAAAAAGTTTTTTTATTTTTAAAACTTTTCTTTTGTTCATTTATTTATTTGAGAGTGGCAGACACAGAGAGAAAGAGGCAGGGGGTGCGGGAGAGGGAGAGAATGGGTGCGCCAGGGCCTCCAGCCACTGTACACGAACTCCAGATGCATGTGCCCCCTTATGCATCTGGCTAACATATCTCCTGGGGAATCGAGCCTTGCACTGGGGTCCTTAGGCTTCACAGGCAAGTGCTTAGCTGCTAAGCCATCTCTCCAGCCCTTAAAAAAAGTTTTTAAAAATACTATTTTTTATTGACAACTCCCATAATTGTAAACAATATCCCATGGTAATACCCTCCCTCCTCCCACTTTCCCCTTTGAAACTCAACTCTCCATCATCTTCCCTCCCCCCCTCAATCAGTCTTTCTTTTATTTTGATGTCATCATCTTTTCCTCCTATTATGATGGTCTTGTGTAGGTAGTGTCAGGCACTGTGAGGTCATGGATATCCAGGCCATTTGGTGTCTAGAGGAGCATGTTGTAAGGAGTTCTACACTTCCTCTGGCTCTTACATTCTTTCCACCACCTGAGCCTTGGAAGGTGTGATAGAGATATTGCAGTGCTGAGCACTCCTCTGTCACTTCTTCTCAGCACCATGTTGCCTTCTGAGTCATCCCAAGGTCACTGCCATCTGAAAAGAGAAGCTTCTCTAAGCAAAAGTGAGAGTGGCATTAATATATAGGTATGAACATTAAGAGAACTGCTTACTGGGCAGTTTGGTAAGCATGTATATATATTTAGCCAGATAGCAGTAGAATTTATACCCCTAGGGCTCATGACAACCCCTGTTGTAGGTTCTCAATATCATGGATGTATTCCCTCCCATGGAGTGGGCCTCTAGTTCAATTAGAGGGCAGTTGGTTTCCCCCATAACAGACGTGCCACTATTGCACCCGTTGACTCATTTGGCCTGGCTGGCCAAATTTAATGTTTACAGCATCCACTGTTGAGTATCTTCACTGGTGATTTCTCTCTTTCTCCCATTGAACTGCATGCAGAATGGCTTCTTTCAGCTTTCTGTCAGCTGGTCTACATGGAGGAGATTATCAGCTCAGATCCAGCAGGATTTCTCAGTGGCCTTGCAGCCCAAGTATATGGAGTCTTCAGAAATAGGGTCTTACCATCTATTCCTGGTGGGAAAAAACCAAGGGCCTCGGCAATGGCCTGTAATGTTTTGGGGGCATCAGTGACCTCCCTGGCCAACAACTCACTGGAAGGTATCTCATCCCTGGCACTGAAAATTTCCTAGTAACAATCTATGGCTTCTGAGTGTTCTATTATTCAAAAAAATAGGTTTCCATATGACTTATTTATATCCTCTTAGATTTTGATTAGCCCTCCCTCCACCCTTCCTTTGCTCAATCTCTTCCCCTGACCTCATTTAGGCCTTTTCACCCCCATTAATTTGTTCTTCTACTTCCATGTATACAATACCATCCTATTAAGTCCCCCCCCTCCCTTTCTATTCTCTTTATATCTTCTTTCTAGCTTACTGGCCTCTGCTACTGAGTTTTCTTCCTACTCACATGGAAGTCCAATCATTTGCAGCTAGGATCCACATATGAGAGAGAACATGTGACATTTGGCTTTCTGGGCCTGGGTTACCTCACTAAGTATAATCCTTTCCAGATCCATTCATTTTCCTGCAAGTTATTTTCATAACTTAATTTTTCCTTACCGCTATAAAAACACTATTTTTGAAAAAGCCAACTACCAGAGAATAACAGGCAGAAGAAGGAAGATGAAGAGAGAGGTGATACCCTACAAACAGAAAGTGTGATCTTCCAGGAGACCCAAAGAAAGGGAGAGGATGGGAGGTGGGGCTACAGAGAGGCTGACAGACAGAGCCTGAAATCCGGGAAGGACTCAGCACATCCTCCTCAGACTCATCGCTGTCACGGTACAGAGAAGGCTCGCGAAGTTCACAGCGGGGCTGGGGCAGGAGGCAGGCGTCCTTATTCTGAGGCGAAAGCTCTTTCCAGAAGCATCCGTTCATTGTGTCATTGTTTGAGTGCTGTTGGAAGTACAAGAGCTTCTGCAGCAGGACTGGACGTGACTCTTGGCTGGGGTTGAGAGTGAAGAGTGAGCCTTGGCTGGCAGAAGGGTCGCTGGTTGTGGGCGTTGGTGGCAGCTTTGGCACCTCTCCCTTCCCTTGTTCTGTTTCTTTCTGCTTGGTGAGAGGCTGCCTTCCGTAAGGGATGCACTGCCTACAGCGAAGGCATCGTCACCTATGGGTACTTGTTAGCTTAGCATTCAAAGGCTTCCACAGGTGTCCCCCATGGCCCATCCATGTGTGGCCTTTTGTGTAACTCCTCTGAACCCCAACAGCCCTGGCCAGGTCATTCCATGCTGTGTTGGGGACAATGCTTCCAAGGACGTTTGCGTCTACTTTCGTGGTCCCCCCCCCCCCATCATGAGCAGCCTTCCTTCCAGGCTGGGTGGCACAGGCCCGTAGCTCTAGCTACTTGAGAGGCACAGCGAGGAGAATCTCAACTCCAAGGACAGCCTGAGCAAGAGAACAGAGTGAGTGGACAATTTAGAAAGACCCTATTTCACTTCAAATAACTTTTTTAAAAAGTTATTTGCAGAGAGAGAAAGAGAGAGGGAGCGAGAAGACGAGAATGAACATGCCAGGACCTCTTACCCCTGACAATGAACTCGAATGCATGTGCATCTGGCTTTCCAGGGGTACTGGGGAACTGAATGGGGGCCATCAGTGCCTTTAATTGCGCAGTAATCTCCCCAGCCTAGAAAGACCTTAGTTCAAAAACAAAAGCTAGAAATCAGTGTTCTCTGACCAAGCTCAATACCAGTTTGTTCCTGAGAAAACAATATTTTTACGTATTATTTATTTGCAAGAAGAGAGTGACAGAGAAAGAGAAGGGGGTGGGGAGAGAGAGAGAGAGAGAGAGAGAGAGAGAGAGAGAGCACCCCAGGGCCTCAGGTTGCTGCAAATGAACCCCAGATGCATGTGCCACTTTGTGCATCTGGCATTACGTGGGTACTGGGGAGTTGAACCCGGGTTGTTAGGCTTTGCAGGCAAGCGCCTTAACCACGGAGCCATGTCTCCAGCCCCAACAATGTTTTTATTTTAAAGATAAAACACAGGGATACTGCTCAGTGGCAGTGCCCTTGCCTCGTCTGTGCAAGAACCTAAAACAACAAGCCGCAAGATTGCCTTTGGGAATTCTACCTACCCTCAAGGTCACGACGGTTCAATTCCATGCTCGGCTGGAAACAGCTGGTGGACTCTTGGCAAGAGGGACAGGAGGCTCACAGAGCTCCTTACAGGGGAGCCTGTTTTGTCTGTCTCTGGTTTTGTCTCCCTTGATTCTAGTATCACTTGTGGGAATATTTGAGGGGACCCCGAATCACGAAAAGATATTGAAAGAAAAGTGTGCACTCTTTGAGGATGAGTTAACCTTTTTTTTTTTTTTTTTTTTTTTTGAGGTTGAGAAACTGCCTGCCGGGAGTATAGGCCCTCGCTGACTTTTTTACCTGTTCCGGGTCTGGGGAACAGACCTCTTGGCCTCAGGACCAAACTGGAATTGAGTTAGAGAACCAAACTGCATGGAGCAAATAATAATGCTAAGCCGACTTGCTTGTGGTTTTGAGAGGGAGCTTCCAGCGCAAGCAACTTTATCAAGGGAACCGATGCATTAACCGGAAGGGAGTCTTCAGGGTTTTGACCTCTATTAGCAATTTGAACGTAAGTGGGTCATTGAGTGGGGAAGTCTAGGACGCTTGAATGAGAGACTTGAAGCTCATAAGCATGGGGGTCTCTTTCTCACACAGCACTGCGGTTTAGTTGGGCAAAGGATTCGAAGTCTACCGTCTTGCAATCAGCTGCTGTTACCAAGCAAAATGTCACATAGCAACGTGGGGTGACAGAGGGAGTTAGTTCACTTTCAGAGAAATGTGCAAAAGTGTCCGGCTCTTATATTATTTACCAAGGAATAAGTACACTGCGAGTTTGGAAAGTGGTTTTCTAAAATATTTTTATATTTTTATTTATTTGCAACGGGTGTGCATGCGAGGAGAGAGAGAGAGAGAGAGAGAGAGAGAGAGAGCAAGAGCGCGTGCTCTAGGGCCTCTTGACACTGCAAACAAACTCCAGATGTGTGTGCTACTTTGTGCATCTGGTTTTATGTGGCTACTGGGGAATCGAACCTCAGACCACCATGCTTTGCAAGCGAGTGCTTGGGAAGTGTTTTTTTTTTTTTTTTTTCTTTTGAGGTAGGGTCTTGCTTTAGCTCAGGTTGCCCTGGAATTCACTATGTAGTCTCAGGCTGGCCTTGAACGGACAGTGATCCTCCTACTTCTGCCTCCCCAGTGCTGGGATTAAAGATGTGTGCCACCAAGCCCATCACAGGAAGTGTTTTTTTGTTTTGTTTTTGTTATTGTTTTTTGTTTTTGGTTTTCTGAGGTAGGGTCTCACTCTAGCTCAGGCTGACCTGGAATTCACTCTGTAGTCTCAGGGTGGCCTTGAACTCATGGCGATCTGACTACCTCTGCCTCCCGAGTGCTGGGATTAAAGGTGTGCGCCACCAGGCCCAGCTGGGAAGTGTTCTTTTTTTTAATTTTTTTGTTCATTTTTATTTATTTATTTGAGAGTGACAGAGAAAGAGGCAAATAGAGAGAGAGAGAGAATGGGCGCACCAGGGCTTCCAGCCACTGCAAACGAACTCCAGACGCGTGCGCCCCCTTGTGCATCTGGCTAACGTGGGTCCTGGGGAATCGAGCCTTGAACTGGGGTCCTTAGGCTTCACAGGCAAGCACTTAACCGCTAAGCCATCTCTCCAGCCCGGAAGTGGTTTTTAAAGGACACGCAAAGTGTTTAATTTTGGTGATATGCTTGGGGACGGTGAGAAAGGAGGGACCAAGACAGGAAGAATCTTGTGTTTTGTCCAAGTCAAACAGTGTAATATAATTTAAAGGAGTTTGTAGTTTGATCTCAGTTTTTAAAATTTTTATTTATTTGTTTATTTATTAGAGACAGGAGAGGGAGAGAATGAGCATGCCAGGGCCTCTAGCCACTGCAAATGAACTCCAGACGCATGTGCTACCTTGTGCATCTGGCTTATGTGGGACCTGGAGAATCGAACCTGGGTCCTTAGGCTTCGCAGGTATGAGTCTTAACTGCTAAGCCATCTCTCCAGCCCTTGATCCCAGCTTAAATGATCTCAGTTTGGGGCTGGGAAGATGGCTCAGTGGTTAAAGGTGATTGCTTGCAAAGCCTGATGGCCTGGGCTCAATTCCCTAGTACTCACACAAAGCCAGATGCACAAAGTAGTACGTACATCTGGGGTTCGTTTGCAGTGGCAAGAGGCACTGGAGATCCGGCTCTCTCTCTCTCTCTCTTTCTGCTTGCAAATAAGTGATAATAATAATAAAAAAAATTCCACTGAAGTGACTTGTTTTGCTTTGAAAGTCACCTTGGGTGTGCTGTCTTCAGACAGGCCTGGTGGGATGAGGCTCTGGGGACTCAAGCCCCCAGCTGCGCTCCATGCTAGTGGGGACTTGGGACCAGTTATCCGACTTTGCACTTGGGTGTTTCCCTTCTGTAAAATAAAGAAAAAGAATCCTTTGTTCTTCACAGGGTTGTTGTGAGGATTAAATGAGCGAATTTATGTGCAAATACCCCAAACCAGCAAGAATCCAGTACTCAGTAAACATCTTCTACCTTCCCATTTCTTCTGGCCACGGGCACCTGCTGCTCTGAAAGAATTCCCCACAGGAGCCCTGGCCAAGGGTGGAGGAGCCCTGGGGAAGGAAGGCTCTGCTAGAAGGCAGACTTTCCGACTTCAGTTCCACCGGAACACTTTGGAAGGCTCTTCAAGCCCTTTCTTTCTCAACCTCCCTGGCTTGGGCCTCTGTGCTCAAAATCTTGGAGGTGACAGAGACAGCTTTTGCTTTTTTTTTTTTTTTTCCGAGGCAGGGTCTCATTTTAGTCCAGGCTGACCTGAAACTCACTATGTAATCTCAGGGTGGCCTCGAACTCCCGGCGATCCACCGACCTCTGCCTCCTGAGTGCTGGGATTAAAGGCGTGCGCCACCACGCCCGACAGCTTTTGCTTTTAAAAACAAAAACAAAAACCAGTGCTGCATGGACTCATTGTTGGCTAAAGCAAATGCTTCTGGTAGGATAAATAGGGCTAACCTTGGTTCTGGCCACTGTCTAATGAGCCCCACATCCCAGTGAGTGGGGAACCCAGACTGGTCCAGTCTCACTTCCCACAATGGCAACACTAGTGTTGCCGTCAGGTTCGCATTGCTGGTAGAAATCACCCAACCGAGAGCAGCTTGTGGGAAAAAGAGGTTTATTTTGGCTTATAGGCTCGAGGGCAGGGGAAAATGATGGCATGAGCAGAGGGTGGACATCACCCCCTGGCCAACATCAGGTGGACAATAGCAACAGGAGAGTGTGCCAAACACTGGCTTGGGGAAACTGGCTATAACACCCATAAGCCCGCCCCCAACAATACACTCCCTCCAGGAAGTGTTAATTTACAATTGCCATCAGCTGGGAAACCTAGCGTCCAGAACACCTAAGTTTATGAGGGATACCTGAATCAAACCACCACAACTAGCCAGTGACCAAGATGGATCCAAATGGACTTTGACATTTGATATCAGTGGCCGTCTTCCTCTACTCTTATGGCTGCAAGCCTACAGCCTGTGAGTAGGTGGGAATCTTGCTGAATGCCCGCTCTGACTCTAGCCCGTCACCTCTCCCAGCCCAGCCTCTCTTCCCCTCCGCTTCCCTGCGTGAGCAACGCCACCTTCCCAGCTTAGCTGCTTGCTGTTTCCTGGCTGGCACGGTGCCCAGGCGAGACTGGTGGCGTTGGCCTGATGTGGAGGTGGGTGGGCTGGCCCGGCTGGCTGTTGGAAGAGGAAAAGGACAAGGGCACTCCAGGGAGCAGTTGATGTAGGGATGGCGAGGTGGCAGGGAAGATGGAGGGTGTAAATGTTAATAAAGGGGTGGGCAGAAAATGTACCGAGGCATTTCGAGGGCTAAATTTGTTCTGGAAGTGAAATGCGTGGATTGCGATGAATCACAAGAACAAGAGCCACTTCAGACTGGTGAAGCCCTCGGGTTGCCCGGGCGATGATGGTCTGTTATTGGCAGTCAACATTTACACAGCACCTCCCCACCTCCTCGCAACACGCGCGCATCAAAGCCTGGAGTTCCGGTGATGAGCCCACGTCCCGGGAAGATGTGCTCAAGGTGGCCAAAACAGTTGGGTGCAGAGGTGCCGTGAGACCCTTGCAAGGTGCTGGAACCTCCAGAAAACTTGTGCCTCCTCTTGCCTTTCAACACCACATGAGGAGGAAGCTGGTTGGCTACAGCCTTCAACTGGAGGAACGGAAGGGTAGGAGGGGGAAGGAGGGGTCCACACTGACCAAGCAAGGGGCTGTACTTGGTCTCCCCGTTTCTGCTGGCGTTTGGATCAGAAATGTCCCCACAGAGCCATGCATGGAAGCTGGGCACCCAACCTGAGGTTCTGGAATCTTTAGAAGGTGGAGCTTAGTGGGAGGAAGTTAGGGATCTAGGGCCCCCTTGAAGGGAATATGGGACATTAGCTCCCCCCTGCCGCCCCCACCATGAGGTGAGCTTTTCTCTTCCCCATGCCTCCCATTTTTATGCACTGCCCTGCTGTAGGCTCAGGAGCAGAGAGGCTGATGGATCATGGCCACTAGAACCTGCAAAACTGTGAACCAAAATAAACCTTTTTCAGTGTGTGTGTGTGTGTGTGTGTGTGTGCACGTGTGTCTATGCCCCATGCATATGAAGACCAGAAATTGACATTGGGGAAAGTCCTTGAACTCCAAACCCGAAGTTTGTGTCTATTTTTTTTTTTTTTTAGAGTGTGTGAGAGAGAGACACACACACAGATAGAATTGGCGCGCCAGGGCCTCAGCCACTGAAGTCGAACTCCAGACGCTTGCGCCACCTAGTGGGCATGTGCGACCTTGCGCTTGCCTCACCTTTGTGCGTCTGGCTTACTTGGGATCTGGAGAGTTGAACATGGGTCCTTAGGCTTTGCAGGCAAGCGCCTTAACCACTAAGCCATGTCCCCAGTTCTGTGTCTAATTTTAAACAAAGAATTGAATAAAATAAGACTGAGAAGGATAATAATTAAATTATTATATTTATTTAGGGAAGTACAGTACCAAGGAAAGATACCCACATGGCTTGAGAACCCGTGTGGAGGACCTGAAAAAACCATGGAGAGGACAGAAAAGAAAGTTCAAAGAGCTCCTGACATGTGGAGAGCAGGAGGGGTAAAGAGCCCGTGTGGAAAGGAAGGTTGGGGGGGGGGCTCTCTCTTCAGCTTGGTCTGGCTGTGCCAAGCCAAGAAGAAACCCACCAGAAGCTGGAGGTTCAGGAGAGATCAGGCAGCCCAGAGACCTTGCCCACCCCTCACAAACATCTTTATAACCTTATGGTGGTGGGGCCTACCTTCCAGCTCAAGTGAAACAGAGGGATACCTGATTAGTCTGCGCTAGGGCTTGTCTCAGGAAGAGGGCAGCCGTGATGCCAAGTTCTGGGGTTTGAACTCGACCAACCACAATGTTGGGGCTAGATTTAAATCCTAGGAAAGACCTCTGTCCCAGAAGGGGCCCAGGTTGTTTGTGGAAAAACAGATTTAGGGAAGAGCTAAGAAGAAGTCAGATCATCCTTTGATCTCTAGCAAAGTGGAGACCTCCCTGTCCTTTTACTTTCAGGGGCCCAGTCACCCCAGCTGCAGAACAAAGCTACTACCCAGCTCCCTCCCACTTCCACTGTTCTTAGCCCCGCTGCCAGCACTGGCCTACAGGACAGCTACTCATTAGCATCTTCCTGTCTCCTCACCATCGCTTCCTGTCCATCTCCCACTTCTTAAGGCCTGATCAGGTTCCTTCAACAGCTCCCAGTGGCTGCGGGTTAAGTACCCCCCGGACACCCACACGCACGAGCCTACTGGGAGGCTGAGGCCAAAGGATCCCTTTGGGTTTGAGAGATGGCTGAGTGGTTAAGGCGCTCGCCTGTGAAGCCTAAGGACCCAGGTTCAATTCCCCACGTGAGCCAGATGTACAAGGTGGCACATGTGTCTGGAGTTCATTTGCAGTGGCTACAGGCCACTCTCTCAAATAAATAAATAAATATACTTTTTTTAAAAAAGCAGGATTCCTTTGTGTTCCAGGTCAGTCTGGGCTCCAGAATGAGACCCTGTCTCAAAAAGAAAACAAAACAAATGAACAACAGAAACCAAACCTATTAATCCCCAGACATTTCATCGTGAGGCTGAGATGCTGTGAACACTCTTTGTAAAGGATAAGAAAAAATATAAGACGCCCTCATCCTTCCGATAGAGAGCCTGCCCATTCCTCCTCCTCCATGTCTTGAATTTCACTGAAGAACATGCTAGGTTTAGCCACTCCGAGGAAAGACGCGTGTCCATTTTAGCACACACTGGGATCTAGGCGTGAGCACACTTTCTCACACTGGGAAGCTGAGCGGCCTGCCCAGGCTTTCTGCGGCCTCCTGTGGTACCTTTATGTGGTGTTTCAAAGGGACAGGAAGACATTGTCCATCTGGGCACGGTCTGGGCACCTCTGTCCCCAGGTGGAGATCTTTCCCACTGAAGGGCTGGCTTTACTGAAAGCCACCCAGGACACTGGTCCCCAGCCGTGCCAGTCGTGCTGGGAAGCTGGCATGGGAGGGGGAGACTGGCCTTCAGATCTCCGGCCTTCAGGAGATCTTCAGCAAGTGCCAGGGCCAGCGTGAGGTCCCCACAGCCGGGTTCTCCCAGTGCTGACTGCGGCCTGGCCTAAGCGATACAGCCTTTCCCTATCTTCAGGGTCTGACGTTTCCCAGAGTGTCCGGGCACACGAGCAGGAGCTGCGCCAGGCTAGAAAGGATGCCCCTTAAAGGCACAGTACTTACTTCTAGCCTTAAATTGGTAAGGAAGTTGTTGACTAACTTACCTGGATGCAGGGTCCTTCACCTCATGAACTCAGTGTGGTGCTGGGCACAGAGGCCAAGGCTGCCTCTGCGATGGGCACATGCAGCGTCTGGTCTGTCACTGCAGGACATGGATTTCCAAGCTGTGGTTGGGTGGCTCGTGCCCAGGACAGCAGCTCTGGTCTCTGCGGGGAAGGGGCTGTGAGGAGGGAGAGAGGGTCTGAGTTGGAGAGTTGGGAGCGGTGCGTGTCCAGCTCGTGTTTGTTGCCTCCGATTCCTCGTCTGTGAGTAAGGAAGAGTCACTCGTCCTCAGGTTCGTTTCTAACTCCGTCATCTATTTCCTGCAAACTTCTGGGATGTTATGTTGTCAAGACTGTGGTGGTTCTGGGGTACAGTCACAGCCACTCTCTCTCGTCATTTCAACAGCCAAGTGCTGTGACTCGCAGTGACCCAGAAACTAACAGACCTCTCACTGCTGTCTCACGATTCCACCAATGAGGGACTGTCTGTGGGTCCCCAACCTCTGAGCACTGGGACCATCAGATTGCAGAGCAGTGTGGAGGGGCACTTAAAAAAAGGGGGGGCACACAAGGACCAAAAAACAAGAACAGAATCCTCCTAGAAACTATTCCAGAAACATTTCATTTTAACCAAGGAAGTTTATTTGACTATATACACAGAGCCATTAAATTTAAGATAGCGGGCCGGAGAGATGGCTTAGTGGTTAAGGCGCTCGCCTGCAAAGCCAAGGGACCCAGCTTCGATTCCCCAGGACCCACCTAAGCCAGATGCACATGCTTCTGGAGTTCATTTGCAGTGGCTGGAGGACCCGAGGCTCCCATTCTCTCTCTCTCTCCCAAACAAAGAAAATATAATAAAGTTTAAAAAACAAATTTAAGATAGCATGAAGGCTCTTTTGTTTTTACCCCAAGCAGAAAGGGAAACTATGCAAAGTTTGCTATCAGTGCCGGACAGCTCAGGGCTATGAAGGAAAGAGAAGACGAGACCATGTTTTCCTTATGGTCCAAAGTTTGGCTTGGAAATCTGTCTTCCCAAACCTTACCTAAAGTCTTCGTCCTGGTCACTTTTGTACAGCTTGGGAAAAAGCATTATTTTTGTTGCTTTTTTTCTCCTCCTCCCCCACAAGGGAATCAGATCACTGGCTCTTAAGCAGGCCTGCATCTGGTAAGTCCTGTCGCTATGGCGCCCTCCTGTCCACTGTCCCAGCTAAATGTGATCTGAAATGATGCCACCAAACATGGCAATGCCCTGGAGACCACCCTGCCCTTCCTACCATCATGAGCAGGTCCATCTGGACACTGCGTTGGGCAGCGCTACCTCCAAGCAGCCAACAGAAGTGTGTTCTCCTCGGCATCCCTCGGTCATCATTCTAGCTGCTGCTTCTAGACGCTGGCCAGGACGTTAGCGTGTCCACTGGCCAAGCTGCATGGTTTCCCGGGCAGTCCCGTGGCCTAGCATGCTGACAAGAGCATGGATTTGGAGGGCATTTTGTGGGCCTGTGCCTAGCCAACATGGGGCATTGACGCCATTGAATTGATTTTTCTTGGCTTTCATTGCAGATGCACAAGAGGAAGGTAATGTTGATCCCCGAGTTTTCAGGTAGGTTGGACGTTTACTTGAGCGGCACAGCACATGCCTAGCTTGCATAAGGGCCAAGTTCCGTCCTCAGTTCTGCGGAAAACAGGACATTCTCTCAGGAGAGTCTCATGGTAATTATGTGACATTTAAAAAAATGTCTACCGAGAAGCCGTAAGTAGGTAGCCAATAAATAGTACGTTCCTTTCTCTAACCCTAGTCCCCTCCTGTTAAATTCGTCAAGTAACACAGTTCAAAGTCATTTCATTGCACGTTTGACATTATCTAACTTCTCCACTTTGTCACCAAGATATAACCATAGTGTAGAAGACTTGAGGTAGGATTTGAACCACAGAGTAGAACACTCATTCATTCATCCATTCACCCATCCATCCAGCACTTCTGGAGGCCCTGCCAAGGCCCGGGCATTATGAGATAGGCTAGAGAAGTAGAAGTAAGGGGTAAACCTTCCTTTCCCAGCGGGAGGATGATCCAATATGGCACCAGGAGCTCTGGAAGCAGCGAGATTCATGGTGTCCTGGCACACAGCACAGCCCCTCACCAGGGGCAGAGGTGGCACAGGGACAACACCTGGGGCGGGAGCTGCCTGGCACTGAGGGTTGAGTCATGTTCTGAGAGACACTCGCGGCTCTGTAGATAGGGAAATGCCAGTCGTCTCGGGGCCATGCTGTCAAATTTAGACTTGATTTTGAAGCCAACGAATGGGTTGACTTACACAGACGATGGCAGATATTTTTTTTTCTTTGTTCTAGAAATATCCTCTTGCCCACATATCAGGGAATGGGTGGGGGGAACAGTGGGATTGGAAGCAGTGAGGGCAGTTGGGGAAGCAGTGGTTTGCTTGGAAACAGTGGGGGCCTCCTCACTACCAGTGGAAAAAGACATCGAGGGAGGAACCATCTCTAACGGGGCCAAGTTTGGATGTGGGGTTTGCTCGGGGCAGAGCAGACAAGCATAATATCAAGAGGCAGAAGCCCAGGGCGAGTAGCAGGGAGTGTCAAGTCCTCTCGAAGGGGCCCTGAGGAAGTCGGGGATCAGAGGTCACAGGGACAGGGTCTAGTCTGGGACTTGAATCAAGCGTGGACTTAAGAGTTGGGAGACAGGAACCGGTTTGACACAATCATGGGCACGGAGCATGGTGTCTGCGGACGCCCTGTGCATTGGCATTGACCTATCACATGTGACCTTGAGGAATTCATAGCTTTTCTCTGTGAGGAGTGGAAGACTTCAGAAATGACTATCGAGAGACTTCTGATGGGAAAAGAAAATAGAAGTTGACTGAAGAGGGTTGGAATTCTCATGAGAGAAATCTGGGCCCTGGGTCAGATGCTGCTCAGGGGTGGGATCTCATTTGTAACCATGGAGCAGACTCTCCAGGCACACAAGGCAGGCTTCCCAGGGCCTGGTCAAACTCCTCTCGCCAAGAAAAGATGAATTAGCCTTCCCCAGCCAAATCTGTATATCATCTGCCCTCGGTCCCATGGGTTTCTACAAATTGTAACATGACCACAGGCACGGTAGAGAGAAATTAAGTTCTCTCTCTCCCCCAGTTTGGCCAAACTGTAAATAAATCGACTTTCCTTTACCACTACAGGGAAATTAAGGCAGCAGGTCACGGACCCAAGTGTATGGTCACAACATAGCAGGAGGGAGAAGGAGAAAAGATGAGCAAACGGAAATCTCGTGTGTGTGTGTGTGTGTGTGTGTGTGTGTGTGTAAGCCACTTGGGACGTGACATCGGAAGCAGCGGTGGAAGTGTGCAGATGCATTAGAAACCTTGAGAGGACCTTGGCTGACAGGTGGACGGAGCCATCTAGGCCCCAGGAGAAATGGTCAACGCAGCAGAGACGCTGGTCCTTGTCTCCAAACCAACGTGAAGTTGATGGAACTCAGAGGAAGAAAAGCGAGAATGGCGGGCAGAAGGGATGAGGGCCGTGTGCCACCGCCAGGCCAGGCTGGGGGGGCTGCGTCTTCTCCTTGTCACCCTGCCACCCAGGGGAGGGAGGTCTGCATAGGACTGGGTGGAGTGGGCTGGGTGGAGCGAAGGCAGGAGGGAGGGAAGCGTTAAGGCCCCCCATTTCGGCTCTCCCCCCAGTGCAGGGGAAAATAGCTCAGAAAGGAGCTCAACTGGGAGATTCCTTAAGGATGTGTTGGGTCTCTTGCCTGGACAGAGACACACCTAAGCCCAGATTGTCCCGAGACAAGGCCCCCCTCGGTGAACTTTCTTCTGAACACACAGCTGGGTTCAGGATCTCCTTTCGCCCCTGATGGCTGTTGTCACTGTCCTGGGTGGTGTAATCACTGCTGAGATTTGTTTTTTCCCCAAAACTAAAGATAAACATGAGACTTCACATTGAAAGGAGTCATAGAATGCCGGATGATGTAGGTTTAAAAAAAAAATTAATGATGAAATTTAGCAATGCAAATCTTCCAGAGAAAGAAGAAACAAAACAAAACATAAAAATTCCAAACCAAGAGTATGAAACAATATTTCCTCCCTCACATCTAAGAATCAAGTGGATACCCATTTTCTTAACAGGAACACTGGTTTCAAGTGGAAAAATATTGAGATGAGGAGAGCGCTCACTGTTTAAAGGTGCTTGCTTGCAAAGCCTGTCGGTCTGGGTTCAATTTCTCAGCTATCCGCATAAAGCCAGATGGCTGAACATTTGCCATAGTAAGAAACCTTGTTGCACATACACATGTAAATAAATCAATGCATTGATTTAAAAAAAAAAATATTCACCAGACATAGGCACACACCTATAACTCCAGTATTCAGAAGGCTGAAGCAGGAGGTTTGAGAGTTCAAGGCCATACTGGACTACATAGAGAGACTCTGCCTCAAACAAAGCAAAAGAAACAAAACCCTGATTGTGCTAGCAGAGTTATGCCTGATATTACTAACTACTAATAAAGGTGCAGTTTCTAAGAATCCCACTTCCCTGCAAATCATCCCAATTTAAGGAGAAATTTATATATGAAGATGCAAACCAATGAAGAGCAATAAAGAAAACGACATGAGCTAGAATTTGTAAGAACACAGATAACCAGCACATACAGGGATGCAGAGCCTTAAATAGTGCGTTTGTCATCCAGTAAAAAAGACCCCAAAACAAGCCGAATTCAACTTCAGGCAGTCAGAAAAAGAACAATGTACTTACAAGACACAACTAACATGAGACCAAGCAATGCCGATGAGGACATAAATTAATGGACACCGAGAGCAGTCACAACAGACAGAGCCAACTACAAGCATGTTCTCTGAAAAACAAACCTCCGGCCCAAATGACCAAGAATCGGTAACATACAAAAGAAATCACTAGAAAGGGGACAACGGCCATGCAACTGATTAGAAATGAAGGGATGCGAGGAACTAGAAAGCAGAAAAATTGCAAACCCACATACAAGTTTGAGTTGGATAGGCTGAAATGGGCCGCTTAGGAAAATCTCAACAGAACTATAGCCATGGATGGGAAGAACTGAAAACTGACCAGAAATATGCCCTGTGTCCCCAACAAAGGGCCCAGAGCAGCAGTTGTCCGGGCTGGTGTCCCCAAACTTTAAAGGAACCAAACTGCTTCAGAAAATAGAACTGACGGACGGTCAGCAGACCCATGAAAGCACACTCAGCCTGGAGTTTGCTATGGAGTCTCAGGGTGGCCTTGAACTCATGGCGATCCTCCTATCTCTACCTTCCTAGTGCTGGGATTAGAGGTGTGTGCCACCACGCCTGGCTTGTTTGCTTGTTTTTGAGGCAGTGTTCACTGTAGCCCAGGCTGACCTAAAACTTTCTCTGTAGCCCAGGCTGGCCTCAAGCTCACAGTGATCCTACCTTGGCCTCCCAAGTGCTGGGAATGAAGGCAAAAGATGCTACTTTTGAGCTGGAGAGATGGCTTAGTGGTTAAGGCGCTTGCCTGTGAAGCCTAAGGACCCATGTTCAACTCTCCAGATCCCATGTAAGCCAGATGCATAAAGGTGAGTCAAGTGCAAGGCCGCACATGCCCACTAGGTGGCACAAGCGTCTAGAGTTTAATTTCAGTGGCTGAGGCCCTGGCATGCCAATTCTCTCTCTAAAATAAAAAAATTAAAATTAAAAAAAGATGCTACTTTTTACCCACCAGGTTAGCAGTCACTGGAGGGTAAGCTGCTGTCACATGTTGTGAGGATGTGAGGACACCTGCTGGAACTAGCAAACTAGATCCGTTGATAACTTCATTTAGGAAATTTCCATGTTCTGAGACTCAGCAATGCCACTGTTGAGTGATTAGCCAGAGAAATTCGTGGACAATTACCTAAGGAAACACGACCAAGGATGCCCAGGGTAGCATTGCTGGAGTTTGCCCAGTTGTCAAACCAACATTAGCAGAGGAACGTGAAAGTAATAATAATTTGAGACAGGACTTTAAAATTTTTTTTTTGTTTATTTTTATTTATTTGACAGCGACAGACAGAGAGAGAAAGAGGCAGATAGAGAGAGAGACAGACAGAATGGGCGTGCCAGGGCCTCCAGCCACTGCAAACGAACTCCAGACATGTGCGCCCCCTTGTGCATCTGGCTAACGTGGGTCCTGGGGAATCGAGCCTCGAACCGGGATCCTTAGGCTTCTCAGGCAAGCGCTTAACCGCTAAGCCATCTCTCCAGCTGCCCCCTTTTTAAAAAAGCACTTATTATGTGCCAAACATTTCTCCAAGTTCTTCACAATACAGAAGAACTCATCTAATTCCAGCTAATAAATATCTCCAAAACTATTCTCCATCCATTGCCATGAGAGAGATACAAACTAAAACCACTGTGAAATCCCATCTCACTCCAGCCAGAATGGCTAGCATAGAAAATTATGGCAACAAATTCTGGCAAGGATGTGGGGAAAGAGGGACCCTTCCTCACTGTCCTTGAGAGGGTATACTGGTGCAGCCGCCACGGAAAATCACTGTGGAAGTTTCTCCAAAAGCTAAAAGCAGATCTACCATATGACCCAGCTATACCACGTCTGGGCATATACCCTAAGGACTCTAAACTCTACTTCAGAGGTACTTGCTCAGCCATGTTTACTGCTGCTCTATTCATAATAGCTAAGATACGGAATCAGCCCAGATGCCTGTGGTGGTTTGATTCAGGTGTCCCCCATAAGCTTGTGTGTTCTGAATGCTAAGTTCCCAGCTGGTGACAATTTGGGAACTGGAGCTTCCTGGAGGTGGTGTCTGGCTGGAGGCGGGCTTATGGGTGTGATAGCCAGCTTCCTCTGGCCAGTGTTTGGCACACTCTCCTGCTGCTCTTGTCCACCTGATGTTGGCCAAGAGGTGATGTCCACCCTCTTTTCTCATGCCATCATTTTTTCCCTGCCATCATACAGCTTCCCCGAGTCTATAAGTCAAAATAAACCCTTTCCTCCCACAAGCTGCTCTTGGTTGGGTGTTTTCTGCTAGCAATAAGAAGTTGACTGCAGCAATGAATATGGTGATAAGAATATAAATGTCCACAGCTTCAGGGTTTTTTGTTTGTTTGGTTTTTGAGGTAGGGTCTCATGCTAGCCCAGGCTACCTGGAATTCACTATGTAGTCTCAGGGTGGCATCAAACTCATGGTGACCCTCCTACCTCAGCCTCCTGTGTGATGGGACGAAAGACATGCACCACCATGCCCGGCTGCCTCTGGTAATTTTGATTAAGCTTCCTACTTAGTCTCCCACAGGCAGAGCCCCGCTGGAGGAGATGTGTCACTAGGGGTGGATCTCGAGTCCATCCTCCTGTGTGTTCATAGCCAGCTTGAGCGTTGGCTGTTGTTTTTGTGCTGAAGTGACCGGCTCCCTCAACCATGGAGAAGCTTCCCTCTCCTCATAACCGTAAGCCTGAAATCAACCCTCTCCTTCCACAGGCTGTTTCTGATCAAGGGCTTTCTCACAGCAATGAGAAGCAAACTGCAATAATGCCCATCAACTGATGAATGGATTATGAAGATGAGGTACCTGCACCTAACAGACTCATTTAGCTGTAAAGAAACATGAAGTTTGCAGGAAAATGAATGGAGCTGGAAGATCATGCTGAGTGAGGTAACCCAGACTCAGAAACCCAAGTGCTGCATGTTCTCTTCTCCTGTATGGGGATCCTGGCTTTGAATTTCTAGGTCAGTGGGTGTGAGTCAGGAGGAGTGTCTGTAGAGACCAGGACCCTCAAAAAGGGCCATGGGGCAGATGGGTCGGATCAAAATGCATTGAACCTGAGAACAGAGGGATCAAGCAATTTGCTTATGATTATACAAATTTCAACTCATGTTTTTTTCTTTAGTATTCTTCACTGGTTTGTATTTTCCTATATAAGTTCTTCTTTAATAGAGTATTATTTTCAGAGAGGTGGGAATTCTTAGAAACCGTACCTTTTTTTAAAAAAATTATATATTTGAGAGACACACAGAGAGAGAAAGAGACAGAATGGGCATGCCAGGGCCTTCAGCCAGTGCAAACAAACTCCAGACGCATGTGCCACCTTGTACATCTGGCTTATATGAGTCCTGGGGAATCAAACCTGGGTCCTTTGGCTTTGCAGGCAAGTGCCTTAACCACTAAGCCATCCCTCCAGCCTGAAACTGTACCTTTATTCGTAGTTACTGATGCCACAGCATATCTGTGTCAGCTCAATGAGATTTTTGTTTCTTTTCTTTTGTCTGAGGTAGAGTCTCACTATGTAGTCCAGTATGGCCTTGAACTTGTGTCTTATAATTATGGTGTTCTTTTTCTGACTGCCTGAAATTGAATTCTTATGCAGGGGAATAGTAGGGGGAGGTGGTAATAGTGAGAGAGAAAGGTTTAAGCAGGGATAGGGATGGGGGGTTGAGGAAGAGATAGAATGGAAAGAAGAGGAACCAAAAGTTAGAATGTGTGAATGAGCCACATGGAAACCTACTACTTGGTAATCTGACGTAAAATATCACTTTGTTTAAATGAGTGTGTAAATGAAAGCTCTCGACATGGGTTGGGGTAAAGCTACTCCCAGAAGCTACAGGTGTCAATTAGAAATTCCAGTGCCAGGGATGAGTTGTTGATCAGGGAGGCCGCAGTGTGTTAAATAGTAATAATTAAGACAAAATGGGCTATTGACATTGCTCTTGGTTTCCCATCCAAACTTTTCGGTACTGGTATATTGCCAAAGAACCACATGTTTGATAGCAGGGCAAAAAGAAATCAAGCTGGGACTACTGTCAACTTCAGCCCTGCCAGCTAGCTTTCATACCAGAAGGTTCTGTTCAAGGTGCTAGGGGAAGAAGGCCATCAAGAGTCCTTCCCAGCTGTGGACCCTGTGTAGCCCACTACTGACCTGCCAGGCAAGATATGCCCACTGTTGCAATAGTGGCAACCAGCTGTTTTCTAGTAGCGTTTGAAGTTAGCCCTGCAGGAGGGAAATCATGCCGCATACTATAAACCTGGCCAAAGTCTGTGGGAAGGGGCCTGGGCACTGGGGGTGGGAGGACCCAGTACGTCTGTACTCTAATTGGACAGCATATTAAATCACCTTTTAAATATGCACGTTCCTGCAGTTTTGTACTGCGCTCAGCCTTGAACACAGACGTTTCTTTAAGCAAAGGGCAGAGGTGGATACAAACATGCACTGATGGCAAAGTCACTTACCAGCATAAGCCTCAGTGTGTGCTCAGTCCTATACATGACATCTAACCGCACCAAATTACCAGTAAAGCCCCAGTGTGTGCTCAGTCCTATACATGACATCTAACCACACCAAATTACCAGTACAAGCCCTGGTGTGAGCTCAGTCCCATACGTGACATCTAATCACATGAAATTACCAGTACAAGCCCCGGTGTGAGCTCAGTCCCATACATGACATCTAACCACACGAAATTACCAGTACAAGCTCCGGTGTGAGCTCAGTCCTATACGTGACATCTAATCACACAAAATTACCAGTACAAGCCCCGGTGTGAGCTCAGTCCTATACATGACATCTAACCACACGAAATTACCAGTACAAGCCCTGGTGTGAGCTCAGTCCCATACACCACATCTAACCACACGAAATTACCAGTACAAGCCCCGGTGTGTACTCAGTCTTGTATGTGACACCTAACCACACGAAATTACCAGTACAAGCCCCGGTGTGAGCTCAGTCCCATACGTGACATCTAACCACACGAAATTACCAGTACAAGCCCCGGTGTGAGCTCAGTCCCATACATGACATCTAACCACACGAAATTACCAGTACAAGCCCCGGTGTGAGCTCAGTCCCATACGTGACATCTAACCACACGAAATTACCAGCACAAGCCCCGGTGTGATCTCAGTCCCATACGTGACATCTAACCACACCAAATTACCAGCACAAGCCCCGGTGTGAGCTCAGTCCTATACATGACGTCTAACTACACCAAATTACCAGTACAAGCCCCAGTGTGTGCTCAGTCCCATAAGTGATATCTAACCACAACAAGTTACCAGCACATGCCCCAGTCTGTGCCCAGTCCCATACATGACCCCTAAGGCACGCCCTCCGAGGCTCAGGGAACCCTGTAGAAGAGGAGTCAGAAAGAACGTAAGGGCATGAGAATGGAATGGGAAGGTAGAGAATGCTGTGTTCTGGAAATGAGAAGTCCACTACAGTCAGACTCACGCCAGACAGGATTCCCTGCACCTGAAAGCCTGTCATTTCATCACGGATGAGGGGTTTTCCATGAGACCCCCTATGTCCTGGAGTAAATAGTGGACACTGATGATTGCTGGCAGAGGAGGTGTTGTGTATTTCAGCGGTACTCACTGGAGGGCTTCCCCTTCTCTAGTAAGTAACCTCCCACCTGTGATCATGCAAGCAACCTGAATTTAAGTCAGTGAGAACGAGATGGGGATCTGATGAGAAGAAGGGCTTTAGTGGGAAGAAAAAGGGAAAGAGAGGGTAAATGGGATGAGTGGCATCAAAATGCACCGAACCCGAGAAGAGTGGTCAAGCCATTTGCTTATGAGCACACAGCTAGTTGTAGCAGAGCTGATACATTGGGGGTAAATGTGGTGGAATATAGCAATATCCCCTCATCTGGTTTTGGAGGCTTCAGTCACCCAAAGCCAGTCACAGTCTGAAAATATATGGAAAATTCCAGAAGGAATTTTAAATGGCATACCACCTGAGTAGTGTGAAGAAACCTAGCTCCATCTTTCAATGCAATGCCCTGCCCAGGCTGAATCAGCTGACCCGCACCATCTATACTGCCCGTTAGTCACTTGGTCACTGCCCAGATCATCATATTCACTGCCGTAGTATCATGACTCTCTTGTTCAAGGAGTTTCACACTCATTTAAAATTTTTTAAAATTATATTTGTTTATTTGAGAGACAGAGAGAGAAAGAGGCAGGTAGATAGAGAGCAAATGGGTGTGCCAGGGCCTGTAACTGCTACAACCGAACTCCAGATACATGTGCCCCCTCATGCACCTGGCTTACGTGGGTACCGGGGAATCGAATCTAGTTACTTAGGCTTCGCGGGCAAGCAGCTTAATGGCCAAGCCATCTCTCCAGCCCACAGCCTCGTTCTCAACTGATGCTTGCCTCTTCTTCCTCTCTTCATCTCAGGGTGTGAGTGCCAAGCCACCCACCCCACATAATCCCAGGAGGAAGGAGCACAGCCCAGTAGGGTATTTGGAGGAGATGGTCTATGTTCACGCAACTTCTATTACAGTATGGTGCATAATTGCCTATGTTATCAGCAGTTACTGTTTCTGTGTCTAATATAATCAAACCTTATCACAGGTGTGTGTATGTGTTGCTGATCTCACAGGGGTGTGTGTGTGTGTGTGTGTGTGTTAGTTACTGATCTCATTGCTGTGACAGAAGTGACTTAAGAAAAAGACTACCTGTGGCTCATCCACCATGTGGAGAAGGCAGGGCAGCAGGAGAGTCAGGTCAGTGTGAGGAAGGAGTGTGACTTCATGTTGCCAGCCAATCAGAAAGAAGAGATACGTGAATGCTGGCCTCCTGCCCACTTCTTCCATTTACTCAGTCCAGGACTCGAGCCCATGAATGGTACTGTTCTCATCTGGTGTGAGTCTTCCCACCTCAGTTAAACCTTTCTAGAAACACCGTCACAGACATACCCAGAGGTTCACCTCCAGGTGAGTTCTAGATCCAATCAAGTTGACAATCAAGAATGACCCCTCACAGTATAGTATGTATAGGAAAACACAGAGCATACAGAATTTAGTGCCACTCAAAGTTTCAGGCACCCATTGAGGGCATTAAAGTGTGCCAGCCCTTGGACAAGGGGGTGACTGTATTCTGAGACAGTCAGAAACCAGGAACTAGGTTTAGCAACAAAACTTTAAAATCTGTATTGAGTCAAAAGTGAGATATGTAGCACGATGCCCCTGCTCCCTCTCTCTCGTGTATAGGAAGACTTAGCCATAAAACATACTAGGGACCCTCCAGTGACAGGGCGTAATTCCAAAGATATTTGAGTGGGGCCCTTGTAAGGGTAGTGGAAAGGGCGATGAGAAGGACAAAGGAGAGGTCTTTCACACAATGACTCGACCTGTATCTGTCATGGCCCCGAGGGCATGAGGACCTAGGAACTGGTGGGAACTCTAAAACCACCTGGGACAGTTGAGGGACCCATGTAGGTAGCTCTAAGAGAAGGGTGACCCCAAGGAAGCCATGGCAAAGGGGCTCCTCCACTGCCTCCCTCCTCACTAGGCACAAACAAGGAGAGTAGGACATATTTCTGTCAGTTCCTGGGCAGTGTGGTTTGTCCCTACACACACAAAGAAAAACAAGCCGGTATTCGCCCCCTGCTGCCTACAAAAGGTTTCTGGGCCATTCTCCCTGTTGGCTGTTTCCTGGACGCGCTAATTTTAGCGTAACCTTGAGCACACACAACATGCAGGAACAAAAGCTACTTGAACACGTCAGCCACAAAGTGTCAGTCTCCAGATGCTTTGGTGGCCTCGCTGGGGAACATGGCCAGTGTAGCAAGTTCTAGAAGGAGCTTCTCAGAACCTTCAGCTGACAGCAGGGACTGTTCCCAGACACTGCACAGAAGCAGGGGTGCAGGCTGAGTCTAGGGGAAGGAGTCCTGCCAGGGGAGGCTCCCACGGGGCACAGGTGGTTCAAGGGTGGCCACTCTGGTTGCAGGACCCTCAGGAAGATGAGTCTCCAGTATAGAGACAAGGAGGCCAAAAATCAAAACAAAATCCTCCACTCTCTAGCAGTTGGACCCTATTTGGAGTCTGACCCAAGGACTTGTGACGCCTTATATAAACAGAGCTTAACTCCTAATGGTCCCTCACATTAAATGACCAGTATCAGTTCTCTCTCTCTCTCTCAATTCATCTGATACGTTTCTGTCCACACCGTCTGTTCTTTATCAACTTTTTATATCAATTATGATCTGATAAGTAATTTTATTCCTGCACCTTGGGCTCCTCCTTGCTGGCACATTGTGGCAGCTGGTGCAGGGAACTCTCTTGCTTCCCTTGGCTTTGCTGCACTTGGGGCTTGAAGAGCAGCCAAGCTAAGGAGCTCCTGTCCACCCCTTCCATGAGGATCCAAGGAGGCTCCTTTTCTCCCTTCTCAAAGTAGGGCACAAAGAAGGCAGCCTGTCCAAAGTAAGTCCATTCACACTGTGAGGACCCCACTCCCGGGCTCTTCTTCAGGCCCGGCCCTCAACCACTCTTCAGAGCAGGGGGAGCAGAACAGACTGTGTGGCTCCTGGTCTGGGAATGATCCCAGAGGCCTATGAGTAACTGGCTTTCTCTCACAAATGAGTTTTGGCCAATTTCAGTTTGTGAGTATCCCTTTGAGGTAGGTCCAACCTGATCCAACTGTCAATCGAGAGGTCTCACTTCTTGGGGTACACACCAGCTCAGAGCACACCTTAGGTCTGTATGTACTGCGAGACCAGGACAACACACAAGGTAGGCTTTCAGGGTAACCCTTGCACTTTTAGCAGGACCCACTGTGGGTGGAGAACTCTGTTTCCTCTGACTCACTCCTGGTTGTTTTATAAAACATTGGATCTAAGTTTGATCCTCAGGGGAAAACAAAAACAAAAACATTCTTGTTTTCCCTTGTAACAAAATTTGGCCTTGATATTGGCTCCCAATCCAAGAATGCTGGCCTCCTAAAGGCACTTAAGCTATAACTGTATCCTAACAGGCTTCAATGTGCCTCACTGGGTTCTCCTGACAAGCGCCACCGTCCCTCCCTCCCCCGCCATGATCTGCCCTTAGTACCTGCCTGGGGAGATTCAGCATGCTCTAAATAGATCCAGAGGAATGGTTGCAGAGCCCGGGAAGCAAGCTCTTGTTCCTGGGTCCTTTCTAACAGAGGATCCCAAACAGTCATCATCTGGCTACACATTTGTGGATCAAGGCTCTCAAATCATAATTGAGACTTTTCATGGGCCAGGGAATTCCTCAGGCCTGGGGTCCACTTCCAAAGCTTGTCTCACCTCTTTGTCAAGCACGTCCTGAAGCCCTCAGACCCCTTTCTTTTTTTCTAGCATGTTCTACGTAGGGGAACTATGCGGGGCAAAGTTTGACAAACAGATTTCACAAACATGTCCCCCTGCGTGCACGGGGCTTAAATATCTACTTGTTCTAGTGGGCACCACACCTGGGTGGGTAGATATGTTCCCTACTAAAACAAAACAGGCCTCAGAGATAACCCTTGTCCTCATTAGAACACATGACTCCTCACTTTGGGCTCCTTTGGTTTACTAATAATAGGCCAACTTTCATTTCGAATGTCACTCACAGAGCGAGTGACTATCTCAACACTGAGTACTACCGCCACGTCGTCTGACACCATCATTGTTTCAGGAGGTAGAAAGGGCTGACCCAACTCTTAGAGCGCTCAGTGAACTTGCATTTTAAGACGTGTCTGGGCTCCACTCTTCTTCCTATCACATTTGTAATCTTACCTCCCTCCCAGGTCTACAATCTGTCTCAGCACCTTCATTGTGGACCCTTCCTCCAGACAGGCCGGGGCTTCGTATTGCTACATATTGCAGTGTAACAATAGGCTGTCCCAAGAGAGAGGAGTGCTAATCAACGTCATGCCCAAAGCAGCATGGTAGAGATTCCAAGCTAAGGGAGTATGATGCTTTGCAATCCTGGAAACAAAAGGAGCTAGACTGCTATGGCAGACAGCGATGGGGCTCACTGATGTCAGAGAGAAAAGGGCTTCAGGTTTTCTAGGAACCAAGGGAGTTTCTTGCATTTCTAAGTTGCTGAGGGGGAGGAGAAGGCTCTGCGTCACTAGAAGGTGGACTAAGTTACTACCAGGTGCTAAGAGACACATAGGCACGAGAGGAGAGAGTAAACTTATATTTCAAGGTGGCTTCAGCCTGGGCTTCTGGGGCTGGGGCTAGGTCTGCCCACTTGGTTACTAGGGATCCTGTCTGCTCCCTGGAGAAGAAGAGGCTGTCTGATTTGTGAAGTTATAGCTTCTCATTATGCCTCAGTGTATTATATAACTGGGACAGACAATTAAGGCTGTCACTAAGTACCAGGGTAAGTAAGTACTATCAGCCTGACTCCACCTTTTCAGGATCACCTCCTCAAATTAACTCAGGTGACTGGATCTGTCTTAAAAACCTATGCACAGGTTAAAGGCCCCTTGAAGCCATCTGGACTGCACCCTGTCAAGTCCTCCTCATCTCTCCAAATGCAGTCAGACTATAAGGCCTGTCACTTTGGATTCATGTGTGCAGAGTTAAGATTGTTGTACCCTCAGAAGCTCAGATGACCTACACCTATATATCTCTTGAAAATCATCATGTCCTCTTCCAGTGAGACCCACCCACAGATACCAGACCCCCATGAGTGGCCAAGGCACAGTCTGCCACTTTGCTAAGTTCTATGATATAATTTAACCAGCTCTCCTATTTCTCTCAACATGGTACTGGACTAACTCAGTTTATAAAATTTATTTCAGATCTGTTTCTTCAGAGATATTTTTGTTTTATGAACGGAGATTGTGGCTTACCTTGAGTTATATCCCTGTTTCTATTTCTATACAGAATGCCAAATACAAATGGTGCTGATATTACACCCCAGGACTGTGAACCCCAACCTTTGGGTTCTTGCCCATCTAACAAAGAATTCAGAAAATGGATTCTGAGAAGGGTAAATTATGAATTATTAAATTTATTTAGGGAGAATTGGTATGCAGAGGAAGGCCAAGAGAGACTTCGGCCAGTGGTAATTCCCCTTCTTGCCTGGCAAGAAAGGGAGATAGATGGGGCAGCCAGCAGAAGAGAGTTAAGGAAACCTCCAACAGAGAAATCCGTGGAGAAGGCATGGGAGGCCAAGCCTGGGAGCCTGGGCCAAGAGATCCGGCGAGGACTCGGAGCATAGAGGAGGTTAATAAAGTGAGACGGGAGACATCTTTCCTCTCCTATTCCAGCCCGGCTCAGATGCAGAAAAGGCGTACCAAAACAGAGACCAGGAGATTCAGACGCCAGGAGAAAAGGGAGTCCAGAGAGTTATTATACACATGGCAGACCCAGAGGTTAGAGGAAAATGGTGTGTGTAACAAAGTGAGAAAGCATTTGTAAAAAAAAACATTTAAGAAGCAAGCAGAAAAATACAGACAAGTAACATCAGTCCTCCCCCTCTCCCTGCCAGTGGTGGGGGGAGTTACTGGTTGTTCAGGTGGAAAAAAAAAAAAAAAAGCCAAAGCCAAACACTGGACTGGCAGCCAAAATCAGAGAGAGATCTAGTAGATTCCTTTTCCTATTCCCAGCCAGGCTGGGAAAGGAGGACACAGGAAACACAAGAATTCGTGTCAGTTGAATACCAACAGAGTGGTGAAGTGTGAGGCAAGCCCTTCTGCAGTTAGTTAGGATGGACGTTCTGCCGTGAGACTCGGGCATGTAAGCGAGAGGGAGACCCGAGTGGGCTGTGGACTCCCGGGGCTGACTCGGGAGGGGCCAGCCTGCCTAGGTGTGCAAGACTTGGGGAAGAAATAGGGAGCACTGTTGCTAAGGAATTGCTTGCAGCCATCTTGGGTGAAACTGGATCAGATGCTGAGTTCTAGTTTTGCCAGGCAGGCAAGGGGGCATCTCCTCACTCTCTCTTTGGGCTTTTGCCCCTGACTGACCTCCTATTAAAAAGCTTTCCTAAGGGCTGGAGAGACGGCTTAGTGGATAAGGTGCTTGCCTGCGAAGCCTAAGAACTTCTGTTCAAATCGCCAGGTCCCACATAGCCAGACGCAGTGATGCAAGCGCACAATGTCACACATGCGCATGAGGGGGCGCTGTGTCTGGAGTTCATTCACAGCAGGCCGAAGGTCCTGACACATCCATTCTCTCTCTCTCTCTCTCTCTCTCTAGGTCTCTTTCTCCCTTTTGAAAAAACAAAAGCTATTATAAGCCGGGCGTGGTGGTGCACGCCTTTAATCCCAGCACTTGGGAGGCAGAGGTAGGAGGCATCATTGTGACTTTGAGGCCACCCTGAGACTACATAGTGAATTCCAGGTCAGCCTGGGCTAGAGGGAGATCCTACCTCGAAAACAAACAAACAAACAAAAAACCCGATCATAGTCCTGTTTCTCCTTCAGTACTGTCAGTGGTAGCAAGCATGACTCCTGATGTCTCTTGGCCTTACCCTGTTGGTTTCTCAGCAACCTAGCAAGTTTTTTTAGAGACCTCTACCCACGTGAAACCTCAAGGTTCGTGGCTCTGACGTTAGAATGAATTCTAGGTAGAGCTGGTTGGTGAAGCAAAGTTGGAAACCTTATTAAGAGGTCGAAAGAGGGCTGGAGAGATGGCTTAGCGGTTAAGCGCTTGCCTGTGAAGCCTAAGGACCCCGGTTCAAGGCTCGATTCCCCAGGACCCACGTTAGCCAGATGCACAAGGGGGCGCACGCGTCTGGAGTTCATTTACAGTGTCTGGAAGCCTGGAGCGTCCATTCTCTCTCTCTCTGCCTCTTTCTCTCTTTGTCTGTCACTCTCAAATAAATAAGAATAAAAAAAAAAAAAAAAAGAGGTCTAAAGAAAAAGAAGTGCTCCAGGAAAGAAAAAGAGAGAACATAAATGTAGGCTTCTTTGGAGTTAAAGAGAATCCTAGGGAAAAGGATAAGACATTCTTGGGCTGGAGAAATTGTTCTGTGGTTGAGGCACTTTCCTGCAAAGCCCAACAACCAGGGTTCGATTCCCCTGAACCCGTGTAAAGCCAGATGCATGGAGTAGAGCATGTTCCTGGAGCTCACTTGCAGTTGCTGGGGCCTCTCCTCCCCCCTGTGTCTGTCTTTCTCTGCTTGTAAATAAATTAAGACATAGTCAAGTGGGTATGCCTTAAAGGAGGTTGCCAATTAGTGTTCTTTGTAATAGGTATATATATAGAGATATTTGGTTACCCCTCCTCTTTTAATGTTCAAAGAGCATGGCTGGTTAAAAGTTAAAGAATTTCTCTTCGTCAACCAAGTTTATGTGGGTATTCTCCCAGCCCTAGGAATAAGTGCTAAAAATTTAAGGCACTGTCTTGGTGGCCTATTTGGCTCCCACCAAAGGTACTCTTGAGGGATAGACAGAGGGACAATAAAGCAGTTAGGGACAGAAGGATGCAGAAAAGACCCTACCCACCTTGCTCCCAGCAGCCTTGGAGGGAATGCCACCCCCTTCATGGTCAAAGACAAGGAACCAATCAGTAGGCTTTCCCAGGCTCATACACAGAAGCTTGGGGACCAATTAGACAACCATTTCCTTGCTTGTGAATAGAAGCAGGTGCCCTATCCGATCAAAATAAAGAGCACCCGGACAGATGGGGCCCAGTGGAGATGCTGAGGGGGCTAAATGACAGCGATGAGAAATTCACAGGTAGAAACATCTGGAACCAGAAGGGGCCTGCTACCACCCTGCTCAGGCCCGGCCCATCCCATGCGGAGCTGTTACTTTTGCTTTGACCGGAACAAAGTCTTTCGTGCTCTGCCAGTCTCTCGCCTCTAATGTTTTCCCCATGGGCTGAAAAGAACCCGAAGATCTCAGACTCAGACCTCTAGTGTCACTCGAAGCTTGAAGTGATTTGTACTCTGAAGTTTCCTGTTTTCCTCTTATAAGTGGTGTTTGAGGCCTGAAGTCTTATTGATAAGAACACAGTTTCAGTACTGTATTGGGAGGGGGTACTCACTGTCTTTGTACCCATTGTGATAGTTTGAATGCGTGCCGACCAGTAGACTCAACAATTTTATTAAAGCTTGTCACTTGGAAGAAGTGTCACTGGGGAGTGGATTCTGGGGTCCAGCTCAAAGGTGTGTTTGGGGGTGGATCTGGTTTCTGGCAGAAAGGTATGGAAGGGGCTAGAGCTCCGCCTGGGTCCCTGCTGCTGGCTCTGTGGTTGGTAGTGTCTCTCTGCCTGGATCTGTGAAAGGGGGCCGGCTTCTTCTGCCATTGATCAAACTGTTAGCTTGAAATAAACCCCTTCCTCCCTTGAACTGTGTCCGGTTTGGAGGTTCATCCCAGCGGCATAGAGCTGACCATGACACCCAGATACCTTTGTCTTAAGGAACTGACTCTTCCCCAGAAGGGTGACTCCTTTGCTCTTGCTAGGCTCTAAAAGATAGTCTCGCCTCAAGGTGATTCCCTGCTCCAAACAGTCACGGCTGTCTTACTGTGCTGTCTCCATCCAGGCAGTCCTCCGCCTGCTGCTTAGAGAATTCTGCCCGGAACAGGGCCTGGGCAACGTCTTAGGATGGGTTTGGATACTCCCAGCTCCCATAGCCCCTTTCTTAAGGGTTTCAATTCTGCTCTGTTCCTTTGGTCCCTGCATACCCAACCTTCTGGTACAATTGCTATCTTCCAGATTCCAGGCCGTGAAGCTCTAGATGGTATTGTCTCAGGGAGGTGGATCCTTTCTATCCACACTGACACACATCTCTCACCACTGAGGACCTTTTGACCTGCTGAAAGCTACACCACAGTTAGGTCTTCAACTGCCTGCAATAACTACCCCCTCTCCTCTCCAAAATACAGCATGAGCACAATCCTCTACTACTCTTTTGGAGTTTATATTTCAAGCCTGACCCACTGAATGGTGATGCCTTATACAAATGAATTAGGGCCTAACTCCTAATGGGCTCCTGGAACCTCATCCCAAATGGCCAGTCTCAGGACGGACAGGCGATGTGATGAAATTTACTACTTTATGATAATGAGCTGCCCTCTTGGACCCTATTTTTAATATGACCCTACACAATGGCCCAAGAGGAAGGGCCAGGTAATTTCTTGTAACTGCTCTAACATGCCCTATTTCTTCTCAGATGTGAGAAATTCTGCTCTCTAGAATTTGCCTGCTGTATTTTTATACTCAGTATCTATTTTGAAAGGTTTATTTTTATTTATTTCTTTGAGTCAGAGAGGGAGAGAGGAGTGAGTGAGAATGGGCGTACCAGGACCTCTAGCCACTGCAAACGAACTCCAGATGCATGTGACACCATGTCCATCTGGCTTACGTGGGACCTGGAGAATCGAACCTGGGTCCTTGGGCATTGCAGGCATGTGCCTTAACTGCTAAGCCGTCTCTTCAAGGCCCAGTGTCTATTCTTTATTAAAATGTTGATGTCAGTAAAAAGTTGGCCTGGTAAATACTTTTATCCTGTTGTCTTGGCCTCATCCATCCAGGAACACCACCCCCGCATGGTGCCCAAGGACTGGGGCTGGTATTGCTACCAATTTGAGAATGACAGGGACTCTCAAGCCAGTGGCTCGAGTTGCCTTCTGGTCATCAGGGCAGACTGACATCTATTTTCTTTTGGGCCAATGACCCTAACTACCTACAAAAGAAGGCTACCTTGTCCTAATCTTGTTCGATATTACCAGGGAACACAGGGACCCTTGCGTAGGTTCTCAGTCTTGTAGATGAACAAATTTAAGGAAACCCAGGAGCAATTACCTTGGAGTTTGAGAGAGAAACAACAGGGCAAGCAAGCTGAAGATCTTGGCAGCTGCTGGGAGAAGTGAGACAAAGAAGAAAAGAAGAGAAACCTTGGGCAGGAAAGTTCAAGAATGAAATTTCCCAGCAGATGCTTGGGGAGGGGGCTATTAGACAGGGAAAAGAATGCCCAGAGTACAAGGTCAGTCAATCTTTGGATTTTGACTGGTACCCAAAAAAGAAGATGTAAAGAGGGAAATAACAAGTTAGGTTTCTGTGGCTGGGCCATGGTGGCTCCCATAATCAATCCCCCTCAAAAAGTTAGGCTTTCTGAGTTAGCATTGAGAATCTGTAAGCAGCTGTATCAAGGGAGAGACCTCTGCATGTGGAAGGACATACCTCACTAAAATATTGTAAAAAGTTTGAGGAGCAGCAATTACATAAAAAAGAACAATACAGGGAAGCAGAGGTAGGAGAATCGCTGTGAATTTGAAGCCAGCCTGAGACTACATAGTGAGTGCCTGGTCAGATGGAGTGAGACCCTACCTCGAAAAAAAGAAAGCCAACCATAAATAAATACAAAAAGGAACAGTACAATGAAATCATTGCAGAGGAACACAACTTGCTATATAATAAGTAAAACATGAGAAAAGAAATTAAAGAACGTAAGAAATGAAGCAGGAAAATCAATCTAAAGTAAAAAATTCTACCACATCTTTAGGTAATATAATCTTATGACACACACCATTGTACCTTCAGGCCCATTTTTTAAGTGAAGCATTGTTAGGTGGCACATGATTGGCACCTGAGCTGTAATGGAACGAGCTAATTGTGTTTCACAATATTATCTTGCCTTCACTGAAGAACTGTGTTTGCTCTTTGACAAATTGCCTGTTATTTAGGCAATTGGAATTGGAGTAATACCTGTTGGATAAAAGACTCTGCACTAGGCTATATACTTTTGACTTTTTTTTTTCAAATTCCTATTCTTGATAAATTTTCCCCTACAACAGAGACCAAAAATTTAAAGAACTATCTCTCTCAGTTTTAAAGAAATGAAATGACACCCAGAGACAAATTTCTCAAGAACAGAAACCTAACACTGAAAAATCACCACTGAAAACCAGTGAAGATAAAACTATTACTACAAAAGACCTCTAAGATATTTTCTTTATGCCGTTTCAGATATTGTGTGTGTTTATGCCAAATACATGCATCACGAAAATAATGTTATTTTTAAACCAAATAGTTCTGCATGTATAAATATCATGCACATATTTTGTGGAGAGGAGCTCTACCTGGTCTCGTTCCTCCAGGCTTCACTCTGGAAGAACTTAGGACACCCAGGGTTTTTTTTTCACAATTTAGATAACAAAAGCAGTCGAAATAAATCGAACTGCATTCCATATATAGCGAACTTATATAATATTCTCAACTCAAAGTCTGAAATTACTGAGACAGATCAAAAGATAGACAACTGAAGGTACAGTTCCAAATTGTTGGCATTTAAATTTTCTGTAAAGTGCAATGTCTAGGAGCACTATTCTTTGTGAACTGTTACATCTCTTCCTGACTCCCCTGAACATGGCTGGTGTCAATGGGACAGGCTCGTCGGTCCTGTGACATGTTATAGAAAGGACATTTGTCATTGGCATAGCTAGCTATATTGCATATCATTCTGGGATCCCTTAAAAAAAATCAACCACCAGTTGTAGACTACAAGAGGGCCTATACCTATTAAATTCTCTCTAAAAAAATAAGGGTTATCCCATTTATCTGGTGCTAACTTTACTCTCAGTTGGAGAATCTGCTTCTCTTTTTCAGATAGATGCAGATCCTCAGGAGAGGACCACCTCATCATACCTCAAAAGGGCCCCAGCTGAAACTAAGAATAATTGGCAAAACAAGCAAGGGTGCTGTTTTTCTTGGTGAACCTGGTACCAGCACAAGGGTGAAGGAGATCGACACAGGGAACAATCAACTCCTACCAAACCAGATATCCAGAGACACAGAGGCTCCCAAGACCTCACCACTGAAGCAGACCTAAAATGAACCCAACATGGCTCAGGGAAATTTGCAGAAGAGGGGGCGGAAAGAATGTCAGAGCCTCACGTCGGGTCATGATACGCAGAGACATTGCCTCCTACCCATAGCTGATGGCTAGCCCCACAATGCATGACCCACATACCCCAACAGGGAGGGGCCAGGTGGAGGGGGGAGGACAGGGAGGAGGCTAATGATGGTACTGACTTGACTGTATTCACTGAGTACAAAACTAATAAAATTAAACACAAATCAAACAATTTCTCTAAAATCTTCAATGAGCCCCGGGTGTCTTTCCTGATCTGTTCGTTAGCATGAGATGCCACTGTCACCTCACTGTTCTCAGTCGTTGCTGTTATGACTTGTGCTTTTCAGTGGTCTCTATTTCAGTGATCCTAAGTCCAGTTACAGCAACTATGGTCCTCGTGTGAGTGCGGCTCACATGAGAAACGGAGAAGGGGGTGACTGGATGAGAACCTCTGCTGGCAGTGACTGAACAAGGGCGCCTTCCGCTCTGCCTTGGTTTCTACAGAAACTTGCTCTCGGTCCATCCAGGAGCTTTTGTGTGACATGTGACATGTGTTGCCTTTGTTTTGCACTTTTGTTGTTTCCATGGGAACCAGGGGCCTCAAAGGGGACCAGCAATGGTTGTGATCAGGGTGCTTGGGCACTATAGTAGTGGGGAGAGGGCACCAAATGTTTAGTCCAGTGGACTGTGATTCGAATGATGTCACCTGAAGCGAGCGGCCACTTCTGTGGCCCTTCTTTCTGTATCTAGAAGACAAGTTGGTTGGTCTGCTCACGGCAGTGGTTCCCAAACCTCACAAGTGCAAAATGAAGGCATGAAACAGCCTGCTTTAAAAGTGATTGCTGTCCCATCACTTTGCCTGCTGTGGTGGGGCGGGGCGGGGGGAAGTTGTTATGTACATAGGTTGAGGGTAACTTCCTAACTCCTGTGTCAGCTTTGAAGTATCTAGTTTGAAACAAACTGGCCTTCCGGAGGGAAGAGCGACCTAAAATCTCTACACTCAAGGGCAAGGGAGTGGCAAGAAGTAGCAAGAAAACTGTAGAATTCACCCATATCCTGAGCCTGCGATCAGCTCTCCATCAGGAGCCTTTGACTTACAAAGGACTTAATTGGAATAGGCAAGAAATTGACTTAAAACGCCCCAGTTCCCTAGGCTTTTCATCCTAACAACGCACTCTCTGTAGCGTTGCCATTGTGCCCAGGGAGTTCTTTGTTGGCTCTGACAGTCATCTAAAGAAAGGATAAAAATAAGGGAACATTTGGGACATAGCAAAAGCTTGGTATTTGAGATCTTTGAATTGATATATCTCAAAGTACAATTAAAAGAAAAACAGCAACATAATGTCTACCACGTTCTGAGCACTAAAGATCGGATCCTGAGCACCTCTGGGCTTTTGTATTTCTTCACTCCAGGGGTCAGGCTGAGGAGAACTTGACATTTTACTGGCTTAAACTGCTGGGCTACGTGTGTGTGTGTGTGTGTGTGTGTGTGTGTGTGTGTGTGAGTTTTCTCTCTCTCCAGGAACGTTTTCATCAACAGCAAAGTTCTGCTTAAAAATCCAGGAAACTGCTGACAACAGTACCATAGTCCACTCCGCCACCTCTCACTCTGTCCTCAGTGGGGACAAAAGTTTGGGTGTCACCATCAGATCCGTCAGGGTCTCCCAGGGTTACCAGTGGCACCTTCCCAGCAGCATGAGGCTTCTCTCCAGGGCTCACGGCTGCCACACAGCCAAGTGCCCTGCCTGGCCCACCAGGACCAGCTGGATCCCAGCAGGTGTCCCAGTCGCTCTGCAAGGCTTCCTCTAGAATCCTAGCAACTAGGGCAGACTGCATCTGGAGAGTGGGAGGCCAGAAAGCAGTGGGGCTAGTGCAGTATATGAGCCTCGCCCAGGGGAGCACAGGCTCCCATGCTGCTTGCTGGACCCGCCTCTGGAAAGACTTGGCTGTGGCTGCCCATAAGACAAGTGTACATCCACTGTATCCATGGGCCTGCTCCCGTCCTCCCACGTCTCAGCTCCATACATAAATAGCTGTGGAATGAATGAATGAATGAATGAACGAGATGTCTCTGAAGAGTCACACCTAATAGTGCATAGCTCAGCAGATGGTTTTACAAGAAACATTTCAAATGCCTATGAATGCAGAGTGTCTGGAAAGGAAACAAAATATTTACCAAATCGAATGACCATATGTGCCCATTCTTTAAAATTTTGGTTTTGGGACTACAATGACCTCAAAATCGTTTGAAAAATAAAATTCTCTATTGGAGATTTTTTTTCCCCCTCAATCATTAAAATTTAAGAATAAGCAACAAAAAAAGTAAAAATAGCAACTATGGGACTCTTTAAAGTCCCCCAAGTGAATCTGTGATCAGAGGATCGCTTAACCTAACCCAGGCAGTTGGAAAATACAGCAAAACACCCTATAGCAAGCTCTGTAGCCCAGACCAATGTGATTCAAGGCAGACCCACAGCATCCCCTAATTAACTATAATGGAAAGCATGGAAGTGAACTGGACAACTTGGTATCCAGTAAAAGAAAATAAAGCAACTCCCCGCCAAACTGAAACACTAGTCACAAGGAAAATAGCCCAACGTAAATGACCTGAATCAAAATGTTTTAGAACTCAGAAGATTTGAAGGTGGAGGAGATCATCAAGAGTTGATACTGGGTGATTGTCTTTTTTCTTTTTTTAAGCAGAAAAGACTTACACCACATCAATGAAACAAGAAAGAACATAAAAACCAAAGTCCTAGAGGAAAACAACCATACAGGGCCTGCCTTCCAGAACTCTGGCAGAGCAGTGGTGGGCAGACAGCTGGCTGGTGGCAGTTCTACTCTGGCCTTTCTACGTTGGGGGTGGGAAGGGTATAGTCGTCCACTGGTCTGGCCTGTCTGCCCAGCAGGAGGCTCAGGCGAAACATCTCCATCAGCCCCTTGCTTCATTCTTCCCTCTCGGGGGAGTTTCTGGCTGGCCCCAGGAAAGCGGGGTCCTGGGCAGGGGGTGGTGGAGGGGACCTGACCGGGGCTCAGGTTGGCATAGCAAATGCGGGGCTGCTAGGCCACTCAGATAAGATGTCCATCCTGGCAGAGGGAGGCTGTTGCCCAGCTCAGTTCCTCTGCCTTGTCCGCATGGCAAGAGTAAGGAAGGAAGCGCTTTCCTCGGGGCTCCTCTGGGCACTTCAGGGCGATCATCTACCACACGTTGTCCTTGGCTTCCTGAACACTGTTCCAAGCAGGGCTTTTTTTTCTCTACTTCTTTCATTTTATTTTTCGTCTGACCCCACCGAGCTTGTCTCCATCTCTGGGGGTTTGCCCAGCGCCTTCTGGAAGGGGTCCTCAGTTTCCTGGGGGCAGGAGATAGAAAATTCCCATCTAGACTGGAGGTGTGGGGGACTCTAGACAGTTGGGCTAGACTCCCCCCCCGCCGCCCCGCCGCTTTGGATGCATTCTCTCTACTTTGGTCTTAGCAGACCTGCCTTCTACAGGGTGCATGTGTGTGTTTGTGGAATGAATGAATGAATGAGGGAATGAGTAAACTAATGGACAAAGCCAATGTTTGCTGACCTTGTGCACAACGTCTACTCTGCGGGCTCTGTTGATGGCTTTCCAAGGACAGCTTCAAACCGTGGGGGCCAGCCACCGACCCTGGGAGAGAGCATGGGTCCCATGACAGCGGCATGTTTTCCAAGCCATCCCCACTCCAATGCGCCGCACCTGCAGACACACGTGTTTTGCTTCTCTTCCCCATCTGCCAGATGACCCGAGCACCCCCTCAGCTCCCTCCTTGATCCTCTCCCACCATATAACTCACATCCAAGCCACCAGAGAGTCCCGTCAGTCCCCAAGTGGACACAGTTTCCTCCCTTCCCACTGCTTGCTGCCACCCTGCACGAAAACCACCCTCATGGACTGCCTACACTCCCGCGGTAGCATCTGAAGTCTTGGCTTTCTGCTCTTTGTTGCGCCTGGTGCTGGTCTCCAGGAACTTTCTACATGCAGATAAATGAATCTGCTCATCTTCCTTGTGAAAGCCTTCTTAAGACTGCCCATGCTGTACGCAGTAAACTCCCGACTCTCTTTTTTTTTTCCTGCTAATCATTGTAGCCATCCACCCTTGCCCTCCGCCCCAGCGGGGACAGTCAGGCCTTGCCTTTGCTTACGTCTGCCCCTGACACTTGGATTAGTCCTCGTGGTGGTAACTTCATTGTCAGCCTTCAGCTTAAATATCTACCATCTAAAGCACCTCCCACACTCAGGCTACCACCCTATTCTGTTCTCAATGTGTTACCTGTGAAGTGACTTCCAAGTCTCTGCGTGTTTCCACACACACAAGGAAGTGGCTGGCGATGGCCATTTCATCGTCCCATTTCCTTGCTGGTGAGAGCCCAGACAAGATTTCCTTTCATATTAGACACGCTCTCCTTCAGCTATACTGGGTCAGCTCGAGAAGCCCTGCAAACATTCTTCCAGACCACAAGGCCTCTCCACCCTGACTGTGCTATCTGGCTTTCTCTTATTTTGTCCTCGGGACCTCTGATAGGTAAGACAAGGAAATTTGGCCCAAGTAATAGCCCTAGGGATCCCGGTCCATAGGAGTCCTAGAAATGGCCTTGTCAGGGTAAACTCCTAAGGCAAAAAAAAAAAGGTTCCTTCCAAAGTCACCCACTTTGAGTCCTTTCACAAAGCTATACTTTCCAGTCACATTCTCTGGTCCTCCTATCTGTGTTTAGTGGTGAGGAAGTGCTGAGTCAGAGCCTTGCTCAGAGGGGCATCTGGAATCAAATCTGTAATCGTATGAGGGGGAAGGGATGGCATCAAGGTTATGCCAGGTAGACCAAGTGCCACTTAAGGAGTCAGGCATGTGCCATAAGAAAAACTTCCCAGGGCATTAGTAGAAAGCAAGACTTGACATGTGAGAGCAAATAGAAAAGGTTAGGCAAGTCAGCGGGGAGGATGTGGGTGTGACCACATGAAGGTCTCTCCCTCTAAGCCAGTAGGGAAGGCGCGGCCTGGCCTCTCACTGTAAGCAGGTAGGGAAGGCGCGGCCTGGTCTCTCACTGTAAGCAGGTAGGGAAGGCGAGGCCTGGCCTCTCACTGTAAGCACGTAGGGAAGGCGAGGCCTGGCCTCTCACTGTAAGCAGGTAGGGAAGGCGAGGCCTGGCCTCTCACTGTAAGCAGGTAGGGAAGGCGAGGCCTGGCCTCTCACTGTAAGCAGGTAGGGAAGGAGCGGCCTGGCCTCTCACTGTAAGCAGGTAGAGAAGGCAAGGCCTGGCCTCTCACTGTAAGCAAGTAGGGAAGGCGAGGCCTGGCCTCTCACTGTAAGCAGGTAGAGAAGGCGAGGCCTGGTCTCTCACTGTAAGCAGGTAGGGAAGGCAAGGCCTGGTCTCTCACTGTAAGCAGGTAGGGAAGGCGAGGCCTGGTCTCTCACTGTAAGCAGGTAGGGAAGGCAAGGCCTGGTCTCTCACTGTAAGCAAGTAGGGAAGGCGAGGCCTGGTCTCTCACTGTAAGCCAGTAGGGAAGTAGTGGCCTGGCCTCTCACTGTAAGCAAGTAGAGCAGGCGAGGCCTGGCCTCTCACTGTAAGCACGTAGGGAAGGCGAGGCCTGGTCTCTCACTGTAAGCACGTAGGGAAGGCGAGGCCTGGCCTCTCACTGTAAGCACGTAGGGAAGGCGAGGCCTGGCCTCTCACTGTAAGCAGGTAGGGAAGGCGAGGCCTGGTCTCTCACTGTAAGCAGGTAGAGAAGGCGAGGCCTGGCCTCTCACTGTAAGCAGGTAGGGAAGGCGAGGCCTGGTCTCTCACTGTAAGCAGGTAGGGAAGGCGAGGCCTGGTCTCTCACTGTATGCAGGTAGGGAAGGCGAGGCCTGGCCTCTCACTGTAAGCCAGTAGGGAAGGTGAGGCCTGGTCTCTCACTGTAAGCAAGTAGGGAAGGAGCAGCCTGGCCTCTCACTGTAAGCAAGTAGAGAAGGCGAGGCCTGGCCTCTCACTGTAAGCAGGTAGGGAAGGCGAGGCCTGGTCTCTCACTGTAAGCAGGTAGGGAAGGCAAGGCCTGGTCTCTCACTGTATGCAGGTAGGGAAGGCGAGGCCTGGCCTCTCACTGTAAGCAGGTAGGGAAGGCAAGGCCTGGTCTCTCACTGTAAGCAAGTAGGGAAGGAGCAGCCTGGCCTCTCACTGTAAGCCAGTAGGGAAGTAGTGGCCTGACCTCTCACTGTAAGCAGGTAGGGAAGGCAAGGCCTGGTCTCTCACTGTAAGCACGTAGGGAAGGCGAGGCCTGGCCTCTTACTGTAAGCAAGTAGGGAAGGCGAGGCCTGGCCTCTCACTGTAAGCAGGTAGGGAAGGCGAGGCCTGGCCTCTCACTGTAAGCATGTAGGGAAGGCGAGGCCTGGCCTCTCACTGTAAGCAGGTAGGGAAGGCGAGGCCTGGCCTCTCACTGTAAGCACGTAGGGAAGGCGAGGCCTGGCCTCTCACTGTAAGCCAGTAGGGAAGGCAAGGCCTGCTGGAGCTGCCCTGCCTATGTCCTCACAGCCACCCTGGGGTTGGGGAGGGTCTCTGCCTTTCACCAGAGCATTGGGTGGAGAAGGCAGGGTTAAGCAAGTGCACTGCTTGAGATGGCTGACTTCCCTTGAAGAAGGTTCTTGGAGGTGGTGGGGAGAGGGCCGTGGACAGGGATAGATTTTGGGAAGCAGAGAAGGTGAAGGAAAAGCCTAAGGAGGTCTATTTGGAAGTGTGTGATGGAGAAACCCCATAGGTATAGGCAGCCCCGTCTCCTTTATTGGATGTAGAGCATGAATAATGAATAGAGATACTTTTTAAATCATCACTTTAAGACATCACTGCTTCGGCCAAGGCAGCATGAGAGGCCCTGGGAAGCGTGCCTGTGTGCTGTGTGGGACAGTCAAACCAGGCTAGCAGGCAGCCTGAAGCTTTGTCGCGGCCTCCGTCAGGAAAGATGGGCCTGCTCAGAGCTCCAGAGGGTTGAATTGGGGCCATGAGCATTTTATTAATAGTCACCAAACACTTGATCATAAAACGACACACCAACTAGTTAGGTGAGCTAATGTTTGTAAAGAGCTCAGAGCAGCAGCCCCCTGGCTACTATCTATTCCTCTAGTGGAAATTGAGACTCTTCTCCCAGCTTTTAATGTAGGCTGCCAATTTATGACAATTAGTGTGAGTAAATGAGTGCTGGGTGCCTCCAGGTGGCCAGAGCCATGCTGGTGGGCTCCACCCGAGGATACAATGAGGACTCTGTATCTGACATTGCTGTCTTCGAAGACAAACCCCAAAAGTCCATGCCCTGCCCCCACTCAGGTGCATCAAAACAAGAGCATGTCAGTTTACAGTGGTGTTCAGTGGGGTCAGGTGTGGGCCATATTGCGAGGTTCCTACCTCTTTCCCCCATCGATGGGGTGCCCATCTGATTTTATCTGGATTAGACAAAGTTACATCTGCATCATTGGGTCTCCTGACGCAGCCTGCACAGTGACCCACATTGGGCCCCTCTGAGCATGTGTGGCCCGTGCCCCAGTCATGGTTACCTCTTTGACTACCCTCTGCCCTCCTGTGCCTCAGTCTATAGATAGTTACAAGGTTTGAGTGCCACCAGGGCACTGGATTGCTGGCCAGAGGAGATTGTGTGCCCCCCTGAGCACGAAACCCTCTATGGCCGGTCATCTGCCAAACTTTAGACCGTTTTTTTTTTTTTTTCTTTTTGCTTTTTGCCTTTTAGACCTGGCCGGGCCATCTCCTTTTTTTTTCCCCTCAGGAACCTTCATTTTCTCACTGAGGGTCCCAGCCTGTGGGGAGAGTCCTTACCCCACGGGGGCCTCCTTCTTCTCTTCTGTTTGTAGCATGACCTTGACCTGTAGACGCCCCCCCGCCCCCCCCTTTTGCTCACTAGCCTGCCCATGTCTGTGTCTCCCTCTCACTGAAGGGTCCTGGATGCGTGAGCTTTCCACCAGACTTCTGGAAGCATAGTCCCAGCTGTGGTCACATGGCTTTTGCCACCTAATCCAGTACCTGCTCCAAGGGACAGGGGTCTCCTAGGGCCCTGGGCAGAGGCCAGGGCAAGCTGGTTGCTCTCAGTTTTTCCTACGGCTGCCAGTGTTGATGGCTATAAGAGCAGGACCCCTTTCGCCCCACCCACATCACCTCGTCTACTGACGAGCTTAGTTGGCAGCCCCCTTGCCCGCATTCATCCCTGCATGCAAGGCGTTGATGAGCAGCTTCTGAAGTGAACATTATTAACCCATCTTGGCCAGCCAGCTTCCCTCACTTGAAAGGCCAGTGCCGTGTGTGGCATGGTGCTATCTGTAAAACGTGTTTCCTAGGAATGTGCTGAGCTCGCGGGGGGGCTGCACACCCATGAACCCGAAGGGGTGCTTTCCTTCTCCTCTGGCCTGGGGGGGACCTCTGAGCCGCAGCGACCACCTGGCTGCCTTTGAGCTAGTATAAAGACAGGGAAGCCTGGAGGGGCGGGGGGCCTTTCACTTTGCATCAGGATGGGAGAGCAGCGTTGTGCTGCCCAGCGTGGGAGCTTCGTTGCACAATACCAGCTTAGGAGCCCGTTCTTTTGCTTCAAAGAAGAAAGATTCCATGAGACCTTAGAGGCTAGTTCTTGATTAACCATAAACAAAGCATCACCCGTGCATGCGGTGTTGCATTTAAGCTGGTCTAGAATCTTCTCCATACCCTTTTATGACTTCTCCAAAGAATCAATGCAATTTCGTGCCTCTGGAGCCAGGGTGGTGGGAATGTGGCCATGCCCAGCAGTGCCTCACCTACACTCAGTGACCAAATTCCTACTCATCCTTCAAGACCCAGCTCAGATGTCACGCCCTCCCTGAAGTCCTCCTTGTCCCCTTTCCCCTGTCCATAGCTCTAAGGCAACTGCTCACAGAGTTCATGTTCCCCGTGAATGCATTTCCCCGTTTCCCACCTTAATTTTAATGAAAACTTCAGTGTCCCTCTTCCCTTCTAGACAGCAGGCCTGGGAGTGGCTGGTGAGTTTTCATGGTAGATGTGCTGCTCCCTGTGGGGAGTAGCTGAGACGATGTTCCACTTGGCGTCTTTCGTTTCTGGTCCCTGCCCCATAGGCTAGCACATGGTAGACGTTATAGGCTAGCACATGGTAGACTCTATAGGCTAGCACATGGTAGACGCTATAGGTTAGCACATGGTAGACACTATAGGCTAGCACATGGTAGACACTATAGGCTAGCACATGGTAGACACTACCCTCCTTGAGGACCTATGTGTCCTCGAGCCCACCTGAAGTGAACATTTCTTGTTTCTATTGTGGCTGGTCTGGAAAAGCTACCCAATAAAAGTACTTGTGTAAACCAGATTCATTTGTCTCAAGCTTGAATAATTCTTTTGCCTTCAAACCCCTTTGAATCTTAAAAATTGAGGACACCAAAGAGCTTTTGTTTACGTGGATTATACCCATTGATGACTATTATTTTATGAGTTAAAATGGTGAAATTACCAAAACCCATCAGTCTATTTAAAGAGAATAATCCCATGACATTGCCGCATATGCAGTTTTGACATATGAATGCTGAGTGAGAAGACTGCCATTATTTTATAGCAGCGGTTCTCAGAGGTTTCAGACAAGATGCTTCTTGTGGGGAGCTCCTGCTACTTGTGAGGGACACCCCCTCCTCCCACTGATGACAACCGAAAGGTTGCCGAATGTCCCCTGAGCAGGAGGAGGGAAAGAACGTCACCTCAAGTGAGGAGCACTGATCATTTGTCCAAACTTTGAAATGTCTCAATTCATAGACGACGTCTGGATTCTTACACCCGCTTCTTCAGCCTGGTGCCATCTGTTCTGGAAGAAGCCGAGGATGCAACTTCAGCCTTATACAGAAAAGCCAGTGGAAAAAGGAGATGTGATTTAATAGCTTCTGAAAATGATGGCTGTTATTTTTTCTTTTAAAGAAGCGTTTCATTTATTTTATTTTATTTTTTATGAGAGGGACGAAAAGAGAGACTACCACTGCAATCAAACTCCAGACGCATGCGCCACTTTGTATGCATGTGTTGACTTGTGCGTCTGGCTTACATGGGTTCTGGGGAGTCAAACCTAGGTCCTTAGGCTTTTCAGGCAAGCACCTTAACTTCTAAGCCATCTCTCCAGCACATAGTTGCTGTTATTCTTTGATACTACACCAAAACTTGCCAAATGGTACTACTTTTAAAAACATTTTAAAATATTTACAAGGAGAAAGACAGAGAGAGAGAGAGAGAGAGAGAGAGAGACAGAGAGAGAGGAGTAGACAGAGAGAGAATGGGTGCTCCAGGGCCTCTAGCCACTGCAAACGAACTCCAGATGCGTGCACCGCTTGTGCATCTGGCTTATGTGAGTACTGGGGAATTGAACCTGGGTCCTTTGGCTTTGCAGGCAAGCACCTTAACCACTAAGCCATCTCTCCAGCCCTACTTTTTTTTTTTAAATAATGTATATTAAGGCTAGGGGTATAGCTGGCCTCAAGCCGTAGCCTAGTGTGTACCAGGTGTTGGATCCGTAGCACCAAAAGAGAAAGGATACATTTAGAGTAATCTAACTTCTATCCCCTTTCCCGTGTTCCCTGTTTTCTCCATGGATCATAATTTCAAAGGTGATTTTTTTCAAATTTTTTTGTTTGTTTATTTATTTATTTAACAGCGGCAGAGAGAGAGAGAGAGAGAGAGAGAGAGAGAGAGAGAGAGAGAGAATGGGCGCACCTTCCAGTCTCTGTAAACGAACTCCAGATGTGTGCGACCCCTTGTGCATCTGGCTAACGTGGGTCCTGGGGAATTGAGCCTAGAACCGGGGTCCTTGGGCTTCACAGGCAAGCGCTTAACCACTAAGCCATCTCTCCAGCCCTCAAAGGCAATTTTAAAAACAAGCATCACAATCTACTACGCATACGTAAATGATAACAAGTCACAGGCACGAGTCCAGGCATCGTTCCACCATCACCCACGTGTTCAAGAAACCAGACACTATCACCAGCTAGCACTCGCACGTTCCTCTTCTCCCCGCGTCCACTCCATCCTCCTGCCAGTCACCCCTGCCTGACTTCGCCAGTGTTGGCGTTTTTCTCTTGCTTTCTGACCTCACTTTACGTGTCTGTGTTCTCTGCGATAGGAATTTTTTTTTTTCATTCAGGATTGCTCGTGAGATCCACCCACGGGGTTTCATGGAGCAGATTATCTGTTTGTCTTCAACACTCAGATATCCAAAAATTTTCCCCGCTTATTTTTGGCAGATATTTTAGGTTGCTTCTAGCTTTTGTCTATTACAGTTCATCGTCCATGAACATTCATTCTTGCAAAGAGGTCTTGTTTCCTATACCCAGGAGTGAGATTACTGAGTGATATGGATATATGTCCAAGTTTAATTGATACTGTCAGTTTTTTAAATAAGTTACTTGAATTTATGTTCCCAAAGGGTCACTTCTTAAAGGCAAGTTGCAGTGTAGGATTGGTTTATCTGGGATTTTGAAAGTTTTTTTCTTTTTTTTAAACCACTGTGAGGTTTTGTAACATCTTACATTAGCCACTTAGGAAATAATTATATGGACCTTTTAAATGTTTATGTATCTCATTATCTTTATAAAATATTTTATTTTTCTTTATTTATTTGACAGAGCCGGGGGGGGGGAGAATGGGCGCACCAGGGTCTCTAGCCACTGCATATGAACTCCAGATGTGTGTGCCTCCTTGTGCCTCTGGCTTACGTGGGTCCTGGGGAATCAAACCTGGGTCCTTTGGTTTTGCAGGCAAGTGCCTTAACCACTAAGCCATCTCTCCAGCCCACATCTCAATATCTTATATAAAAGAAATGACATTTGTTAATACCATTTTTAGAAAAATTTGTAAGGAGTGAAAATCTCTTGAGGTCAGAATAGCAGAAGTGAATTTTCCAAATTCAATTTTCCTCCTGAAAGTTCACCTTTTATCACTAGCAAAACAAACAAACAAACAAAAACCCAAACAGCAAAGACAAACAAAAAGCCAGCCCTAAGTGACCGGCTCATGCCTGTCTACATTCTCAGGCACTAGCAATTATGCTTTTAACATAGAAGTCATAATGTTCCACGTAAAAGGTGGGTTTGCTTGCTCAAAAGTGCCACTTCATCAATCCAAGTGTGCTTTCCCACAAGTTAACCACTGATCTTGGGTACGGAAGCTGGTATTTTATACGTGAGAAAACTGCGCTCATTGTCACAAAACCTTGTGAAGACATGTCTGGGACCAGGACTTTCCAGACTGGGACAAAGGCGGAAGCAGCTACATCCACCCAGGGAGGCTTTTCTGGGTGACATCAAGGGGCACAACTCAATGACAAAGGGAAACGCCTTTTACTTTTACTGTGAAAACTGGTTTTCATTAGGCAGAGCCTGTTCCCCATTCCCCAGCAGAGAAAGGCTTGTGAAACCTTGGGGTTCCCAGAACATGGCTGGCCCACCGCAGTGCTGTTTTCCTTGGGTCACTGACAGGGCCTTCCTGAGACAGTCAGTCAGGGCACCAAGGCAGCAAGCACCTTTTTTTTTCTGATTGGCTTATGGACTGATCACCAAGGAACTATATTGAAGTGAATTAAAATTCCAGAGAGGAAGGGAACTTTTGGGGATGGTCTAAGGTGAGGACTTGCAGCCTGAAGACCCCAGACTCAACTGATGGCAGAGCCAGTGCTACAACCCAGGTCTTTCCATTTCTCCATGCAGTGCTTTCTACCGTGCACATCCTGTTATATGCAAGGTCTGTGCACATGAGGCTCAGCATTCATCTGCATGTAAAATGTCCCCTGCTATGCCCAGGAGTAACATTATTTCATTATTGGTGGCTTTTTTCTTTTCTTTTCCCAGCCAACATGTAGGAGGCTAGCTGCTTTCTCCAGATACCTGACCTCCAACTTCTGTTCTATAACTGGTCATGAGGCAAGCTGGGTGCTGTCTGGTACCCTTACACTTAGCCTCCAGGAGCATCGGTTCACCAAGGGAGCCTTGCCTAAAAGTGCTTTCCCACTCGATTAGAGCACATCAAATTTATGGTCATCTCAGACGTCTCCTTTCCCACTGGGCAGTCCTGATCCCAGCCACAGTGCTTAGTGACATTTTGGACAAAAGCAGTGGCCATTGTTCTCTGTATGGTGGTTGACAAGCGCAGAAGGTGTGCGTGACTTCAGCCACGTGGGTAAGTGACCTGACACCAGGTGAAAAAGGTAACGACAGTAAAGATACAAATCGCTTCCCAGTGACCTGTGGTTTCTTTTGGGAAACAAATGCCAAACCAAACCTGCCCGGCTTTCAAATGGCAGGCCGGAGAGAGCAAAAGACCTTTCCTCTCAGTGGCCTCTGAATGCCACAAAGGGCATAACTGTATGACCTTTACAAGAGAACACAGGGCATTTTAGAAAAGCCTGCTTTTCTTCTCTTGTGTTAAGTATCACCACACAGATCCAAGAGTTGACGCCCTTGGCGTTCCCAGAAACTGCCCTGGGCTGGGGTTCACCTCCTGCAGGGGGAGAGGCTGCAGGCAGAGACTGGACTGGATGACCTTTTCTGGTTGCTTCCAGACTGAGAGGTTCAGGGAAGCCTGCACCGGGATGCGCCTGTTTTGCAGACGGGCCTTCCTTTCATGGTGCCCTGGAGTCCCAGGCCCAGGAGCACAGCCTGCTGACCTAGGGCTTCTGAACTTCATCTTCGGGGATGTTCAAAAGGAGAGTTAGTGCCACAGTCCCAGCAGCCTGGGGACACATGGGCAGCTCCAGCTCCCCTAGAGGCTGCTATTCTAAGGACCCACGAAGCTGGCACCTCTGAGAGCTGAGAAAGAAGATAAGATTGTGGACAAGCCCCGGGAGCCTGGGGACAGAATGAGATCTGTCTTTTCAGAGCTTCCAATCCATGAGGAGAAAAAAAAAAACAAAAACTGAAGCCCTCAGATGGGGTCATTCAAACAAGATGCAATGATGTGACAAGAGGGCTGGAGAGAGAGAGAGAGAGAGAGGGCAAAATGAGCCAGGGCTACCCTTGTGAAGGGCAACTCCCCAGATTTAAGAGGTCATTAGGAGTGATGGGAACTGCTTAAGGAGTAAGGGAGGAGGCCACGATTCCTCCCTGCCCCCCCCCCCTTGCTGCCATCACTTATTTCCATCTTCCTCGTGCTGATTTTGCATCACCATGTATTACTTCCTGGGCTCTTAAGACTCAGGCCCCAGTGGTCACTGGTGGAGGCCAATAGTAGATCCCAAAGGTCAGATGTTTGCAAATGTCTGCTGAGCATGAGCGTAGGAGGGAGGATCCTTAGAAATGCAGGCTCCTGAGTCAGCCCTTGCTAAACTCAACAGGGGTCACTTGGAGACCACTGCTGTGGGACGCGGAAGAGGTTTAGAATGCAGCTTCTGACCTCTAAGGTCCTGCTTTCCATTGGGGGAATCCAGACGCCGCATCTTACGAGCAAACAGGACTTTGAAGTGGGCTGAGAGAGATGCCCAGAGAGCCGGTGAGTCCTGATCAAGGGCTCATCCACCCATGGGTATGGAGGGCCAGTCTTCACCCAGCTCATGCAGAGGTGCCAGGCCTTGTTCCCCTGGCATGACTAGGAGCTCCCTCCAGCTGGGCTTCAGTCAGTCTTTGTGTTCTTCTCTGTTCCCCTCCTGTGGTCTGGGACACATGTGTTCTTGTGTCCTTATGGGGTCGAGAGGTTGGTACCTTTGTACTCATCCATTATGCCTGTTTCTCAGCCCTGCCCTACGCTGCCTTCCTCCAGGGATTGGATACCGTTCAGGCCTTGAATGCAGCCTTCATGTTGGCACTCCACAGAGGTGTCATGTTCTTCTCATGGTACATCTACAGGTGGCACTCTCAGATATCAAGAAGCAGTGATATACGCAGGCCACATTAGGTGATGTATAAAGACAGAAACCCAGGCAAGAGTCTAGTTCTCTCAGCAGATCCTTCATCCCAAACATTACCCCCCACCATCATCTCTTCCCCCAGAATGCCTTCTTGTTGAGCTTTCATGTCCCACTGCCTGCCTGTCTCCACTGAGTTCCTTGGCTACGGTTTTAATCCTGTGCCAAGTTTTTGTTTTTCCAGTTCCCCAAGAGGTAGGGTATCATGGCACCCATGGGCCAGATGCCCATCAAGGCTACTTTGCTGCATAGCCTCACGGTTACTGCCATTCGGCTGGGGTGACAGCCTGTGAGCATGTCTGTGTAGCTGGAGTGGTGGGGCCACAGGGTACAAAGCATGGTGACCTGTGTCTAAGGAATGCCCCAGCTCTGCCATTTTCTGACCAGTGCACGCAACTGGAGATGTAAGTGTAGGTTAAATTAAGAAAAGACTGCCCGGGACCCGGGTGTGAGGGATGCCATCCAGGGTCAAAGCCCCAGAACCTCTATGCCAAGCAGTGGGCGTTGTCTGAAACACATTTGGTTCACCAAGTCCCCAGCAGTGGGCATGCACACGTCTGTGTGTGGAAAAGCTCCCCGTTACGCTTCTCCATAGGCGGCTGTCAAAGGCAGTGGTCGCCGGATGGACTCTCAAACTCTTGGGACTTGGAAAGGACCGTTGAGCTCATGGGTCATTCGCAACTTGCTTCTACTGCTTTTCAGCTGCATGTGCCAAAAACTTTCTGGACCAAACACCTCTCCCACACAGCCTCCCTGCTGAAGGTCCCAGGTCAGGGGACCTGGATGGGCCTAGGCAGCAAGGGGTGAGGAGTCGTGGGAACTTGCTTGCAAAAGGCAGGGCAGGGCTCCCCATAGTCTGAGCGGCTCATCTCAGAGGGTAATCTTTAAAGTTGGATGGGAAGAGCTATAATAATGGTAATGAAAGATCACGGTGTGTGAAAGGAGGGCAAGGGAGAAACTGGAAATAAAAAGGGAAAGAAAGCCATAAGGAGAGTCGCTCACTACTCGCTATATGACAGGGTGTAGCTGGCCCTGGGTACAGCCAGCACAGGAGGGTGGGAAGAATAACATGCCTGGCGTATATCGAAAGTGTTTAAAGGGAGTCAGCGGCTTCTCGTCCCTCCTTGAAGAGGATTTGTGACCTCGTGCCTTCTAGCTTGGTGAGGAGCCTCAGACAGGGTGAGTTCAGAGCTGAGCCACTGCCCAGACTTCTGCCCCAAAGTGAACTGACCCACAGTGTTGTCCTTGCAACTTGGACAAAGAACTTGCCATTCGCTGAGCTGTGAGGAGGGCTTTTGCACGGGCCCGGGTGCTGTTACACGGGAGTCAACCATGTTTTCATTGCATCCTTCCATCCAAGATGTCACCTTACCCCATATATCCTTACCCATATTGTCCATGTCGTGCCCACCACTCTCCACCACCCCAGTCCATGTCCTCCCCTCATCACCCCAGCTCATGTCCTGCCTACTACCCCAACTCATAACCTCTCACCACCCCATCTCATGCCCCCTCCTTCCTACCAGCCTAGTTCATGCCCCCTACCACCAACCCCAGCTAATGTCCCCCCGTCCCATGATCCCAGTTCTTGATCCCTACACCACTCCAGTTCATGTCCTGCCTGCCACACTAATTGTCACAGGAGGTAGTTTCGTGACAGCCTGCTCTCCGGGCTCTGCTCTGAGGACATAGATGGCCAATGGCCTTGTCGTTCAATTCCACACTCTACAGTGCTGCAATAGGAGCTAGAGGTGAGCCTGCTACAGACTGTTCGTTGCCTAGGCCTGCCTGCCGTCTGTTAATCACTCTTTGACAAATCGCCAGGCAGGTGAAGGGGAGAGACAGCATTTGCGCTGGTGATAGGAGAACTCTCCAAAAGGGAAGGTGTTATGTCTGGGCCACTTCTCCCAGGACCCCCATCTGTGACGCAAGAGATGGATAGCTAACCTAATAAAACAGCACCAGCCTTTGGGCGCACAGGTCCGAGTTCCAAGTCCCAGTTTGTCTCTTGCTATATGACTTAAGGGAAGCTCTTTAACTTCTCTGAGCATAGTTCCTCATCCGTAAAATGAAGATCATCAGGACGACCTCCTGCAGAGGGTACAGCCCAGGCGGGAAATCTTTTCGGCTCAATGCTGGGCCACAGCTGGATGTGCACTTAGGGTGAGCTCCCTGCCTTTAAGCCATGCTCCCTATGAGAACATGCAGGTGTGCTAAGGCAGCCATGCTGTGTGCCATCCCCGAGGAGGCTTGCCTACTTTGGCTCTGGCATCGCCATGCTCTTCAGCCCTGACCACTTTTTCTGCCCGAGTGATTAACTTAGGGGTCTGAGCCCGTCAATGAAATGTCCTGGAATTTATTTTTTGGTTATTATAGGGCTCTTTGAGCCTCTAGTGACTCCCCCCTCAAGAAGACAGTCAACACCGATTATTTACTACCCACACTGTTTTCTAGGGAACTTCAGGAGACACCCAGAATTCTGACACTATGTGCAGAACTCCTTGCCCAAGCTCTGCCAGCGTACATCCAGAGCCCAAGCGGCTGTGTGGCACAAGCTGGGCCATTCCTCAGCACAGTACATGGTCTTTCTCTTTTCAGCGGTTTGGGGTGATCTGAGTTAGTCAAATGGGATGAGAACAGAAAGGGTGAGTGGAGTGTGGGGAGAGGGGACCGTGGAGAGGAGGTTGCAGGATGGGGTTGCCAGGAGACATAGCAGTGAGGATCAGCTGAGAAGGGGCTGAAACACCCAAGGTGGCCATTCACTTACCCTCTGCTCCCCCCCCCACCCACCAGGACTGCACAGGAAGTTGAAACAAGAATGTCACCAGACATAAAGAATAGAAATCCGCCAGTAGGGAAGGCAGACCGATAGCAAGACAGAAGCGGCGGCTCTCCTAGCCCGGGGACTTCAAACACAACAGACGTACAGTACGTTGGTGTGCCTTAGTCCACTTGGCAGGGTGTGACCTTGGCCATGACTGCTATGGCAACAACAAAGATCAGAGAAATAGGGTCTCTGTGGGCCTGCGCTGCCACCAGTTCTGGAAACTAGAACATTTCTTTCATTGGTTTATTTTTTATTATTACTTTTAAATATTTTATTTATTTGAGTGGTAGGGGGAGAAGAGGCAGAGAAAGAGAGAATGGGCACTCCAGGGCCTCTAGCCACTGTGAACAAATTCCAGACACATGTGCCATCTTGTGCATCTAGCTTACATGGGTGCTGGGGAATCGAACCTGGGTCCTTAGGCTTCGCAGGCAAGCTCCTTAACCGCGAAGGCAGCTCTCCAGCCCATATTTTTTTTTAAAAAATTTTTGCAGAAGAGTTATGACATGAAAGCGAAGTGCTACTTGATGCCTTTGGTCTACTAGAAGCTAACTGAGCTTTTCAAGAATGACCTTGGGGCCCCCAAACCCAGTCTGAGTATTGCTGTAGTCCTGGAGCTTGTGAGATAGGAGAGGCAGACTTAAACGGCTCTGATGAAACCCTGGGCGGTGGCCAGCATGGGACTGACAGACTACTGCCAGCTCTGAGCTCAGCTCCTGTGCTGGGGCAGGGTCCTGATTTTGCTAAGCACACCCTTGATTCTACATCCACCTTGACCTTGAGCTTGTCCTTGCTGCATCAATACATTTACAAATATTTTTGCTTTCAAAATTATATGTTGTAGAGAACTTGGAAAATACAGAATGCCCCAAATAGCATAAATCATTATCTGTCATCCCACCATACGGACTCGGAGTCTACTGACATTGACACGTCTTTTGTAATTGGTCTTTCTTTCCCTTCGTCATTAGCCTTTCAACCGTACATCCTTCAACCTGTTGGACTTTGAGACTCTGCCCTTAGTTTTCCTATTTAGAAAATATCCTAGTGCCTGCTACTGGGACTATCCAGCTGCTTTGATATGATTATCCCACCTAGTTGGCCAGGAGACGTACTTGACCACCCATCATAGAGAGTGGGCCAGGCAGTGTGCCCTAGGAACCTCCAGGACTCCGAAGCCTTCACTGGACTGAATGTCAAAAGAAAACTATGCTCCAAGAGCTATAAAAACCAAGGACTCCGAGGGCCCCAGATGAGATGTGTCTTTGCTTATGCTTCTGCAGGTGCCAAAGCGGTCCCAAGAGAGCCTTTGTAAAAAAGTCGCCTTTTGAGCCAATCAGAAACTTGGGACAGTTGTCTTCTTTCCCGTTCCATCTGCTTGCGGTTCAGACAGCCGAGACCCTTTCTGAATGAGACGGGTCTCCCCTTGGTTTGGCAAAGACCACAGTGAAGGCCAGACTGCAGGCTGCTTGGGGGATATATGTGTCCCCTTGCGCCTTTTTCCCATGGCATGAGCATTCTTATAGTGTTCCCTGCCTGGGGGTGCTGACGCAGTTGCCCTCTTTCAGCTGCTTCTTGCCCCAGATTTTGTCGGGGAGCCTGGTCATGCTGTGTTTACCAACTTGCTCAGAAGGTTACCCTGAGAAGCGACTAGCCTTATTTGGCTGGCACTCATCCACTCGCTTTTCAGGTTGGGATGTTTTCTTCCTTTCAAGTGTTTGCTCATGCAGTGAACGGGCAAAGCGTGATCGCGTTCTGCTAGTGGGGCCTGGGAGCCCGCGGCAGGCACGTCAGCTGTCCTTCATTGCCCGCTGCTCTGGATGCAAGCTTGTTTTTTTGGATCTCAGAGTCTTGTTGGCCTAACCGGAAATTGAAGAACATCTGGAAACAATTGCCAGACACTTGCTGGAAGACGGGGACTTCCCTCTCATCTGGAGGCTTCGAGCCACTGCTTAAGGAACTTGGATTTCCTGGAAGCTAACGCTGAGAGCCAGACTGTTTTCCAGCGCTCTCGTGTCAGAGTCACCCTAAGTGCAGCATTTTAGAGGGAGTCGCATGGTCTCCTGGAAGCCTTCGATGGCAGATGCAGTCGTTTGGGGAATTGGAATCGGGGCCTCTTAAATATCACCCTACCCGCAAATTTATGTAAACAGCCTCCCAAAATGGTGACAGAAGTTGGCAAAGGAGGGCTGTTGGCGGGTGAAGTGTGTTGACGCCTATCAGGAGACAGTTTGGGGTGTGGGGTATTCGGGCGAACGCAGAGGCCGATGGGAAGAAGGGGTTTGGCTGGCATAATGTGGCAGTGGAGGGGTGGCTTTGGGTCTTCTACCCCACTTCCAACTTTGAAGTCGTAAGTAAGGGGTCGGGGAGGTTCAGGGCCTCTCCGCTCTTTGCAGCTGTCAAGTAAAGAGGAGACGGGACCCTGTCCCGGACGCCACGTCGCTTCGTGAGGATGCACGGGCTGCATCAAAACCGCAGCTCATGGTTCACTGGGGGGGTCACAGCATTGTGGCCGTACTTGCAGATTTTGTTCTCCTGTGACCACCCCCGGCCCCCGCCGTCACAGAACCAGCGAAAATTGAAGTCTGAAAGCGTGAAGGCTGTTCAGTTGCTTCCAACTTCCATTTGTCCTATCGGGTGTAACATACTGCAAAATGGCTTGTCTCCGTTCACAGACGGGGACTGCGTCCCGCCACCTCCCTGGAGTGGCGTCGCTCGTTGAAGTAGCTCTCATGTGAGATGCCCAAAGGACCAAAAAAAAAGAAAAGATGCTTGAATTCTCAGAGTGCCAAGAGTCTCAATAGACTGAAACAGACATCACTGGCGTTCATAGGAAATCACATGAGCTTATGGATGTCATCAGCTTTTTTTTTTTTTTTTTTCTTTCCCGAGGTAGGGTCTCGCTCTAGTCCAGGCTGACCTGGAATTCACTATATAGTCTCAGGGTGGCCTTGAACTCACAGTGATCCTCCTTCCTCTGCCTCCCAAGTGCTGGGATTAAAAGCGTGTGCCACCACACCCGGCTCATCAGCTTCTTCTTCTTTTTTTTTTGTAATATATTTATTTGAGAGAGAGAGAGAGAATATAAGCATACCAGGGCCTCCAGCCACTGCAAATGAACTCCAGATGCATGTGCCCCCTTGTGCATCTGGCTAACATGGGTTCTTTGGCTTTGCAGGCAAATGCCTTAACCACTAAGCCATCTCTCCCCAGCCCTCTTCTTTTTATTTTTTTTCCTTTTTTTTTTTTTTTTTTTTGCGAAGAACTCCAGATGCTTGTGCATCTGGCTTTACGTGGGTTGGGGAATTGAACCTGGGTCCATTGGCTTTTCAGGCAAGTGCCTTAAACCGCTAAGCCATCTCTCCAGCCCCATCATCAGCTCCTAATCGTGCTTTTCAAAAGACCAGGCAGCTGGTGAGGCTTTGGTTCCTACTTAGGATTTGTAAACCAGGTCTTTACTGTCCAACACTGGCTAGTCTAGCGACTCCATCTTACCCTCTGCTGTTCACAGGCAATGTTGCAGCTAGGGGTCCTGGGGAGGAAGAGGAAAGAGTGAGGAAGAGAAAGACAGTTCCTGAGCACAACGTATATTCCTGGGGTGTATTATGCATGGTGTTTTACCCAGTATTATCCCATGTGACAGATTGAGGAGGCTGAGGTAAGGAGGTGAAGTAACATGCTCAGAATTTCATACCTAGTAAATAACAGGCTCTCGGATTCAGGTCTGGGGCTTCCTGATTTCTGAGTCTCCCCACCCTCGTGTTGAGAATAGAGCCAGGTAGGTTCCTAGGAAATATCTAACTGGCCACAGCAAAGAATGACTCTTTTATATCTGCTGATAACTGGCCTGGATGAGATGGTGCTCAGTGGGAAATAAAGGAAGATAGAAAGGAGAACCAAAGAAGAAAGGAAAGAAATAAAGAGAAAGTCCAGACCATCCCTTGGGTCAGTCAGGAGTTGTTTCATTTTGCCCATTTTCCTGGGACTCAGACACTGGATTTTTCTCAGTAGATGTGGCCACAATAGTGCCCAGAGACCTTCATTGTCTTTGTGGATGCTGAGGTGGCTCTCCCGTGGATTTGGCAAAGAATACACATATGACTCAAGTGAAGTGTCTCACAGTTCATCTAGAGCAATGCCCATCCACAGCTTTCTATCTTCCCCATTTCTCAGTTTTTCCAACAGGAACCTTTGCGGTGGAGATTCTGCAGAGGCACTGGGCAAAACTAGGCTACTTTTAACACTTGGGCTGAAAGTTTTGGGGAAGGATATGAAAGGCAGGGGACTAACAAGAGAGAGAGAGGTCTTGGCATGGGGGGGGGGTCCTGCCCTGGACTCCCCGTTTGGTGAAGTGAGCCTCGCGTCGTGAAGGGCAATTGCTCCCTTAAAAATCCGTCCCAGGATCCTTAGGTCCATCTCAGAACTAACTGCCAGTTGCCAGTTGCCACTGATCCTCCTCAACGGAATTAACGGAAGCCTCCAACAGCCTTTTCATGACGTCACTGAGCAGAGCCAATCACGTGTCCTCAGCAAACGGCCGCATCTTACTTGGGAAAGGGGCCCCACTGCTAATCCTGGAGTGAGCAGTCATTTCATGTGGGGGTGCCAGGCACAGGGCAGAGGAGTTAGCCACTCAGTTATCTCCATCAGGGATCTCATCTCTTTATTTGCCTCAATCTGAATATACAGATGCCAGGAACAGAAAAGAAGCCCCAAACAGGTGCTGGGGAAGTGATGACAGACCGCTAAATGCAACTAACTTTTAAGAAGCCATGTGAATTTCATGCTGGAAGCAGTGGAGGCCAGTTCACATCAAATACATTTGATTCACCAGGCCTGGACGGTCCTATCCCTAGCCATCTTGGGGTCTCGCTGCAGGCACACGGAGAAGAGAAAGCCACAAAGTGGAGCAGTCAACCTTCTTTGGAGGGTGGTTGTGCAGCACACACAAGCCAGGGAAAACGTCCGTAGAAAGAGTGAATTGGCAGAAGAAAAGCCCTGGGGTTCAGGGCTTGGTTAAGGCAGGGCCATCTAAGAGGGTGACCACAAGCTCTCATCAGAAGGGGGGAGACTTCATGATGGCAGAGACGAGAAAGCTGCTAAAGGCTCTAGACTGGAGGTTATGGCCCATGGACAAACGCATGTATCTTGTCTTCAACTTTTGAGACTTTTCTCCTAGATGGAGATGATTTTATTATGTACAGTAAAATATCAAGGAAGGTTATAGTTGCTTTTTCTCCATAACTCCCACAAGTTGGATTTCTGGACTTTTAGCTTCAATACCTAGTTCACGGGACTAGAGTGGTTAAGGGGGACAAGAGGGCAGGAAAAAACTTGGGGGGGGGGCACCTCCCCCTCAACGGTGATCTTTATCAGCACCTGGGGGTGGTTGGTCCACACTTTCTCCTAGAGGAATGGCGGGCACAAGATATAACCTGGCTGGAAGAGTCTCCCGGCAAGGTTACCAAACATCTACACTGCCTCGCTAGACCTGCTAAATATTGCTTCATGTCCAGCAGACACGGGGCTGAGGGGACCCTCTGTCTACAGTATTGTTGACCTTGACTCTTTAAGTCAAATGCATTTAAGGCAAAGGCGGGTGTTGGGGAGAGGGGGGACCTCTTACAACTCTGAGAGCAATACAAGCAGTGAGTTATTTTTGTGGGGAACAGAAAGCATGCAGCATTAGCAGGGGACATGCAAGCCACACTTGGCCTCCTTCGAGCATGAAAGGTAGGGAGCAAAATTCCACACAGGCAAAGAGGTGATTTGCTCCCCGCCAGCCACAGTGGGTGACGAAGTCCACGTCAACCCCATTGCTACCCAGTTTTACTCGTCGGTTCCTCGTGGGCTGGGTTTCTTCTTATCCAGTCGCTTCTTTGCCACACTTTCTTGAATTTCTTGCACGTGGGTCCACGATGTATGGGCTGTTCGAGTGGAGGAGGAGAAAGAGAATTTTTGGGCCGCACGCTCATTCATTTACTATTTATTCTTCTGCTCTATCATGTGCTGAGCTCTCTGCTAGGTGGAGATAAAGATAAAACCAAAGAGGTTTTTCTTTTTTTTTTTTTTTCTGAGTGCTTAGAAAGCAAACAGCGGGTAAGACACAGGAGAGACACTTTGGGGGGGTCCTTGGATGGGAGGGAGGGGTTCAGGACTTGTGACTTGATTTTGAAGGCATAGCGAGGCAGCACGGGATTCCCAGCAGAGGAGAGGCATGATGGTCAAGTTGATATCCGATCCCGAAATTCGGAATTTCCTCTTGGTGGTGAGTGGTCTCGGGTGGCGGACTAGAGGACAAAGGAGTTCAGAGAGAAGCAGCGGCACGGCGCGTCCCCTTGCTAAGTCTAAGCGTCGCTTCTTTCACTCTCTGGTATGGACAGATGTTGTGGTTCACGTCTGGGGCTGGGGTGGGCTCAGGCACTTAAGATAGGCAGGTATTTATAAAGATGCCAGGACAGAGACCCCATGTGACTGAGAGGGAAGTCTTAACTACTTCAGTGCGGACACAGAGACAGGAAACCACACGCTCTAGTAGCCAAGCATGAATGCACTGCATCAGGAGAGAAGAACGGGTCAGGGGCTGGTATATCTCACTCATACTCTGGTAATCTGGGCCAACCGCCTAGGCACTGCCACTCATATGCTGGGTGACACTGAACAAGTCACTTTTTCTCTCAGGGCCCGAGTCTCCTTATCTCTAAACAGGTTCGGCCGTTCAGTCTCCAACGTCTCCTTATGCTCTCTGGCATTCTTGTGAGCTCATGAGCCTGAGTGAGACTGCTGGCAGGTGTGGCACTGGCAGGTCTGATAGACCCCCAAGATTCCTTTGTTCTTTTCATGAGTGCAGACTGAGACCACACAACGAGATGCACGCGGGCTCGCGGGCCTGGTTTTGAACTCTGCCCTGCTGTGCGCCCCAGCGCAGGCACCACGGCCTCTCGGTTCTCTGTGCCCAGCCAAGACCGTTTCTTCTGGCCAAGGGGGGGCAAAGTGAAGGTGTAAGCCGTCCGCCTTTGACATTCAGTTCTTGACCATGTCTAGTGCTTTTCCTGAGGATCAGGGGATGATTCTGGAGCACGGACCTCTCTAGTTGGAACGTAGAGTCAGTCCCTAGTGGCTTTTGTTGCGGGGTGAGTTTTTGACATTCCTTGGTTTGCGACAGCAGCACAGTTGCATTAAAAGTCCAATTCATTGGCTAGCACATATCATCCAATCCACAGATGACAGCACAAGCCATGATTAGGGACAAAAGGCCTCAAAGCCAAGTGACTTAGATCACGAAACGCAAGCAATGAAAGTGTGTTAAAGAATCCTTCTGGGTCTGTTTTGTAAAGGCAGGTGGCTTTTATTTTTAGTATGTCACTCATCCATATTGGTACGACAACAACACGTGTTTGCTGCAAGAGACAGTTCTTTTCAGGATGAAAGGGATGACAGTGGATGGACAGACTCCGTGACTATTCCTTGACAATCTGGCCAGTGAAGTTGAAACTGATTTGTTGTGTCATTTACGCTGCTGTCTGTCAGGGTCAGGGTCAGGGACAAATTCCGATAGCGTTTTCAGCTTGTGTTAATACCTGCTATGTAAACTGTATTCCCTAGGATGAGCAGAAATGGTTTTCCCAAGGGTCTCAAAGCTGTTTCTTCTGAATGCATCTGAGGGGCACTGGATGCTGCTCAGGGCCAGTGCCTGGACATGTTTTAAAAGTCCCCGGGAGCGGTCCTAAACATACAGGATAAGTTCATGTGTGGCAAGTGTGCTTAAGGTTGCAGTCCATCACTCCAATGGGACACAACCTGGTTGGGGAGAATAAGTGTCATGTAGACTGAGCCAAAAAAAAAATATATATATATTTTTCCCCTCAAGATGAACAAATTTCTGGAGTACAATTGTGGTTCTTGCTAAGTAAGAGCGGACTGGCTATTACGGCTGAAAGAGTCCCTCATGTTTGTTTCCATTTCCGATGGGACGGCTTTGGCTGGGGGGGGGGGGGGAGTTGTAAGAAACCTCACAGAAACATGGGGCAGAGTATCTATGAATGGGGTGAAGGTTGTCCAAGACCAATTTGTAAGACCCGAGTTTATAATGCAAGGGAAACATAAAAGCTACAAATGGGCTGGAGGGATGGCTTAGCGGTTAAGCGCTTGCCTGCAAAGCCAAAAAGGACCCAGGTTCGGTTCCCCAGGACCCACGTTAACCAGATGCACCAGGGGGCGCACGCGTCTGGAGTTTGTCTGCAGTGGCTGGAGGCCCTGGTGCGTCCATTCTCTCTCTCTCCCCCCTCTTTCTCTGTCAAATAAATAAATAAAAAATAAAACTTTTTTTTTTTTAAAAAAGCTAGAAGTGACTGGAAAAGGAAAACTCCCTTTTTGAGCAATGAAAGAAGAAACAAACATTACATTTCCTTAATAACCAGATCAAGCCAAAAGAGTAGCCAAGGCTGGGGACTTTTGTTTTTTTCTTGAATGAAAGAAAGGCATCTCTCTTCTGTCTTTAGCATCTCTTGGCTGTCTTATCCCCTCTTCATGATCTCTGATGCTCCTCCCATTTCTGTTGCTCGGATGGAGTCTCTTTTTGGTTATTCTGAACGCTGCTCATTGACTGCCGCATGGGGAGACAAGCTTCTAATCTGCCATCTTACTGTGGGTATCCACTGTGATGCCAGGCCACCTCTTGCTACGTATCTTGCACACAAGCCCAGCAGCCGCTCCAGCTCAGACGGCACAGACAGTGGGGACTCATGAACTCACTCAGCCTGGGGGAATGTGGGACTGCTTGTGACGCTGTTGTGGTGACGGGAGAGGCACGCAAGACCCACGTTTAGAATGCATTATGGCACAGCTGCTGGTCTGCCAGCAAGAGATGGTGGGCAGGGGGCTTGAAGACCCCAAGGCCCAGTGAATTCAAGTGCTTATGTGCTTCATAAATGGACAAGGAATAGATGGATGGGTGGATGACGACATGAGTTCGTCATCAGCTTGTAAGGGAGGGAAGCAAGAGGGATCCAAGTGCTTGCCTTCGGTAGAAGACAGGCCTGACTTAGAGTCTCTGCCATTTGTAAACTGGGTGACATAGGGACAGGCTACTTAACTGCTCCAACTCTCCCTTTCTTTCATCTGTTGTCACAGACCTTGACACATTGAGCCCTGCAGTGTGCTCCATTGATCAGGGCAACTCAAGGGCACAGAGGACAGCAGTAGTTTCCTCAGCACATGGAGACTTCCCACTCACCTACTTGTGGTTCTAGAGATGGGGGGACCCTAAGGGAACGTTCATCCCCTAGATCCATGTATGTTTTCACCACCCAGGGTCTTGGAGAGGCTCACGTGGAAGGAAGCCCCTGGTATGAACTGGATATGCCTGAGGTGTCTGGCAGGCATGGAGAACTGTGCTCTGGGTGGGAGTCAGATCCTGGGGGAAGAACTGGGGGAGATCAGACCAGCATCCACGAGAGAAACTGAGTGGGGTGCCCAGATCCAAGTGGGGTACACAAAGGCCTACAGTCAGAGGCCAGGTCTGTGGGTCAGTTGGAGATAAAAGTCACAAGCCAGCAACGGGACCAGGGAGAGGAAGCCCCTGGCAGGCGGAAAGAGAATGCTGAGCTACTGGGGAGGGTCGCCTCTGGGGCTGGAGGCCAGGGGCCAGTGAGGCCTCAGTGGTCCAAAACGCTACTGATTTCAATTTCAAGACGGCAGTTCTGGAGTGCCACGTGTCTGCTGGCTGTCAAGAGGGCTCTTTCTTTACAAGTAACATGCATCCTGGGCAGAAGCAAGACATCTGGGCACCCAGAGAAGCTCCAGGGAGCAGTTCCCACTGAAGGCAACGATGCCATGTGTAGGAGTCATGGTTCTCTAGAGGAACAGAACTGCTAGAATGAACTATATTAAAAAGGGAATATATTGGATTAGCTTATGGTAGTCCAATAGCAGTTGCAGGCCCGAGAATCCAGGAACCCGGTAGCTGCTCAGTCCACGTGGCCAGATGCCTCAGTAGTCCCGACCCGGCACTGGAGGCCTGGAGGCTTCCTGAGGAGCCGCTGGGTTTCGATCCACGTGGTCTTCAGTTGACAACGGTCTTCAATCCATGCTGGTCTTCAATCCACGCTGGAAGGCAGCAAGCAGCTCCAGCAGCCAAGTGGAAGGAAGGAAGGAAAGAAGGAAGGGCTCTTTTCACCCAGAGCTTCCTTATATAAAGTCCCCTCAGAGAGGGGCCACCCCCTCTGGGGAAGCGCTCACCCTGGGGAAAGGATTCCTCCTTCAGTGAATCCTTCCTGGAAGTAATCTCGGAGACCCACCCGAAAGGGATTTCTGTGGATTACTAAACAGATCAAGTTGACAACACCTCAACCATCATACCATGCTATGAGCTATACTGGAAAATAAGGCTCTGGCCATTCTGTGAAATCACCTCTTCCCTCCTTCTTACCTGCAACCTCCTCCTCTTCAAGCTGGGATGCCAGGGCCACCTCCACCTAAATATCTGGTCCGCATGGCTTTCTGTCTTATTGTGTCTGCATTCGCCAGGACAGCAGTCAAGTCTGTTTATTCCTACTTGAGAATTGTGGCTCGCTTCACTCTGAACTGTAGGATCACTGGGCCCACAGTACAGTAGTCCACCCCACCCGTTCCGACAGGCACTCAAGAACTACGATGGACCCTGTCTCGCCAGGGCCCCCTCTTGCTCACACTTGGCCTGGTTGAGAGCCGAGGGCTGCACAGCCAGCAGGAGCGTTGATCTTGGCTTATCCCTCAGTGTTGTCCAGAGCCCTGGTCTGGTGGTAGGCTGCTTCAGTGACTTGCCCCCACGGAAGACAGGGGAAGCTCTCCCTGAGCCCCTCAGCTTGCTTTCACCAATTTGTCCCTTTGATCCTAACTCTTCCAGGGAACGTCACTCTCTACTCCAAGGTCCCAGTTGTATTATGTGACAAGAACTTTCTCACTCCCTCCCCCTGCCTGGAAGGTTCATTCTTTAGACTTAAAGCAGATACTATTCCCAGGAGTCCTTTCCTCTTCTGCTTCCTTTGGGATCTTATCCTGATAACCTCTTCTCCTTAAATCTTTTCCTCAGCATTGGTCTGATCCATTGATAATTTAAACCCACTCCGGGCCCCTTTATAATCAAATCTGATCACCCTTCAGCTCCCAGCCCTGTGAAACCAGACTCTGTCATGACCTTTTTTATAGGGAAAGCACTTGAAAGTACTATGATTCTCTGTGGTGGCCCCATCACTTCTCAACTTACATGATTCAGGCTCTTTCTGTCAAAATTTTGGGCTGGATTAGGACTGGCTTTGGCATCACAAGTTCAGTGGGCTCTCCTCCTCAGATCTCACAAGCCAGAAGGGCTGAAGGGAAGGGGGACCATGATCTGCTCTGTCCCCCGACACATTCTCCTGCCTCCGCCTCTCTGACAATGCTACCATCTGCCTTCCCTGTGTTGCCTTCCAGCCGCCCTCTTCTTAATACCTAATTCTATATTCTCCACTGAAGGGCTGGAGCTTGCTGGCATCCTAGGGGCCTCTGGTAGATTCTCTTTGCTCTGGTATCTTGAGGTTTAGCTGGCCACACTGGCGGGCGGTCACCGCTGCCTGGCACTGCCCTTGCCCCCGCCCTGCCTCTCTGCCTTTTCTTTCTCATCACTGTCTTCAACCACTTCATTGATCAAATTCACTATTCCATATGACCCAGTTGTGACTGAAGTCAGCCGGGTACTTTCTCAGCTCCTCATCTTGGTGGTAACTGTTTCCTCTAGGGGTACTCTAGACCTCTCTATATGCATTGATTCTCTCCTCTTACTGCCTGTGAGGGTGATCCTTGCCTTCCTATCTGCCACTACCCTGGCTCTAGACTCATAGCATCTCTTACAATAGCCGCTCCCTGCTTCCCTAGGGTCTTGACTTATCATACATCTGCCAGAAAGACTAAAAATGCAGATCTACTCATACTTTCCCCCTGCTGAAAATCCTCCCGGTGCCTTCAGGATAATAGACAAATTCCTTAGTGGGGTTCCAAGGCCCTCTCATCAAAAGGTGGTTGATCCTGACCATAGAGAAATGGGACTTAGGGAGACCCCAGTTCACAACCCGGCCGTGTTTGTGCTGTGCACGTCTGCGAGCCTTGGTGTTCTCGTGAGAACAGGCCCTGTGTGCCACTTTGTATAGCCTCTTGGTGCCTGCCTCATTCGCCGGAGGCGCAGGGTGAGTGGACTCCACTGTCTCGACTCCATTCCTGTGTCACTAGGACCTCAGCGTCTGCCCTCTGCTCCCAGCATCCTGGAGGGTCGCTCCTTCCAGGGTCGGTCATGTTTCCTAATCTCCATCCATTTACACTGTCTTCAGCCTCCAAGCCCACGCTCGCTCCAGCACTTTCCTCTTCATTTGAGGCAACTCCCCTCCTTCCTTAAGTCTCTCTCCCTCAGGAGTCAAATTCACAGAAGCTTCTCCTAGCTGCCATCTTGCCGCATTCCCATAAGGCCCTTACCTACCGCCGAGCAATTACTTTTCTGTCAAGCAGTCTTCTCCGGGCAAGGCATGTCTAGGGCAGGGATCGTGTCTTATTTACTTCTTTATCTCCAGATCCAGTGTCCATGCCACGCTGCCGCGAATCAATTTGAACCTGGCAGTGTCTCTTAAGAGGCATGCCAAGCTCCTGCTCGGTTGCTTTTTGTTCACTTTTCTGCTCCTCTTGGAGGCAAGGGGCTGCCCACCCCTCATCATGCCATGGCCCCACGACAGCGTGATGACCTGGAGTGCTGGGGACAGGTGACTCTCATCATGTAGTAGCTAGGTGACAGACTGCCTGGGCCCTACAAGAAGGGAAACCTTTATGTGAAATAGCAGGCCCTCTTCTATTATTATTATTATTTTTGTCCCACTCAAATTCAGTGGCTCTGGAGGGCACTGGGCTGGTTTGGGAGTCCTGGGGGAGCGAGAGGCATAGTGGTGATCACAGGAGAAGAGAGGATTTGGGGGCAGGTCGATGGCGGGGGGGTCGGGTTCTGAGTAACGGCTCACTGGGAATACAGTTTCTTGTTTTGGCTGGCTGAGGAGAACTGGAACATTTTGCCCTGGAGGCTAATAAAACCTCCACCCTGGACTCTGATTTTATTTTGAAATCACTTTTCAGGTAGGTCCAGGAGTCTCTGCTGAGCGTGTCTGTCTGCTGCTGGAGGGCTGTTTTCTTAGGGTCCCCTTTGGCCTTGCCACATAGTCAAGCCTATTCATAGGACCCTGTCTTGCAGGGCACTGATTCCATGTCTGGTTGTTAGATATGATGGCTTTTTGCTGCTTGGGCCTCTAGCAGAAGTAAGGACTGGTAGCAAGCCCATATGACTATTGTCTTGCAAGATACCTAGCAGTGGAGATGCCCTCTGGCCACCAGGGCAAGGTTAGGCTGCTGGGGCACAGGTAGCTGGTTCTCAGAGAAGGAGCAGCAAGCTTCTGTCTCATTGGCCAATATGACTCTAATCTAAGTCATGTTGGCCAATGAGGGACGTGTGCGCGGCGGTCTTGGGGGGAGGAGATGCGGAACTGAAGAGTCGTCAGTTTTGTGCCTTGGAGAAGTTCTCTTTTTAGACACCTTTCTCCATGTCAGAGCTCTAGTTTGGATGTTCTAAAATCTTAAGGGAGGACCCTCTTTTGGGCAACTGCTCCTAAAACTAGATTTAATAAAAATTTGTTTTATCTTTGAAAGAGACGGCCAGGAAGAGCACACCAACACTCGGAAAGTTCAGAAAGCAGAAGTTTAATGGCGGCACTCGGACAGGCTGCCTTAGGACTGAGCACAGCAGCCAGCCTGCTGGGCTGGGGCAGGGTTTTCTCAGGCAAAACCAGGGAGAGAGGGCCTTCCTGTTAGGAGAGGGGTTGGCTCTTGCCATCAGGGCCATGGGAAGGTCGTTAGGGCTTCCTCAAGGTCACCTGATTTCAGGGAAGCTGAGTTTCGATTTGTGAACGTGTCACAAAATGGCTGCGCTTATGCTAACAATCTTCCTTCCCAACACTATGGATAAGATTCGAAGCAGGGACCCAAATATTTTCCAGCTGCCTCGGAAGTTAGGAATTTGCAAGGTCTTCGGTTCTAAGGAGACATTCCAAGGTTAGATATGCATGGACACTTCCTGCAGGGGAGGGTGGCTGGAGTCTTTCCTGTGGAGGTTGTTAAAAAAAAAGAAAAGGACATGTAAGCTCTTCCCCCACCACCCTCCACACAGATGTGTGGACTTGCTGGGTGACAGGGCCCTGAGCCAGGTGGTCCTGGGCAAACTATTTTTCCAGTGATTCTGAGTTCTTGCTATTGTATTGGCATGGGCATAATAAACAGTGAATTCTCTCATGTTTCTGGTCCCTGACTCTCCTGGTCCTTGCTTCTAGGTCCCTTTTTGGTAAGTTCTCCCCCTTCCTAGTCAGGATGGGAAGGAGGAGGACTTCTTTTAGCCTATGCAATTTCCTGCTTTCTTTCTACACGTGTTTTACTTCTGGATATCCTATTTTGCTACATGTTTAGTTACTACATGCTACTATCTCTAAGTCTTCTCTGACGCCTTGTGTGAGGGGGATCTTGTGGCCTGGGCTCTTCAACCAAGGGAGAGAACTTCTTTTGGCATGGTCTTCTCTGCTTGCCTGCCTTCCCTGTGGATCCGCTCTCCCCAAAATAAATCTCATAATTCATGATTTAAGCTCCTCTGGGTCTGCATTTTTACTTGTTTTTAAAAAATTTATGTGAAAGACAGAGCGAGAGAGAATGGGTGCCCCAGGACCTTCAGCTGCTGCAAACAAACTCCAGATGCATGCGCCCCCTTGTGTGCATGTGTGACATTGTGACCTTCCATCACTGTCTGTCTGGCTTACGTGGGACCTGGACATTCAAACATGAGTTCTTAGGCTTTGTAAGGAAACACGTTAACCGCTAAGTCATCTCTCCAGTCTGAGTCTGCATTTTTAATTCCTTGCTAATTGGACAAGGATGCAGAAGTTGAGGTCCATGGCCCTGAGATCTCCACCATGTTTATGGAATTTAAGCCCTCCTGAAACCCAAATCTTGCATCATTTTTGGCATCCAACATAATGGGGTTTATGAAAAGGGGTAAGTTAGAAATTACTTTCAATGGCCATTTGGCCCCAAATTGTACTTTAAGGCTAGGAACAGGCAAACCCAAATCTGAGCTCAGGGCTAGAGAGATGGCCGCAAGGTTTAAGGCTCTTGCTTGCAAAAGCCTAAGGCCCAGATTTGATTCCCCAGTACCCATATAAAGCCAGAGGCACAGAGAAGCCCATATATCTGGAGTTTGTTTGCAATGGCAAGAGTCCTTGGCATGCCATTTCTCTCTGCTTCCCTCACCATCTACCTATCTCTGATTGAAGATAAAGAAATTTTAAAAATATATTTAAGGGCTGGAGAGAGGGCTTAGTGGTTAAGGGCACTTGCCTGTGAAGCCCGAGAACCCATGCTTGATTCCCTAGTGGCCCGTGTAAACAAGATGCACAGAGTGGCACATGTGTTCTGGAGTTCCTTTGCAATGCCTAGGGGCCCTGACATGCCCATTCACTCTCTCTCTCTTTCAAATAAACAAATAAAATATCATAAATATCTGTATTTTTAAAAAAAACACCTGAACTCAAGCTGTCTTGAAAAGACAGATCTTCTCAAATCTTATCAAATCAAATCTTCTCAAATCTCCTCAGTAGCTGCCTGGATTGCTGATTGCTATGGCTGGCTACCTGCAACTACCAATCCGAAGCCCATATCACCACGATGAACACCTACTGCTAAAGGAATGAGGGCACTGGTCCCCAGGGACTCTCTTGGGCTCCCCCATACAGTCTGTGCTCCCGTATGACCCAACAGGCTGCCCTTACTCTCTTGAAATTTCCTGGGCAACACTGGCGAGTGGGGTCTGCTCATGAAAAGTACCCCGGTCCTGAAGTCCCCATCTCCTGAGGTCCTGCCCCATCACAGGTGACAGGGCCCAATGACTACTGAGGGCAGAGAATAGGGGGGAGGGGCGTCTCCCGATAGAGCACTGACCACAGTCTCTATCTGGGAGGCTGTGATGCACTGTGAGGATGTGAGGAACTGACCCAGCAGGCCCGAGGCCTGGGGAGAAGCATCAGGAAGCACCTCCCCCGTGGGTACCCCGCCTGCTCCTTAAAGGAGATCTTACGGCAGTCAGGCAGCTTCCTGGACTCCTGAGTGTGAACCTGGAATAAGAAGCGGAGCAGAAAGTAGACCCTGCGTCACCTGCTCCCCACGCCAGCTCTCAGTCGCTCACATTCTCAGCCTTATACGTACTCTCCCAGCTCTGCACCCTGTCAGGACTCACTCACGACCCCCCTGCTTACCCACCCCTCAGCCTGTCTGAGGCCAGCTCCACGGCCAGTTTGCTGAGATGCTGTGATAGGCACTAAACACAGGGCAGGAACCAGTTGCTGCCCCAGGAGTCCAGGAGGGAAGTAACCCGTGGAGGGCCAGGACAATGGTCCTTGTTGGTCAAGGGGGGTTGTGGTCCTAGAAAAAGGAGCAGAGGAGGAGGAATCCACTTCCACTTGGGAAATGACGCCAGCCTTCCCCCACTCTCCTCACCAAGAGTCTCTACAAACCACCCAGACTTGAGGGCTAGGGCACCCATGATGCACACAGCACAGTTGTCCAAAGTCCTTCTCTACCAGGAAAGGGCGACTGGTCAACAGCTCTGCCATGGCCCAGCCCACAGCCCTGTGCACCCAGAGTGGAAGCAGCTGAGGTCTCCACCACGGGATGCTGACCTACCTTCCAGCTCCACCACCTCAGGGCCAAGGCCCAGAGGTTTCACATCCAGAAATGTTTGTTTGCCAAACAAAGTTCATGGCTCTACTTCCTGAGCAACCACGGACAGATCCGTGACTTCAGAGCCTCCTGCTGGACACACAGCTTCTCCCATACTTACCGTGCAAGAACTGAAAGTACGCAAATCTCAGGTCCTTGGACACCACAGACCCATCTGTCACCTCCCAGAAAAGGTTGAGCCAGCACATGCCAGCATGGACAACCCACACGGTGAGCCTCAGACCACCTCACCCAAGCCCAGAAGCTCCCCTCCTGGCACAACCCCTTTTCTTTTCTTACCATCACTCCCCCACCTCAAAAGCATCATGGCGAGAAACAACCAGCCTCAGCCTGCTCAGACTGCTCCAAGCAGGAGAGACTTCCCAGACCCATGTCCTCACCTTCCCCTGGGAGTCTCACCACAGGTCAACATGCTGCTCCTAATGGCGGGACACCTTACAGGAGCTTGGGAGCTCCGTGCCACCTGGGGGAAAGAAAGATGGTTCAAGGTCATGGCTAGGTCATTTGTCTGAACGGAAGCTATTTCAGTTCACCCCAGGCTCATGAGCCATGCCTGGACAGTGGGCCGGAGGTATCACTTCCTCAGTGAGAGGGCTAGAAGAGATACCTGGTGGCTTGCTGGTGTCTGTGAGAGGTGACTTTAATCTGGAAAAGACCTGGGCCAGGCCCCAGTCAGCTATGTGGAGCTGCCGGAGACACTGCTGGGCAGATTGGCAAGCTTAGGGTCTTGAGTGTACACAAAGCAGCCCTGGTCCCCATGTATCTCCCAGGGCAGAAGTAGACAGCCCAGGCCCCTGTCTCCTTCTCCATACTACTAGCTGCTTACCCAGAAGGCTCTGACCCGCTCTAGTGAGCCCCATCCAGGGCTAGCCTTCTGCAGCCCACACGAGGACTGACCCATGCATGACGTTGGCACGGCAGAAGGCATGCCCCAGAGCAGCATCTGTAGGTAGCTCCTGACTTCTGCCAGGGCCAACAACCTCTGAACAGGGCGTATTATCTTTGTCAGGTCAGACAACATGAAGTTGGAAGTCAGCACAGAGCCGATGCCTTGTGGGAAACAACGTTCAGCTTAATCACGCGTCCCAGACTCTCCTGGAAAGACCTCGTCTGGTGCCCCTAAGACCCACAGCCAGGCCCTGACCAGGGACCAGGAGGCGGAGGACGCGATGCAGGGTTTGAGTTCAGAGCAGGACCTGCTGCTTGTCCAGACACAAGGCTGTCTCCACTCTGACTCTCCACTAATAGCCCAACACAGTCAGAAGAGGGGTGCTGAGTGGGTGGCAGCAGCCCAGCCAGCCAGCCACCTGAAGACCATGTTGAGAGACACACCCAAGCACTTCCCATGCCCTCTAAGACCACCTAATGCCAGTGTCTCGTGGAAAGTGCCGGGAGTCACTTCTTCCCCAGTGCTGCGACAGGCTGACACACAGCGCTCTCAGAGGCCAGGCATGTCGGGCCCAGGCTGCACAGGGCGGTGAGCTGGGTCATGTGGACTCACAGGAGCCCACAGCCCAGGAGACAGATAACCAGCAAGCAAGTGGACCAAAGGAACAGTTTAGAATGGAAGGCAGAGGAAAAGATGGATGAGGGCAGTGTGATTTTTAAGAATGGACAAAGGGATGCTTGGTCTACGTAGGGTCAGGAAATTGTGTCTAGGAAGCAGCTCTAACAGGACAGGCAGCAGATGAACGATCATGAGGCAGACAGACAAATCCAGAGGAATATAAGACGGGCTGGAATCCTGGAACTCAGATGTAGACGGATAGAAGGAAAGAGAAAGCCAGTGATGGAGGGTGAGAAGTTGATGACTCAGAACTTACTTCCAGCTTTCCCACCGTTTCCCAGTCCCACTCACCCACTGTACACCATCGACCTCCTGTAGGGCCTTGATGTCCCCTCGGGCCTGGCCGGAGATGTCATCCTTTTAGCAGAGTCAGCGCCACCTTCTTGACAGGGAAATCTGGCCAGTCAACCCTCGGCTTGAAGAAGCATTGAGAGAGAGAGAGAGAAAAAAAAAGGGAAGAAGGGACGGGTATGCCCTTCAGTCGGGAAAGGCCTAGAACCTCCTGAGGAGAGAAGGGCTCTTCCCTATGATGCACATTAGCAGGAAAAGGAGATTTTTTTTTGTTGTTTGTTTTCCTGATAGGTAGTTAGCTAAGGACTGGCAACAGATAATGGATGCTACGTTGCCTGCTGTGGCAGGAACAGAACTTGTGTCTAAACTAGTCCCCTTCAAGATGGCTATAAACATCAGCCTTGTAATCCCCACTCAACATTAGGAAGAGCTCCCTGTTTCTTCGTTTTTTTTTTTGGGGGGGGGGGTTGCTTATCCCCTGTGGCTGGGCCCTTTCTAAGTCCGTGTTTCTCCAGGGCCCACCAGCCAATCAGCTGCCTCCCTTCACACCTGAGCCTGGTGAGGAGGCTCCTTCACATCAGATGCCCTGTTCATAGCAATGGCCCTGAACCACGCGTGCAAGTCCCTTATGCCCTCATCCTCCCGTGACCCGGGTCAGTCTTTCTTCTTCTTAGGTGAGGGAGGTTTTTCTCACTTTCTCTTCCTTCCATTTCTGACATCTTTTGGCTTGGCAGCGTCCCTGCTTTACTTTCCTTCTCATCTTAACTCTCCCTAAACGATATCTCCATATCTCCCCTTCTCTGCGTCCACGTTTTCAATTCTGCGCTAACTGGACAAGAAGTCAAGACTTGAGCGCTGCTGGCCTGGGAGTGCGAACCACACTCAGAGCTCTCCTGCTTCACCAGCATTGCCCAGCGAACATGAGGCCCTAACTCATAATAATAACCACAGAATTCCTCACAATACAGCAAAGGCAAAATAAATTCCCTGGGACTTGGCTCCCACTCTCTCCCTTCCCTCTTCCTTATGGCCACCTCTCTTATTCCTCTCCCCCTCGTGCCTTTACTTCTTCCCTTCTCCTTCCTACTCCTGTTCTCCTCCCTGTCTCTCATCTTCTCCTCTTCCTTATTTCCCTTCCCTTCAACTGCTACTTCTCCCATCGCCTCCTCCCCCTCCTCTTCCTCTCCTTCACCATGCCACCTCTGTGTTCGTCTCCACCCTCTTATCCCCTTCCCTCATCTTCATTATTTTCCTCCTCCCTCACTCTCCTTCTTCTTCCTCTTATCTCTCTCCATCTCCCTCCCTCTCCCAATCCTGTTTGCCTCTTCCTCTCTCTCTCCCTTTTCCACACTCCCCTCCCCAGCTGAGATTTCCCCAAGCTCTGTTCTGTGTTGTGGGCCTCAGGACCCAAATACCCTGAAGGAATTCGACTTTGGTCCCCAAGGCTGACTGGGGGCTATGTTCTCAATCCTGCTATCCCTCTCGGAACATGAAGGTTCATCTGAGTAGTAATGGTCTGTCTGGTAAGAACACCTCTTCCATCTTTCCTGGACCAAAAACATGAAGGCAAGGATGGAGAAGGAGGAGGAGGAGGAGGAGGGTGGGGGGCATGTCCTAGCAACAGTCTAGATGTTTCCCACTACAGGAGACCACGGGGGCTTCTCACTCCAGGCAGCTTCATCCTTTTGGATCCAGCCCCTAAGGGAGACAGATGGGCAGGGCAAGGAAAGTCCTTGAGCCTGTGGGGCGTGGGGGGGGGGCGGAGGGGGGAATGCAGGTCATTCCACTTTGCTAAGAGTCTTTAAATGTCAGAAGGGAGACAATGGCTTCTTATCTAAAACCTCACCAGAGGAAGAGAATCAATGCCTCCATTCTTATCTTACTAGGAGAGTGAAGGGATTAATCCTCTCCCAGAGAGCCTGACCACACATGTCTGACATCAGGACAGGCTGATGAGTCCCAGTGCCCGTCCAGGGAGGCGCACATGAAAGACCACAGCCTGGGTCTCGGGGGGCCTTTCCACTTCTGGAAACTCCCTCTTGCTTCCTGGGGCAAGAGCTCTGCCTTCTTTCCTAACTTCAATATTACTAAAATCTCTCTAAATCTTACCCTTTGGTCTGTGGATTTCAATTCTTTGAATTCACAAGACAAGAATCTGGAGGTTTCTAATTCAGTGGAAGTTTTGTTTGACCACGACAGTCTGGGACATTAACTCCTGAATGACTGCCCACCCAAAAGCCTTGGAAAGGCTCCAGTGCTCTCAAAGACACCCCAAGGTGCCTTGTTAGTGCAATAGGTAGCGCATCAATCTCAAAGACACCCCCAAATTCCCATATGACCTCCATTCTGAGGAGGAGGCTGTAGGTGGTCAGTGCCAGTGAGATTTCGTCTGACTAACATATCTCGTGAAAAATCCTGAGGCAGTTACCATACCTCCTCTCCTGTGCTGGACCTGGCTCTCTGGGCCGGGTATGTGTGGTCACATTGCTGTTTAAACTGCAATTCTTGTTGATAGTTTCTGAGAAGAAAATCCAGGCTGACCCTTACCCCATGGTCCCAGACCACATAGCCTCATTTCTGAAGCAAGAAGACACAAAAGAGGGACACCTAGTGACCTTCAAGTGGAGGGGACTAACTCTAGGCTCTGCTGACCTTGCTATGCTAGAGCTCCTGTCCACAGTGCTCCTTCTGAAACCTTCCTCCCTTTCCTCAGCTCCTTCCCTCCATCCCCAGCCTCTAGGCCTGCCATCTTGTGATGTCTAATTCTCGCTCAACCGTCTCAGCCTCCACATAAGGACGATGCTGGAGGCTGGTCCTTCTTGGGTGGCAGATCCAGTAAGTTTCCTATCCCATAAATAAGTATAATCCTCGTTTGCCAATGGCAAAGGATATTTTCTGAAAGCATCGAGGACATAAAATGCAGAAGCACATCTTGATGCCCCCACCTCCTTAGCTGTCTGTGGCTCCGTTCTCCTCCCTGCTGACAGGAGCCACTTGATTTCTAGACACTGTTGGTTCTCCCTTCACACAGCATCATAGGTTTCCCGAACAGTTGGGGAGTCTTGTACTCAATCTCCCACAGTCCCGGTAGATGTTATGAATAAAGGCCGTGCCTGCAGCCTGGGGTGGTGGATCACGGGGGCGGGGGGTGCGCTCTGGAGCTTTCGTGCACCTCTGATGGTCTCCCCCTCAACTGAGTCTCTGGGACTCATTGTGTGTGGTTTGTTTTGAGAGGAAAAGCTGATCTCGGCGGTTATCACTCTCTCTTTGGACACCTCAGAGTTATTTTTATGTGATGCAGTTGTTTGAAGGGAGCCACTGCTATCAGGAGTGGTCAGAGACTTGTGTGTCATGCTGTCCAGTCTACGTAAGCGTAGTCAGTGCTGCTTTCTGGGTAGCGTGACTTACGGACGTCACATACCCTGAGGGCACACTGGAAGAAACGTGAGATGATGGTGCGTTGCTTCCACACAAGCTTTGGTTGGAGTCACCACAGCTGCTTACTTCAAGAACAGCAGGGTTAGGCTGTGGGGCACAGATGTTAGAGCAGTTGAGACTTTGGCTGTCATCAGTGGCTTTCTGGCCATATGGCTTGGCAGATCTGGCGAGTGCAGGGCGGGCACATTGGCTGATTGGTCCTCCTGACAGGGTCACGGCCACACCACTGGAGAACCTCAGTTCAGCTTGCTTATATAACAGATGTCCCACCAGGGACTTTCATGTTTTAAAATCAAATGTATGGCCATTACCCTATTGTACTTTTTGGTGTGTAAAGCCTCTGTGAGGTCGTCAACATTATAGCCCAGTTTGTATATCAGCATACATATCTTGGGGTGAGTGTTGTCTGGGACTGTGTCTATGCAGGAAGGTTGGACAGGTTTTTCACCAAACTTCATCCAAGGGTGGGTCTTGCTATCTTCAACTGTAGGCCTCGACCTGGGGTTAATGGTCAATAGTGTGTTGATTATATTCACCATGTTGCTGACAGTATTGAAGGGAGGCCAAGATCTTTTCTTTGACACAAAGCCAAGATATAACTTTTTAGGTCAGAGAGGGTTACACCTTCAAATGGGAGGTGTCTGGTGACTAAAAAATAATAAATTATCAATCCCATGCTCCAGATACGCTGCATCTTCGGATCATACCCATGATCACCTAGCATTTCTGGGGCGCAGTGATGTGTTGTACCACAGAACCTCATTAGAATCTTTCCAGGAGTAGCTTGGACAGAAAGGCCCAAGTCACATAATTTTACATGGTTGTTCCTGTCTAACAAGATATTGTTGGACTTGCTGTCTCTGTGGGCAAAGCCCTCGGAATGGCGATGTCCCACGGCCAACAGTGGTTGTGTATACGGTCTTTGGGCCTCCGCCTCTGACAGTGTGCTTGCTCTGTGCACATGGCTCAGTAGGGTTCCTCCTGGGGCGCTCCCCATCACAATATACGTAGATTCCCTGGCATTAATAAGATTGTACAGTCTGATAATGTTGGGATAACCCATGTTTTTCAAAGTAAGTACTTCATTCTCAGTTACAGAGCCATTGCCCTTTTTCAATTTCTTAACAGCCACACAAATATTTGTATGGAGGTGACATGCAAGATTGACCTCAGCAAAACTGCCTTGGCCCAGTTTATGTAAAATCTGGTATTCAGTGGTGATGTCCTCCTCTTCATCAGGGGAGCTGGTCTTCTGGTCTTCCTCCATCCTCCCTCTTGAATTCTGAATGGAAGTTGTCCACACAGCACCTCAGGTCTAGGAGGCAAGTGTTTAGTGATGAATTCTTACCAAAAAACAAACAAAAAACCCCAGAGATCTGAGGGTGGAGAAATGGTTTTGCGGTTAAGGTGCTTGCAAGCAAAGCCAAAGGACCCAAGTTTGATTCTTCAGTAGCCACATAAAAAAGCCAGATGCACAAGGTGGCACATGTGTCTGGAGTTTGTTTGCAGTGGCTGGAGACCCTGGTGTGTCCATTCTCTCTCTCTCTGTCTTTCTATCTGCCTCTTTCTCTCTCTCAAATAAATAAAATATATTTAAAAACCCAGAAATCTGTCAAATAACCTGATGAATTTCAAGAACACAAAAGGAAAAAAAAAAAAAAACAAACAGATTAAACAAACTCCAAACATAATAAGAACAAGATCTGAAACCAATGCGATGGAAACAAAGAATAAAAAGGATCCAAGAAACAAAGTGTTGGTTATTTTAAAGGACAAACAAAACTGACAAGCCTCTACCAAACCAACCGACAGAAATGATGAAAATTAATAAAACCAGTAACAGGTACTGGAGAGATGGCTTAGTGGTTAAGGAATTTGCCTGCAAAACCAAAGGACCCAGGTTTGAGTCTCCAGGACCACATAAGCCAGATGCACGAGGTGGTACATGTGTTTGGAGTTCGTTTGCAGTGGCTGGAGGCCCTGGAATGGCCATTCTCTCTCTGTCTCTCACTGTGTGGCTCACTCTCTCAAATACATAAATAAATAAAACTTAAAAATAAAATCAGATCCAAAAGAAAGTGATATTAACATGAGCACCACTGAGTTCTAGAGATTCACCAGGAAATGTTTGGAGAACTAATTCTGCAATGAATTAAAAAAAAAAATCTGCAAAAAAGAAACTCCTAGACACATATGAGCTACCTAAATTGAATCAAGAACATATAAAACAGCTAATCTAAGCAATAAGAAATAACAATATTGAAATAGCAATGAAAAAATTCCCAATAAATAAAAGCCCAGGACCAGTCACTGGCAGATTCCACATTAAAAAAAAAAAATTATTTAAGAGACAGAGTGAGTGAGTGTAGGCATGCCAAGGCTTCCTGCCATTTCATCTACACATGCCCCTTTGTACATCTGGCTTCATGTGGCTACTGGCAAGTCCAGCCCAGGCCATCAGGCTTCGTTTGCAAGCAAGTGCCTTTAACTGCTGGGCTATCTCACCAGCCCCAGATTCCACCTTTAAAGGAGAAAGAACATCAGTGCTTTTCAAACTACTCCATAGACTAGAAAGGGAAAGAACACCGCCAAACGGTCTCTACAATGCCAATATTATACCGACACCAGATAAGGGCGCGGGAAGAGATTTTAAGCCAGCTTCCCTGAGAAACATAGAGATGAAAATCCTCACAGAGAGCACTGAACATTTCACACCAAACTCAATGACACACTGAAAAGGCCAGTTGTGGTGGCAAAAACCTTTAATCCCAGCACTCAGGAGGCAGAGGGAGGAGGATTGCTGTGAGTTTGAGGCCAGCCTGAGACTACACAGTAAATTCCAGGTCAGCTTGGACTAGAGTGAGAACCTACCTCAAGAAACCAAAAAAAAAGGGGGGGGGGCATGATCAAGTTGGGTTCACTGAGGAGGATAAGGATGGTTCAACATCACAAACTGATAACCAATTCAGCACACAGACAAAAGCAAAGGAAAGAATCACATACTCAACCATCAGGAAGAATGAAATTTTATCGCTTTTTAGGAAAACAGATGGAACTGAAGATGAATGTGTTATGTGTGACAAGTCAGTCCTCCAAATATTTCCTGTTTTCTCTCATATGCAGGATCTGGGGAGGGGTGCTGAGTATAAAGAGGCGTGCCTTTGGGGGCATGGAAAGGGAAAGGAGAAGGGAAAAAGTGTAATAGAGCAGATGAATATGAACAAAATACACTACAGGCTTGTATGGAAATGTTATAATAAAATCCCTTATTCTGTACAGTTAATAAATACTAATAAAAGTTTCAAAACTAGAAAAAAATACACCAAAATAAAAAATAACAAAAGGAAAATAAAGATCCAAAATGAAAAATATAGCTGATAAAGAAAAATGGGTATGAAGAGATAGATGGCTTAGCAGTTAAAGTGCTTGCCTGCAAAGCCTAAGGACCCATGTTCAACTCTCCAGATCCCATGTAAGCCAGATGCACAGAGGTGAGGCAAGTGCAGCGTGGCCTCACCTCCCAAGGGTTCTGCAAATTCCCCACACCTCCTGGAATGAAGTGCTCAAACACATAAGCCTGTGTTCAAAAACATTTAACATCTGAACCATGGCTGACTTTGTCCACTTCAGTGAAGCCACAGTGACGATGGACATGAGAGGCTCTGAAAGCTTAATTCTCCGCTGGGCTGTGGACACTGTCGTGTGCTAGCAGGACAGTGAATTGCAGGGTGCTACAATGGCCTTTCACTTGGACTCTTAAAATTCTGTAATAACTTTTAGCTTTTCAGGGCTCACCATATCTACATTCAAGGTACTCAATTTCCTGTTCTTTGAACTCAGATGGGTTGGTGTCAAGTGGATGGTGGGTCCTCACTGACATTGTGATGCTGAAACAAAATGCTCTGCCCCCCCCCCATGACACCCCAGGGTTGTAATGAACAGCTGTGGGACTGACAGGAAGAGAAAGTATGATAACTTCCCTGTGAGACCCACATCCGATTGCTCATCAGAAGCCCAGGATTTCAAAAGAGAGTGGGCTGATATGAACAGGGTCAAACAGCTTGCAGACAAGAAGCACTTCAGTCCTGAGCAGGACCACTCCCCTGGGCAAGCTGTCTGTCCTGGAGGCCGTAGAAAAGAGTGCAGAGCCCCTCTCAACATGTAGGTCAGGAAAGGGTCTTTCCCTCTGACCGGTGCTCACTGAAACCCGCCACAGAGCCTCGTGTGTTCTGTAATAACTCTGCCTGTCTAACACGCGACACTGGGTTTCTCATCTGAATTCATTCATCTCAGGGCAGGGCAGAGCAAGAAGCCGGAACACGCTCCTCCCAGTAGGCAGGACGACCAGACAAAAGACAGAGGAAATGGAAAGGAGCACTTGAGTTCCAGCAAACGGGAGAGCTCAGCGGGAAGGGGGGACCTTTCCCAATATAGAAGGGAAAGAAGGGAGAGAAAGCACCACAGAGCAGGTGAACATGATCAAAGGTCACTGTAGTGAGTATGGATTTTCTTTTTTTTTGTTTGTTTGTTTGTTTTTTCAAGATAGGGTCTTGCTCCAGCCCAGGCTGGCCTGGAATTCACTATGCAGTCTAGGCTGGCCTCACATTCCCAGTGATCCTCCTACCTCTGCCTCCCAAGTGCTGGGGTTTAAGGTGTGTGCCATCATGCCCAGCTTGATGAATATTCTTAGTTTGTACAATGGATGTATATTAACAGAAGTGCTTAAGTAGAGAAAAGTTAGCCAAAATTTAAAATGACATAGAAAACTGAATAGTAGGATAAAGAAATGGGAGATAATAAAACGAAAAGGTAAAACCCCAAACCATCTATAAATAAATAAACATGAAAGCCAAAGCCACATGCTCTGGTTCACAGCCTTAATCCCAGCGCTCGGGAGACTGAGGCAGGTTGCTGTGAGTTCAAGGCCAGCCTGGGCTACAGAGTGAGCTGCACATCAGCCTGGGCTAAACTAGACCTGCCTAAAAAAGCAAACGCAACAAATAAGACCAAAAAACCAAAAGCAGCAAACTGGGCAACAAACTCACGATGTTAAAATCCAGGGGCTGGTGAGTAGACTCACCTGTGGGCAGGGGTGGTCTAAACGCAGGTCTAAACCCTGGTCCTGTGAGGAGTAGACAGGAGATCATGGGGACTTGAGAAAACCCAAGCTCTGGAATAGTGACGTACTGTGCCTGAAGGAAATGAGCAACTTAAGGGGACACCTGAAATTCTACTTTGGCCTTTGCACAATACACACACACACACACACCAGATCGCCAATGTCTCACTCCAATGGATCACCAGGGAGAAAGAAGTCTCTCACCTCTCTTGAGTCTGAGTCCTTGCCCTCTCCTCCAACCAACCAGTATAAGGACAAAAGTCAACCCCAGCCAGTGGCTTATACCCACACAGGCCTTGGATTCCTCACAATGGCTGTGAGGTCATAGCCAGAGATGGTCCAATCACAGCCAGATACATCCCACAGTGTTTAGCCTCACTTTTTGTCTCTAAGGACTGTGTTAGTTACTTTTCTCATCCATGTGAGCAACTGTCTGCCTCAAGTATGTAAGGATAACAGCTCTTAGGAAGAAATTCAAATCCCATCAGTAGCCATGAGGCCTGCGCAGTCTGGCCTGGCCACATCTCCAGGTGCTCAAATTTCAGGTTCCTGGTGCCTTCTGTCTCAGAAACACCCTTGCCAGACTATCCCTCACACAGCCAGGTACACAAACCCAGCACCCAGAAAACTGCCAGCCACCTCCTCTGTGGGGGATGTGTCCCTGGCTGCCAGTCTCCCCACTTCCCTTTAGGCTTCGACCCTTAGAGACGGGAGGAGAGGAAGGGTACTGCAGGCCAGGTGAGAAAGCTGACCATCACGCTGTGGGGCAGAGAAGGCTTGTGTTTATCACACCTGCACCGAGAGCTTTTAGTTTTAACTTTTATAAAAGGCTAAACTCTAATCTGGGTGTGCTGGCGCATGCCTTTAATCCCAGCACTCGGGAGGCAGAGGTAGGATCACCGTGAGTTCGAGGCCACTCTGAGACTACATAGTGAATTCCAGATCAGCCTGGGCTAGAGTGAGACCCTACTTCTAACAAACAAAACAAAAGTTAAACTCTAGACCGCTTCAACCCCACCGCACCCCCAAACCTCACCCCCTCACCTCTGCTCCTCCTCCCCTGAGGGCCCTCCTACATGGGGTTGTTGGAGTTCACTGTGGGGTCAAGAGAACATCCTATGTGGGGTACCTGTGCTTCAGGGTATCTATACCCACTCTGTGGCTCTTATAATCCCCCTCTTCTGCAATGTTCCCTGAGCCACAGTGGGCCTGTTAGCAGTCTGATTTAGTGTTGAGTTTTCTATGGCTTCTGGGTTTCTGCTTTGATGGGTTTTGATTAGCCATGTCATCTGTTTCCATCTCCCTGGTGTCAGCTGTGGAGCCAGAAATGAGAGCCACGTTTCTGTTTCCTCTGCGGTGTCTCCAGGGCCCCAAGTGGTGTGTTAGACGTGGGATGTCTTATGGTGGGCAGTCAGCTATCTTTTCTTGTTATGTTGGTGGACCGCGTATCTCCTCAGTATTCTCTGCCGTCTGTAATATAGAACCGATTTCCTAAACAAGAGTGGGAGCTGTTTGTATTAAAGGGGATATACATAGTTACTTGAGGTGTGTGTGTGTGTGTGTGTGTGTGTGTGTGTGTAAGCTCACTTTTGATACCCAGGGAGTTGTGATAGCTTTACTCTGGAGTCTCTAAAGTTTCCTAGCTGTGGGAGACCTACTTGATTCCCAACACTAGGTAGGACTTTGCTCCCCCTGTGTGGGTCTTCGTGGATTCGTAGAGCAGTTGGTTACCAGCATAGGCTGTGTGCTGCTATTGTACAGCTGCATATTACTGGCTCGTTTGGTTTGTGGCTCACTGAGTCCCTGGCGTATTTATGCTGTTGGTAACCACTGTCTGCTAGTAGCTCCCATTGCACTTTTCAGTGCCATGAAGTCAAGCCGGGAGGGAGCAGGCGACCCTCTCAGTTCCAGTGTGGTGAGCTTCTTTGTTTCTAACAAATTGCCCTTTAGTCCTCATTCAACTGAGATCACGTATCAAACACATATAAGTTGATTTTAGTATTGGCATTGGTTATAATCAACCTCTTTTCCTAAGCCTTTAATCTAAGCACTTGGGAGGCAGAGGTAGGATTGCTGTATATTCAAGGCCACCAGGAGACTACATAGCCAATTCCAGGTCAGCCTAGGCTAGAGAGAGATCCTCCCTCAAAATACAAAACAAACAAAAACAAAAACAAACAATAACAACAACAAAAATTAGTAATTTTGCCCAGAAATCTATGAAAAGTGAAATCCACTAGGAATTTATAGAAGCTATCTGTGGTGGTTTTTTGATTCAGGTGCTGCCCACCCATAAGCTTATGTGTTCTGAATGCTAGTCCTCAGTTGGTAGCAATTTGGGAATTGGAGGCTCCTGGAGGCGGTGTATTGTTGGGGGTGGGATTATGGGTGTTACAGCCAGTTTCCCCTTCCCAGTGTTTGGCACACTCTCCTGCTGCTCTTGTCCACCTGATGTTGACCACAAGATAATGTCCACCTCTATGTTCATGCCATCTTTTCTGCTGCCATCATACAGCTTCCCCTTGAGTCTGTAAGCCAAAATAAACCCTTTCCTCCCAAAAGCTACTCTTGGTCTGATGTTTTCTGTCAGCAACACGAAGCTAAGTACAAGAGTAAACATGGCCCCAGAGGAGTGGGCCATTGCTTCTAGAAACTTGACTGTGGCTTTGGTCATTTGGAACTGACTTGAGAGAGGAATGTGGAAGGATTTGAAAGCTTGGCCTGAGAAATGCCTCGCGGTGCTGTAAGTACAGCTTGATGGACTCTTCTGGTCAGAGTCGAAAGACCTGAATGTAGTGAGAACCATGGACTGTGAGGTTTGATTTATGAGGGCGAGAAAGAGCTTTGTCCGGACAGCTCTAGAAGAGTTTGTGTGAGAGAATTGCTGAGTTCTGCCTGCCTGTGTTCTAAGGATTTGTGCAGGGCTGCTTGGCAGAGAAATGGACTGATGTGAGCAGATGGATATGGCACGGAAAGAAATGAAATCTTTGGGCCCAAACTGCTGCCCATTCAGCTGCAATTGGTTGAGAGATTACAACTATTGAGATTGGGTGTGCTAATCTGCCTTGGGACTGTGGGAAGGGTACAGACTCTTCAGAATGCTGAAGGTGTGTTCTGCTCTTCAAAGTATGATTACCCCCCCCCATGTTAACCAATGGGTACCCCTCTGGTACTATGGTGTATAAGAAATGCAGCAAAGAGAGGGTCATTGAATTTACAACATAGTATTCTTTTATGGAAATGGCCATCGGGAAGTGTGAAGGAGGCTTACTGAATTACCTGCATGGAGGCCCACAGGAGCCATGAGGATGAACCGTGGGTGGCAGTGGAGACCCAGTGGTGGTGCCAGGACTACGGGATGGCTGCCAAGGAGACCTGCCGGAACTGGATGAAGTTTGCCAGGACTCTGAGCAGCCTCGCTGAAGGGCAGAACCGGAGTTCTGGAGACTCATCGCTGCTTAGAATTATGGGCTTGAAGACTTGTCACTCGTTAGAGTTGTCAGACTTGGAGCTACAGAGTTTGATGTTTGCCCCATTTGTTTTAAATCTTGTGCTATGTCAGTGCCATCTCTTGCAATGCGTATGTTTACTCTGTTCCATTATGAATTTGTTTTTCATATTGCAATTCAGTTAAAAGACCTTAGACTATGGGGCTATTTGAACATCACTGGGATTTAGAGCTGGACTGAATGCATTGCATTTCACATCATGGATGGTTGTCAGTTTATGGGGCCCAAGGGTGGAATATGGTGGTTTGATTCAGGTGTTGCCCACAAACTTGTGTGTTCTGAATACTAGGTCCCCAGCTGGTGGCAATTTGGGAATTGGAGCCTTCTGAAGGTGATGTATTGTTGGGGGGTGGGCTTATGGGTGTTACAACCAGCTTCCCCTTGCTAATGTTTGGCACACTCTCCTGCTGCTGTTGTCCACCTGATGTTGGCCAGGCGGTGATGCCTACCCTCTGCTCATACCATCATTTTCCCTGCCATCCATGGATCTTCCCCTGAGTTTGTAAGCCAAAATAAAACCTTTCCTCCCACAAGCTGCTCTTGGTCTGATGTGTTCTGTCAGAAATATGAAACTAACTGTGACACTACCCTAACAGGAAGGCCATGTGTTTAGGAAAAAAAAAAAAAAAGTAAGGCTAGATAGCTGGCTTAGCAGTTAAGGAGCTTGCTTGTGAACCTAAGGACATAGGCTTGTCTCCCCAGAACTCATGTAAGCCAGACGCACAAGGTGATGCGTGTGCAGAAGGTTATGCATGCTCACAAGGTGGCACACATGTCTGGAGTTCGATTGCAGTGGTTAGAGGCCCTGGTACACCAATTTTCTCTCTTTCTGTTATAAATAAATAAATAAACAAATAAATAATATACAAACAAGCCATGGCTGCAACAGGATCCTTGAGCTCTCACCTGGAATTCTAAGTTCATTAACTAAATTTCAGTACAAATTTTCTGTCAGAAAAATACATGCTCTTCAAATTTCTAGTTCATTTTTCCTTTGTTTGTATGTGTGTGTTTGCATGTGTAAAGGTGGATGTGCATGTGTGTGCACATGTAGAGGCCAGAAGACAACCTCAAATGTCCTTCTTTAGGAATTCCATCCTTGATCTGGTGCCAGTGGTCAATTGTGTAGTTTTCTTTAGCAAATCTATTAACAAAAGGGACAGAGTGCAGGCCCATAATTTATAAGAAGAACAAATATTTAATCTTCCCAGTCATTGAGTTTTACTTGCCTCATGTGTGTGTGTTTGTGTGTTTCAAGGTAGGGTCTCACTCTAGCTCAGGCTGACCTGGAATTCTCTATGTAGTCTCAGGCTGGCCTTGATCTCATGGTGATCCTCCTACCTGTGCCTCTTGAGCGTGGAGATTAAAGATGTTTATGCCACCACTCCTGGCTTTATTAGCCTCTTTATTCTTGCAAACTCTTCTCAAATTTCAATTGTGTATGTCAGCTTTATGTGATTGAAGCACGTTCCTGAAATAATCAGGTTACAAAGAGCAAAGGAACATTATCCATTATAGCCAAGTTGTACTGCATGGGGTCTTTGCACCACTTTTTCTTTTTAAATTTATTTTATTTATTTGAGAGTGACAGAGAAAGAGGCAGAGAGAGAGAGAGAGAAAGATAGAGAGAGAGAGAGAAGGAGAATGGGCGCACCAGGGCTTCCAGCCACTGCAAATTAACTCCAGATGTGTGCGCCCACTTGTGCATCTGGCTAATGTGGGTCCTGGGGAATCGAGCCTCGAACCAGAGTCCTTAGGCTTCACAGGCAAGCGCTTAACCACTAAGCCATCTCTCCAGCCCTGCACCAGTTTTTCTTTTGCCCATTAATCTGTTGGTGGCATCAGCAATGATGAGGCATCTCATTTAACTTGAGCGTGCGGGTATCTGGGATGCACTGATCCGAGTGGACTAGCAGGATTGAACCTTCCCTGATTTCCACAGCACTTTAGTGGACTTCCAACCCAGTCTGCAGTGCTGAACTTGGTTCACACCATCAGTGGTGAGTTATTTGGAGGGGATATTTGCTAGCTCAAGGTTGTCACGAATCCACAATCCGCACTCCCAGGCTTCTGGAAGAGGAACCCTTTTGTTGATGAATTCTGTGGGTCAGAAGAGCACACAGTCTATGATAGAAAAATTAAAATTAACATAACTCGGGCTGGGGAGATTGCTTAGTGGTTAAAGCACTGGTCTGCAAAGCCAAAAGACCCAGGTTTGATTCCCCAGGACCCATGTAAGCCAGATGCACAAAGTGGTATGCATCTGGAATTCATTTGCGAAGGCCCAGGTGTGCTCATTCTCTCTCTTTCTTCATCTTTTTCAAATAAATAAAATTAAAAAAAAAAAAACACCTAACTCCAAAGAAAAACTCCCAGTTGTTTACAGCAGAGAGCATGCCATATTTACCTTCCTGTCACATCTTACACATGCCAAATTCAGAATGGATCCTGGAAACAGGAAAAGACCAAATTTGTCATACTATACTAGAATCCTTGTGCATGTATTAGACTATTTATTGTAGGATTAAATTGGAAGCTATATCATCCAACCTTATCATGATTAGAAAGAGAAAAATAATTATAGCAGTAGATAAATTAATAACTCCAATAAATGAGCTTTGAAAAAAATTCAAGCAGATGGCAGTATTGGCCAATTTTTCTTAAACAGTTAAGTCCTTTGAATCTGACAATTAGATTTGGTCAGACATTAGGTAAGCATGTTTCTAGATTTTTGAATGGAGATCATATGCTTATTTTATTATAGGATGTGCCCTAGGTTATAAAATGAATTAATACCATGAAGAGACAAACTAAAAACAATATTGGGGGCTGGAGAAATGGCTTAGCAGTTAAGGTGAGTGCCTGCAAAGCCTAAGGACCCAGGTTCGATTCTCCAGGTCCCACATAAGCCAGATGCCCAAGGTGGTGCATGTGTCTGGAGTTTGTTTACAGTGGCTAGAAGCCCTGGTGCTCCCATTCTCACTCTCTCTCTCTCCCTCCCACCCCTCTCTGTGTCTCAAATAAATAAATAAATAAATAAATAAATAAAAATAAATCTTAAAACAATTGTTCTCACTAATTGATGAATGAATATTTTGAATACTGAGTGCTAGGAGCTGTTAGCTGACTCAGTTGTGAGTTCCCCCTAGATTCACGGGTGGAAGCCCAAGCTCTGATAGGATTATATTTGGAAATATGAACTTTAGGAAGATAAAATTACACGAGGTAGTGATCCTAATCAAATAGGATTAGCATTCTCCAAAGAAGAGGAAGGAGGGTTAGGGTGTGACCCAACAGCAAGGAAAGACCCTGGTATCCACTCCCAGCACCATGAAGAAGGAGGAGGGGTGTGGAGAAGACAGAAAGAGACTCTTAAATCTCTGCCTCCATCCTCCCCTTCTTCCATTCCTCCTTCCTCCCTCCCTCTCTCCTTCCCTTCCTTCCTTCTTTCTTTCTTTCCTTACTTCCTTTCCTCCCTCCTTTTCTTTTCTTCTTTCTCCCTTCCTTCCTTCATCCCTGCCTCCCTTCCTTCCTTCCTTCCTTCCTTCCTTCCTTCCTTCCTTCCTTCCTTCCTTCCTTCCTCCCTCCTTCCCTCTGTTCCTCCCTCCTTCGAGGCACACTTATAAAGGGCACTTGAGGACACACACAGAGAGTAGCAGTCCAGCGGGCATGGTAGTACACATCTGTAACCCCAGAATTAAAGAGGTCGAGGCAGGAAGATCCTGAGTTCAAAGCCAGGCTGGGCTACATAGTATGACTCTGTCTTTAAATCACAGAAGATAAAGAAAAAAAGAATCTCAAAAATAGCTGCCTTTAAGCCAAGAAGAAAGGTTTCATTAGAAGTCAGCCCAGCACCAACAAGCAGGGGAATCCTACATGCTACAAAATCAACCAGCCAGGCAAGATGTAACAGGCAAGGGGTAACAGCGGCACATAGGCTACTGGGCCACCAACTGCTGTTTGATTGTATATGAGACCCACACCACGGGAGGGACTTCATACCTGGTACTGAGAACCAAGTCAGAAGCCTATGGCTTGGATGGTCATAGACCCACACTATAGGGAAGTTTCCACTTTACTTTGGATAAAAGGAGAGGTATGCCCATCAAAAAATCTTCTATGGAGAGACCCTAGCTCAAAAAAAAAAAATAGTCTTCTAGGGCTGGTGAGATGGTTTAACAGGTTAGACGCTTGGCTGCAAAACCAAAGGACCCAGGTTTTATTCCCCAGAACCCATATAAAGTCAGATACACAGGTAGCTCATGCACCTGGAGGTTGTTTGCAGTGGCTGGAGGCCCTGGCACACTCATTCTCTCTCTCTCTCTCTCTCTTTCTATCTGCCTCAAATAAATGAATAAAAATAAAATATTAAAAAATCGTCTAACTTTGTCTATGTATATCCCCACTGATCCACGCTGTTCTCACTCTTGGTTAGAGAACCTGTTTCTTCAGATGACGGTGAATACAAGGGAGACCCAAGACCCACCACTATGACAAGACAAGAAAGTCATCTCTATCACATGTTCCAGGGCCTGGCAAACCTTCCTGGGGAAAGGGCGGATTAACTAGAAGTGCCACTGTTACTGCTAGCCTGAGAGTTTCCTCCAGGGAGATGGCGGTAGACACTGAGGAACCCCAAAACTCATCAAAGCAGAAAATCAGAGGCTGCTGAGAGCCCAGCACCAAAGGAGGCTTCTAACGAGCCCTCCAAAGCCAGGGAACATGGCAGAAGTTGGGGCGGAAAGGATGTGAGAGATACAGGGTGGGAAGGTGTACTGTGAGCTATTGTCCCCATGCCATAGGAACCAGCTGGTGTGTTCACGACCCCATAGTGGAAAGAAAGAAAGAAAGAAAGAAAGAAAGAAAGAAAGAAAGAAAGAAAGAAAGAAAGAAAGAAAGAAAGAGAAAGAAGGAAGGAAGGAAGGAAGGAAGGAAGGAAGGAAGGAAGGAAGGAAGGAAGGAAAGGAAAGGAAAGAAAGAAAGAAAGAAAGAAAGAAAGAAAGAAAGAAAGAAAGAAGGAAGGAAGGAAAGAAAGGGAGAGAAAGGAAGGAAGGAAGGAAGGAAGGAAGGAAGGAAGGAAGGAAAAAGAGAAAAGAAGCCGGGCGTGGTGGCGCACGCTTTTAATCCCAACACTCGGGAGGCAGAGGTAGGAGGATCACCATGGGTTTGAGGCCACCCTGAGACTAGGTAGCAAATTCCAGGTCAGCCTGGGCTAGAGTGAGATCCTACCTCAGAAAACAAACAAACAAACAAACAAAAACCAGAGAGAGAGAGAGAAAGGGAAAAGAAATCTATTCAGGTGTTGCCTTGACTTTGGACTACGCTGAAAGCTGCCGCCTGGGTTAGCCCACCCTAGCACAATAACACGGTATAGGCTGTTGTCCGCATGACCTCTCTGAGGCTACCACCAGCCGGGCAGGGACTCCTGTAGCTGTTTACCAATGATCACCCCGGGGTCACAGGGACAATGAGTGGCCTGCAGTGCTGAGGAGCTGTGGGATGAGTTTGACCAAGACCACAGCATGCTTTGATTCCAACCACCGTGCTGATGTTCTGTCTTCCCAACTCCCTGACCTCTGTGAGGACCAGGCCAAGGGTATACTTCCTATAGTCACCGAGCTCAGCTCCACTGGACACAGCTGTCTTCTTATCTTCTGGAAGTTTGGCTTCCAAAGTCACCTCTCAGTGGTCGTCTTCATTCCTTTGCAGATTCCGTTTTGGGAGTTAATTTTATATACATATATATATATATATGTATATATGTACACACACACACACACATATATATGTATATAATTTATTGATTTATTTGAGAGAGAGAGAACGAGAACGAGAAAGAGGTAGACAGAGTGAGTGAGTCTGGGTGTATCAGAGCCCCCTGCCACTGCAAAATGAATTCCAGAGGCATGCTCCATTCTGTGCATCTGGCTTTATATGGGTACTGGGGAATCGAACTGGGGCTTTCAGGCTTTCCAAGCGAGTGGCTTTAACCACTGAGCTATCTCTTCAGCCCTGGGTGTGTTTTCCATGTACCCTTCTTCTCCCCGACTCTAAATCGTGAAGGAACTGAGGCTCCGTGTTGGGCCTCTTTTCCCTCTCAGCTGTCACGACTCCCCAACCAACCTCAACTACTGGGACCAAAATAACTGACAGAACTTAATTAAGGGAAAATGGATTAGGTTGGCTCCTGGGTTCTGAAGGTTGCAATCCGTCGCAGCAGGGCAGTGTGGCCGGGCGGCTCCGAGTGTGGTAAAGGGGCCGATGGTGGACACTGTTCACATGCTGCTGGACTAGGTAGGAGAATTTGGAAAAGGAACGAGCATTCAAACCAAGAGCCTGGGGGGAGTGCCCGTGAGCCAGGCAGTGGAAGGTCCAACGCCTCCCCCCGGCTTTTGACCAGTGCCTTGTTAGCAGAACGTCTTCTCCCGCCCTCTCCCATCTCTCCCAGGGTAGGAGTTTGGCTCAGTTGTCTAGAGGGGAGGGAGGTCGCAACCCAAGGCAGGTTGGAGGAGACTTTGCAAGAACATCCTCTTAGGGCAGAGTTCTCAAGCGGAGAAGTGGCGAGGCCTGTCCACCCCAGGAAATGTGATAGCAACCCCTTGTGGCTTCTTCGTTCTACCTGGCAAAGCACTGGCACCGATGCTTCAGTTTGGGCTGTGCACATTCAAGCGGGCAGCGGGCCGTGAGATGAACGGAAGCCAGGCTGCAAGTCTATCCATCCGATGGATGGTGACGGGGCGGGGCCCACGATTGAAAGAGAATCTCCAGCCGGCAGATTGGCTTCGAACACGTTTCCTGATGGTCCTGCTAGAAGTGAGGCATGGGCTGGAGGAGCCGAGGGAATACTGACTGCAGGGTCTTCAAATCAGTCCTCTCAAAGCCCAGGTTGACTTACAAGGTTTTTGAGTTCAAACATTAGTTTTAGAAGTCCATTTCCCAATCTTTTAGAATAAGAAAAGACAGTGAGACTATAAGAGTTGAAGGAATCAGAGAAGTGAGATGTGTCCATTCATTCATTCATTCATTCATTCATTCATTCAGTATACACGAGCACTCAATGTGCTTGGCACTGATCTGAGAATGGAGAGAGAAATGACGTAGAAGGGGCATGGCTCTGTTTGCTGAAGCTTCTGGTTGGGACAGGCCTAGACATGTGGTGATCAAGGACTTGGGCAGCGTGACAAGTGGGGCGATGGTCTTGATGTGGGGGTGCCCCTTCTGCATTGTCCTGCAGAGGGAATTTTTATTACCTTCGAGTTCTGAAACATCTTATCTGAATGCTCACGACGGAGACTTTTAAGACGATAGCCCCACTTTTGCCTCAGAAAACAGAATTCACAGGACACAGTTCTGTCTGCTTCTCATATTTTGATCCAGACCTTTTGATCCTTTCTTGATTCTTCATGAATTTTTCCCAGTTGCTGGTTCTGTGAGTCCTAAAAGTAATGACAGTTGCTTCTCACTGTACAAGGTTCACGCTGTGGCTATACCATGCTTGACTATAAGCATTAAGAATTGAAGACCGCTTTTGTTTAAGGAGCTCACTTAACTGTATGTCCAACTCCAGCTTGGGGATAGCAGCACTTCAGCATCTCCATCTATAACGTAGCAACACGCTCTTAGGACTTTCCGAGGCCTTTTCTTCATTTTCTCTTCTGCCATGCTGTGTAGAATCAGAGGTGTAGGACATGACTCTTGGCTAAGGTGGTACAACAGTCTAGAAGATGTGTCCAAGTGAGTGACAATGTGTATAATGCCCTTTGGGTTAGGAGGCTGCCGGGAAGGTTTTATGTAAATGAAACTTAGCTGGACCTCAGGGACAGGCAGGGGGCCTGGGTGAGTTGAGAGAGGACGCATGCTGCATTACTGAGAGAGGGGCAGAATGCGCTCTCCACCGGAACCAGGTGGCAACTTGAGCAGTGTTCACGCATACCTTCATAAACTGTATATCTGCCAGCCCTAAGGGCTCATCCTTAGATTCCAGATCTCGGGGGAAAATGGCCACAAACTAATTCTCTACAAAAATAAATAGGGTGCCTACTACTTGCCTTACCAAAAAAAAAAAAAAAGAAAGAAATTCTGACCACTTTTCAATGAACAGTCTTCCTTCAATCCATAATTTTTCTCTTGGGGGCTTCTATTTTCTTCTGGTACATTTAGGATGTTGTGCAGGAAGCCACAGTATATCTATCTGTTGGCTCTGGTTGCTTCTTGGACAATGAAGGTGGATGACAGAAGAGAGATTTTTCTCTTGGATGACATACCATGAGGCAGTGTCGCTGAGCTCCAATATTTACTTCAGAAGTGAAGGAAAGAGACTAGTGTCATGTTCTTTGGAGGCTACCAAAGACCAGTCTCATTCTCTAGAACCCAAACTTTCCTAACACTTTAGAAGAGTTATAAAGCTAGATTTGGAATATCAGGAGTTACTAAATAAGGGTTAGTTCATTGTTTGCATCATCCAGAGGTGCTTGGAAGAGCGTGAAATGAACACAGAACAAGCAAAATATCATTTAACGGAGGGTCAAGGGGATCCACTCGATTGTTCCCCTAACTGACCATACTTGTAGCTTTTATTCAGTTTCAGACAGTCAAAGCTACTGGGTTTTTGAGCAGAAGATAGATCACGAGTTGGCATCAGATCAGATCATGAGTTTGCTTGTTTTTGTCAGGAAATTTCTGGAGAAGCTGGGAGTCTCCTGTCTTTAAGAAGCCCCACCTAAGATGCATAGTCTTCCATGTCTCCAGGCTTAGTCCGTGCGAAGATTAACCTTTTGCCAATTAGCTTGATATCCATAGTTCCTGTGGACATTTGTGAGCAATGAAAAACTTAGCACTCCATTTCAATTTGTCCTTGGGAAATCTGGTACAATTTCTAGATAGTCTTGCAAAGAAATGCTGCCTACCTGAGACCTCAGATTTACTAAGTTTTAAGTCAACTTGAATGGTAGGGGAGTTGAGTTGAAACTTAATGATGCAACAATTCTTTTTCAAAGTTGAAAAATTTTAAATTAACAAGGAAGCATTAAATCCATTCATCTATCCAACAACTATTTATTGAGAACATATCATGCCTTTTGGTTCAAAATGAGGGATTGAGCAAAAGAATGACAATCTCATTCTTTCACCCAAAATTCATAGAAATTACAATAGTGTAAAATTATGAATAGTACTATAAAACAGAGGCTATTTTTATGGGTTAGAATCATGAAGAATCCGACACATGGAAAGTTGTGACATCAGTGTGTGAATGGAAGCTCTTCTCTGAATACTACTACAGAGTGGTCTCTGAAAAATGTGTCCTGGGCCTGTGAGTGATATAGATTTGGGGTGCTAGGGAGCCCAGAGCACATGACAGGGCCAGTGGTTAGAGTTATCAAGAAGACCATACAGGCAAGACGATTCTTTCATAGCTGTATTCAATACAGAGTTCTTGGATGCAGTGCTCCTTAGCCCATATAATCTGAGAAAGTTCCAGCTCTACCTTTGCTAACATTTCACAATACTGATAAGCAGGTATCTCCCTTTGCTTATTTTGGACTGACTGTAGCAAAACCTGCCACTTAGTGCATTCAACTCTTTCCCTTTGATTGCCAGGTTAACAGAGTTTTCCAAAAATACCGAAGACCATGCATCTAGGGGTTACCAACTATGGAGAGTTAATACCAAGAAAAGGTGGACCAATTTCAATTAAAAGTTCCCAGCAAAGAACGTGTTAATAATATAAACATGAAAAGGATGTTGAAATATGATAAGTTATGGCTGTAAGATCTAGAAAGCGACCTTGGGTACTAAGTTATTCACAACAAAACTTTAAACCAGTGGATGAGCTGGGCTAGTGCAGGGGGGGGGGAGGGGAACATAACTGAAGAGCAAATTGGGAAAGTCAAAATAAGAATTGTCTTTGAGGGCTGGAGAGATGGCTTAGCGGTTAAGCACTTGCCTGTGAAGCCTAAGGACCCCGGTTTGAGGCTCAATTCTCCAGGACCCATGTTAGCCAGATGCACAAGGGGGCGCATGCGTCTGGAGTTCGTTTGTAGTGGCTGGAGGCCATGGCGTGCCCATGCTTTCTCTCTCTTTGCCTCTCTCTGCCTCTTTCTCTCTCTCTCTCTGTCACTGTCAAAATAAGTAAATAAAAATAAACAAAAAATTAAAAAAAAAAAAAGAATTGTCTTTGAGCCAAGCGTGGTGGCACACATCTTTATCCTAGCACTTGGGAGGCAGAGGTAGAAGGATCGCCGTAAGTTCGAGCCCAGCCTGAGACTACATAGTGAATTCCAAGTCAGCCTGGGCCAGAGAAAGACCTTACCTCAAAAAAGAAGAATGACTTTGAGTACATGGTCTACAAGGACACAGGATGGGAAAAGGGATGTAAAAGGTTGCCATGAAGTGACCTTGGGATGACTCAGAAGGCATCATGGTGCTGGAAAGAAGTGACCGGAGTGCTCAGTACTGTAATATCTCTATCACTCCTTCCAAGGCTCAGGGTCTAATGCGGAAGAGGTGGTAGAAAGAATATAAGAGCCAAAGGAAGGGTAGGACTCCTTACAACGTGCTCCCTCCAGACAAAATGGCCTGGATATCCATGACCTCATAGTGCCCGACACTACCTACACAAGACCATCATAAGAGAAGGAAAAGATCATGACATCAAAATAAAAGAGAGACTGATTGAGAAGGGGAGGGGATATGATGGAGAATGGAGTTTCAAAAGGGGGGGGAGGGTATTACCATGGGATATTTTTTATAATCATGGGAGTTGTTAATAAAAGCTTGAAAAAATAAGGTTGCCATGAAGACATTGCAGACTGTAAATACAAGACATTTTAGAGGCAAGGATGGGCTGGAGGAAGGAATCAAAGCAAAAGAAGCAGAAGACAAGTATTTGCTAGAAAGTAAAACTGAAACAAGATGAAAATCCCAACAATTAATAGTATTACCATATATCAAGGCACTGAAAGGAGAAAACTCCTAAAACAGAGTAAGAACGGGGGAAACTGCATGAAAAGGACCGAGAATGATAACTGACCTCTTTCTGATCATGCTTGATATGAAAGGGCAATAGGCGCACAAAAATGGCTGAAATGGGAAAGCTCATGAAGCTGCAGTTTTATTTATTTAAATGCTCATTCAAATGTGTGGCTGAAAGAGGGATTGTGGACAGATGCTGGATTCAGAGTGTTCTCCGCCTTCACTAAGCAACGCTGAGGCTCTGTGAAATGCTTGTCGTGCAAACCCAAGGTCCTCAGTTCAGATCCCCAGCACCCATGTCAAGTGCCAGGATTCAGTGGCTCATATGTAATCTATAACGCCAGCACTGGGGAGGTGGGCACGGGAGGATCCTGGGGTGTGGGGTGCTGGTTAGCCAGGCTGGCCAAATTGCTGAGCTCTGGCTTCAGGTGAAAAGCAATTGAGGAAGACCCCTGGCCTCCACCTGCACGTGCACACGCGTGTCCACATGCGTGTGGATATGCATACACATTCACACCTCTCTCACACACACATATGCACAAATAACATTTAAAAAGCAACATACAGGCTGGAGAGATGGCTTAGCGGTTAAGCGCTTGCCTGTGAAGCCTAAGGACCCCAGTTCGAGGCTCGATTCCCCAGGACCCACGTTATCCAGATGCACAAGGGGGCGCACGCATCTATAGTTCATCTGCAGTGGCTGGAGGCCCTGGTGTTCCCATTCCCCCCCTCTCTCTCTGCCTCTTTCTCTCTCTGTCTGTCGCTCTCAAATAAATAAAAATAAACAAAAATATTTTTAAAAAAGCAACATGCAAGATGGAGGGAATCAAGGTCTAGTCTGCTGGTGGCATAGCCTTCTGTGTTCACAGAACACAGAGCAAGGCAGTCTATTGTGTTAGCCAGTCACTGCTGGGCAAGGGAGCTGGTCTAATTTGTAGTCTCTCCAATACACACGGCCACATAGAAACAAGTGTCTCTTCAGAGGGTCTTTCAACCTCGAGCTGCTTCGTGGCCGCACTGTAGTAAAATGTGGAACCATCACGTCACTGATGTGGGGCCTGAGATTTTCTTTCTTGGCACCTAAAGAGTTACGTCTGACTTACTGTCCCTTGAGTCCTCAGATTCACTCATGAATGTTCAGAGGTAGGGCTCGGGTGCCCAATTGGGGCACTGGGCTAGAATCACAGAAGCTGACTCTTGGATTTGTTTGCCTGAGAGTGGGATTAGCTGGACCTTAGAGCCGAGCCTTGGAGAAGGAAAGGTGACCCTTGGAGTCACTGAAGCCAAGGGTGGACTGCTGCTTCTGCTGTCAGCGCTGCTCTGATGTGTCTGCGACTGTAGCCTCTGCTGACAGGCACATGTTCGGTTTTATTTTATTTTATTTATTTTTTATTTTTGAGACAGAGAGAGGGAGAGAGAAAGAGAGGAGAGAGAGAGAGAGAGAAAGAGAGAATGGGCACAGTAGGGCCTCTAGCCACTGCAAACAAACTCCAGATGCGTGTGCCACCTTGTACATCTGGTTTACATGGGACCTGGAGAATCGAACCTGGGTCCTAAGGCTTCACAGGCAAGTGCCATCTCTCCATCCCTGGTGCTTTTATTGAACAGTCCAAAAAAGAAGCAGTAAAATGTGAATAATTAGTATTACGTAGGCAAATGAAAAGGAATTTTTGGCTCTAAACCATTCTTTAAACATTTGTTAAAGGAAGGGATTAAAAGCATGCTCTGTTAAAAGCCAGGCATGGTGGTGGCGCATGCCTTTAATCCCAGCACTAGGGAGGCAGAGGTAGGAGGATCGCCATGAGTTCGAGGTCACCCTGAGACTACATTGTGAATTCCATGTCAGCCTGGACTAGAGTGAAACCCTACCTCAAACAACCAAAAAAAAAAAAAAAAAAAAAAGTATGCTCTGTTGGATTCTGCTAGTCCAGAAAACACACACACACACAGAGTTTACACGTGCACCACACAAAGCCTACCTGCTGTTTTTGACAGTTCCGTGGGCAATTTTCTACCTGTCACATGCCTTTCTTCCAACGTGGTCAGCATATTTCACTCATACACACATAGTTCTGGGTCAAGGGTGCAACCAGGTGGCCGAGAAAGTAGCACAAAGGGCACAGCCCAAGATCATTCCTCGTCAATGTTGGTCATCTGGCTGCTCAGGCCCAAGGTAAATGAAGGCAGAAGACAGCCGGTTACATTATTTTAAGTGGGCTGATCACATGCTTTCAGATGAACTTCGGGGCAAGTTACAAGTCAGGAACTTGGCAGAAAAAGCATCTCACAGCAATAAGAACAGTTATGTGTAAGGTCCATAAGAAATCGTCCCACAGTTCTTTCCCATATTTTACTCTTCTAGTTCATGCCCATAGCTTGCTTTAGTGGGTAATTTACACACTAAGGTAATTCCCTCTCTCCCCCAGATCAATGCTGTGATTTATATTTAGCACATCTATGCATCTAGGTGACTTTTCTAATTGAAAGGAGGAGGAGAAGGAAGAGGAGGAGGAGGAAGAAGAAAGAAGATGAATGGAGAAGAGGAAGAGAGAGAACAAGAAGAACAGCAGACTTAGATTGTTCAGAATCACAGATGGTTGCCTCCTGAGCAGAGGGATGGCAGGGCTTAGGTCTCTGGGAAGTGTGCCCTGTGGCCTGGCATCTTGAGATACAACTATTACTACTAGATGGAGACAGGAAGCTGGTTGGAAAGAGGCATTGACAGTCTTGGGAGGTTACTTGGGAGATCGTAGGATCTAGAAGTCCCTCCTAGATGGGAGTGGCAAAGGGAAGGGGGTGAGTAGTGGCCTCAGTGGCCACTACCGTCCCATCCAGGGTACAATAGGTCCCTCCAGATCCCCTCTGCGTAGAGCAGGCCTCTCCACAGAGCAGGGTTTGGAAAGAATTTTAAAATTCATGTTATTAAAGCATTTTTTTTTTTTTTGCCCTCATATTTCTGTGATCTGCCTACTGTTGTTGTGTTTGGGAAAACCAAGCGGGGCCAATGTTCTCAGCTCCTGTTTGTGCCTCCTGGTGATGCCGCAGCTCTGGTCCACACAGAGCCTGGCTCCGAGCTCCCGTCACCGAGGCATTCGTCTCTTGATCTTGCCACCTCGCCATGTCAGGAGAACTGCTGAGTACACAGGTGCCCCCCGAACTTGGCACCAACCTCCATGATTCCTTTTATTGGTAATTGTGGGTGTGTGCAACCTGGAAGGAGGCCCTCAAAGCCATGTTGTCCTGGCTCCTGGCTCTAGGCAGAACCAAATTTTTAAAAGCAATTTCCTCAGTTCTTTTTTCAGGGTAGGATCTCACTCTGGTTCAGGCTGACATGGAATTCACTATGTAGTCTCAGGGTGGCCTTGAACTCATGGAGATCCTCCTACCTCTGCCTCCTGAGTGCTGGGATTAAGGCATGCACCAACACGCCCGGCTAGTTTTGGCTTCTTAAATATCCCTCCAAAAGCAGCTATCATATCATCTGGTGGGAAGGCTTTCCTACACTTCTTCCCGTTGATAAAGATTATATCCCTCCTCTGCAGACCATGCAACTTAATATGAGAACCAGCATCAGCGTCTCCCATCCACCCAAGAGCAGAGACCATAGTGGCCCCCTGACCTCTCTGTGACTGAGCTTGCTGTTGCATGTTAGTTTTATTTATTTAGTTTGATTTTTCAAGGTAGGGTCTCACTCTAGCCCAGGCTGACCTGCAATTCACTCTGCGGTCTCACGATGGCCTCGAACTCATGGCGATCCTCCTTCCGCTGCCTCCTGAGTGCTGGGATTAAAGGAGTGCACCACCACGCCCGGCCTGTTGCATGTTAGTTTTAAATTCAGTCCTTGGACTTTTCAGCCATGCTTCATGTATTCTCTTCCCATAGGTAAGCCTCTCAGTAGAGTACAGCTGGGGGAAACTGGGAGAGGGGGTGGGGAGCGCGATGTGCAAAGCGGACATTAGGAGAGGAATTAGTTATGATTTAAAGCTACCTTACAAGATGGGTGCTCAGAAGTACCACCCCTCAGACACATGTCCCCAGCACGCCTCTCCCATGTATGTGGATAAAGGGTCAACCCTTGAGGGTGTGTCTCTCCTCATGTCTAGACAGTAACCCTGTTTTGAAGGCAATAAATATTTAAAGACAAGCCGGGCGTGGTGGCACACGCCTTTAATCCCAGCACTCAGGAGGCAGAGGTAGGAGGATCGCCGTGAGTTCAAGGCCACCCTGAGACTAAACAGTGAATTCCAGGTCAGCCTAGACTAGGGTGAGACCCTACCTCGAAAAACCAAAAAAAAAAAAAAAAATTTTAAAGACAGGTGATTTCTACTTGAATTTAAAGCTTGTCTTTTTTTTTTTTTTTTCCTTTTTCAAAATTCAATTTTGAAGCTAGATAGGGATAGATATTCTTGAAGTTCAAGTGCCTGAGCCTTGGAAACTCAATCTCTCCAAATACGGCTCCTTCTCACCTGCTCAAAGAGCCGGGGGCAGTATCTCACCTCGGACTGCCAGCCACAGGGCCTGTAATAATAGAGTGAAAGAATTGGACATGACCTACAAACTGAACTTGCCCAGACACCTCCCACTGCAGAGGAAGAGACAAAACTGGGGAATACCGAGGACTTTAAGGACAAACTCAGACCTTATCTGCTGCCAGTGCAGAATGCCCAGGGGTCCGTGCCCGCCTTAACACCGCCCCTCTCCCCTGGACTCTTCAGCAGCGTGTGGTACAAGTAAGACTAGAATTTGACTCTCCTGATTCCAGTTCAGTGCTTCCTCCGCAGACTTCCTAGCGCTTCAGACTTTCTCTGAAGATCACTCACCAGGGCACACTCAGCGGCAGGCAGAAGTGTCCTAATTATCATTAGATGCCAGTATAACATGGTTTTAAAGGAGTTCGGGGGCACACTTGTTCAAGATCATGGTCGCCCAAGGCTGCAGGTGTGATGCTTGACCTCTCACCATTAGAGATTCATTCTTGTGCAACGTGCAGGTTGGGCCGTCTTTAAGTCTTCCTCCTGCAATGCAGATCTATCCACACAGGGGAGCAAGACGCGAAGGGAGGTGAGACTCTAGTGGTGATGGTGGGAGAGAGGAGGGGCCGGGAAGCTGCTGGGAAGGAGGATTGCTTTCGGGAATTCGTGGAGAATGGGTCCTCTGCAGTGATTCCACAAACGCTGTTAACGGGCAGACTGGGACACATAACACAGAAGGTGGCCCAAGTACATTACAGGGGAATTACCTTCACGAGGCGCGAGCAAGTGTTGGGAAACACGTGACTGGTCCCATGCACGTGCCGAGGCAGGGCACCCAGCTGACTACTCCTGGGCATCACCTAGTCCGAGACTTGGTGGGAATCAGCCTCCCTTCTATGCAGACTTCCGCTCCGTGAGTTATTGTACTATATGATCTGGACATTGTACCAGTTACTTTTCTCACTGATGGGACAAAACATGTGACAGATGGAGCTTAAGGAAGGGAGGCTCCACTTTTGCCTCACAGGTGGGGCAGTGGATGGCAGTCGGAGCCTGAGTCAGCTGACCGGAAGTGGGGGCACCATGAAGGCCGGTGCTCAGCTCTCTTGCTCCTTCTTATCCAGGACCCAGCCCAAGGGATGGGCGAGTTTTCCCTCTTCAGTTAAACCTCTCTGGACACCCGCTCAGACACATCTGGAAGTACGTCTCTGGGGACATTCCAAATCTAGCCAAGTCGACAATGTAGATTGACCACAACAAGAATTTCTATTCGTGGCTGAAGAGGGAAGAATTCATAGTGGTATTCTGTGAGTATAAGATAGAGGAGGAGACTTAGATGACACATGTCATGACATATTCTTTAAAAAAATTTTTTTTATTTGCTGAGTGTGGTGGCGCACTCCTTTAATCCCAGAACTTGGGAGGCAGAGGTAGGAGGATCACCGTGAGTTCGAGGTCAGCCTGTGACTACATAGTGAACTCCAAGTCAGCCTGAGCTAGAGTGAGACCTCACCTTGAGAAACAAAACAACAAATTTTTAAAAAATTTATTTGAGAAAGACAGAAAGAGAGAGAGAGGGAGGGAGGGAGAGAGAGAAAACCAGGGCTTCCAGCCACTGCAAATGAATGAACTCCAGATGCCGGCGCCACCTTGTGCATCTGGCTTTACGTGGGTGCTGCAGAACTGGACGTGGTCCTTTGGCTTTGCAGGCAGGCGCATTAACCCCTAAGCTGTATCTCCAGCCAATGATACGTTCTTTGTATGCCTTCTGGACAGGGGCCGGTGCCTGTACCGCGGAGTGGAAGGGTTAAGCTAAATGAACCGAGTTGTGTCTCCAAGTGACTAGATGATATTCTGAACCCAGGAGTGGGTGTCGGTGGCTCCCTGGGCCTTCCACTTATCCTCACAGCGGCTGTCAGCACGGCCTGCAGCTTTCTCCTAAGGGACCTTGTCAGTATGAGTTGTAGCAAGAAACCTCAAAGTTATTGGACCCCGGGGAGCTGAAGATGATGTCTGGTTGTGAATACACATGAGATGGACCTGGAAATCCTTGGGAGAGCTTTGGCAGTTCAGAGAGGAACTTCAGTTACCACAGGGGTCAAGAAGAGGAGGACCTTGGGGCATTGTTCCTTAGATGGCACGGGTGGCGGGGCCTCGTGATGCTTTGTCACAGGCTCCCTGCCTGAGATCCTAACAGACAAAGATGGGCCCGAGTCCTCATTTCATCTTAAAAAGAAAAAAAAAAACATTTTGGGCTGGAGAGATGGCTCAGTGGTTAAGCACTTGCCTGTGAAGCCTAAGGACCCCAGTTTGAGGCTCGATTCCCCAGGACCCACGTTAGCCAGATGCACAAGGGGGCGCACGCGTCTAGAGTTCGTTTGCAGTGGCTGGAGGCCCTGGCGTGCCCGTTCTCTCTCTCTCTCTCTCTCTCTCTCTGTCACTCTCAAATAAAGAAATAAAAATAAAAAATAAAAACAAAAAAAACATTTTATTTATTTTATTTGAGGGAGAGAGAGAGAATGAGCATTCTAGGGCCTTTAGCTGCTGCAAATGAACTCTTGTGTATCTGGCTTATGTGGGTGCTGGGGAACAGAAACTGGGTCCTTTTGGCTTTGCAGGCAAACGCCTTAACCACTAAGCCATCTCTCCAGTCCCTCGTTTCATCTTCTTACTCATGATTCCACAGGGCTCAAAAGACCAGGAAAGAGGAGTGATAAGAACGGCTTCAATGATTCCGCTACACAAGGAGGAGAAGGCAGGAGAGCGAGAGAGAGAGAGAGAGAGAGAGAGAGAGAGAGGAAATGAGACAGAAGGGAGAGATGAGATCTGCTCAGAAGTTTCCAGTTGGAAACCAAGAACTAAATGTTTTGGAGCGTAGTTCATGGGCCAGAAAGAAAAGACTGAGATACTTAGTTCATTAATCTCATGTAGCACCAAGTATCCCATCAGGGATGACAACAGAGTACTCAGGAGGAGGAAGAGAAGACACAAGGAAGGAAGAGACAGAACCATCTTTGCAGGCTGGAAAAGGGCAGAGGTTCTGACGTCATTGCCCTACTTATTCCCCTGCCATGCTCCTGCCAAAGTGCTGGGTGCTTTCTTCTCTGCCCTTTTCTTCCCTCCACTTCTCTTCCTTCTCTTTTACTACTTCCCTCCTTCCCTTTCCTCTTTTCTTCTCCTCCTTCCTTCCTTCCTTCTTTCCTTTTCTTCTCCTTCCTTCCTCTCTATCTTCTTTCCTTAATCTCACATTTTCTCCATATGCATTAACTTAGTTCTGTTGTCATTCAATGGTACATTATGGCATTGTATAAGCTGATTTTTTCCAGAAGTTGAAAACAAAAAAAAAATGTCTTCTATACCCACAAATTTGTTATGTAACCAGAGTGACACCCCGAGAAAAGTTACTAAGTGGATGTGACAGACAGCACCCAAGCAGGAATATAGGTTGAGAGGTACCAGTTAGGTGGAGTTGCCGTCTCGATCCGTTCAAGGATTGACAGCAAGGATGGCCTTAGGGGAGGGGTGTACTTTCTGCGCTTGTCCGTGTGCCGGGGAGTCCAACAGCAGATGCAGTTTTGCTGAGTTAAGTTCTTCACATCCTGCCATATGCCATATCTTATCACGCTCATGTATTGGGGTGGGGGGGGGCTACAATGAGCCTGGTTCTGGGTTATGCGCTTTGTAACAGCCACAAATAGCAAGCTGTACCCAGCCTCTAACCCTTTCTACTATCAAGCATTTTGGGGGAGACCAGAGAAGTTAAGTCATGTGTCCAAGGTCACAAAGTAGTTAAGTGCTAGAGTCCAAATTTAAGAGCAGGTCTCTATGTGGCTGCAAAGCCTGCTTTTACGCATTACAGTGCCAGGAAGGAGAGGACTAAGCAGACTGCAGTCCCCAGTGAGGTGCTTGGCCTGGTTCTTTAGTGCAACCTCCTTGGCCTTTCTGATTCACCCGTCCCTGCCCTATACCATGTGGATGAAGAGGCTACCAGCTCCTGAGGTTGGCTCATGAGTCGGTTACTTTTATGATGACACCAGGCTCCCTCTGCCCCCATGACACTCTGGGAGGGGAGGATCGTGTCTACAGAAGGCAGATTTCCATCTGAGGAGAAGAAAGCCCTTGGTCTCGGTGAGCCATGGTTGTACAGGAATCATATGGATGCCTGGTAAGTCTGAGGACAGTGTACTCAGCCTTGTGCATTTCTTCCATGAAACAACTGAGCACAACAGTTAAGAACTTGGCCAACATAATAAGTGATTTCTGCTTCCCTGCAGGTGGGTAAGTACCAGGGTTAATGTTTCTGGAAAGGAGAGGGCTCCCTGGCCTACAACCAGGTGGCTGCTTTTGGGCACATGGTGGGCAATCCTCATTGTGTATGTCCGGGTAACACATGCATTTGCAGATGTTTTGAAGTCAAAAGTCATCAACAGGTAGAAACTATATTTGTATTTATTTAGATATATAAAACGAGTTAACAGATAATCTGCTGGTTTTCTTTTCTTTTCTTTTTTTTTTTTTTTTTTTTTTTTTGGTTTCTCGAGGTAGGGTCTCACTCTAGCCCAGCCTGACCTGGAATTCACTGTGGAGTCTCAGGGTGGCCTTGAACTCACGGCAATCCTCCTACCTCTGCCTCCCGAGTGCTGGGATTAAAGGTGTGCGCCACCACGCCCGGCCTGGTTTTCTTTTCTTGAAATATTTTATTTATTTATTAGAGAGAGAGAGAGAGATAAATATATAGAAAGAGAATGGGTGTGCCAGGGCCTCTAGCCACTGCAAATGAACTCCTGGCACATGCACCACTTTGTATTGCATGGGTACTGGGGAATTGAACCTAGGTCCTTAGGCTTTGCAGGCAAGTACCTTAACCGCTAAGCCATCTCTCCAGCCCTGCTTTTCTTTTCTTTTCTTTTTTTTTGTTTGTTCTTTTCAAGGTAGGGTCTCTCTCTAGCCCAGGCTGACCCAGAATTCACTATGTAGTCTCAGGGTGGCCTCAAACTCACGACGATCCTCCTATCTCTGCCTCCCGAGTGCTGGGATTAAAGGTGTGTGCCACCACGCCCGGCCTTCTTTTCTTTCTTTCTTTCTTTTTGTTTATTTATTTGAGAGCAACAGACAGAGAGACAAAGAGGCAGAGAGAGAGAGAGAGAGAGAGGAGAAGGGGCGCTCCAGGGCTTCCAGCCACTACAAATGAACTCCAGATGTGTGCGCCCCCTTGTGCATCTGGCTAACATGGGTCCTGGGGAATCATGCCTCGAACCGGGGTCCTTAGGCTTCACAGGCAAGTGCTTAACCGCTAAGCCATCTCTCCAGCCCAAGCCCTGCTTTTCTTTACCTGTGTATTGACCTAGGTCACTGGGAGCTGGCGGGTTATGCTTATACCCCGTAGTCCTTGCTGTAGTGGAAGTCATGCGCTTTCCCATTGAGTCCGGTCTTGACCAGCCACAAGGAAATGATAGCTCTGTGGTGGCCGTAGGAGTGTGCAGCACCAATTCCTCATTTGCTGCGCGTGCACTGGCTAAGGTGGCGAGGCTCCTCACACCTCTGTAGAACAGGAAACGTACCAGACAAGAAGCTAAAAAGTGAGGCAGACTACAGATCTGAAGCCCCCCCCCCCCGGGACCCACTTCCTCCTGCAAGGCTCCCACCTCCTAAAGGCTCAACGACCTCCCAAAACAGTGCCACCAACTGGTTGGAGGGGGGAGCAAGGGTTCCAACACATGAGTCTATGGGGACACTTCACATTCAAACCACAATATCTCACAGCACTCTTACGCACGGCAGAGGCTGTTGTGCTCTTCAGCCTTTGCCTTGGCTGTGTCTTGACTCTGGGTAGCAAGTGTGTATGGTCAGCCTTTGTGAAGCGGCTGCGTGTGGGCGGAATTGTCCTTCACAGCATGCCTGAGAGAGCAGAGCAAAAGGGGGTTAGAAAGAAGGACATGGAACGGAAGAGGTAAGGCGACTTTCCCAGGCTAACTCAGCTCCACATTAGCACAGGCCGGCTTGCCCTTTGTTGGGATGAGAGGCTCTTTCTCCCATCTCCATGCCACGTGGGTAGATAATGGTCTTCTGAGAAGGGGAGCTGAGAAATTCCCCTGTCTTGGAGCCCTATGACCCAACAACTGCGCTGCCTCCTCCGATTGCTCAAGTTTGCTCTGCTTCCCTCGCCCCTGCTAGCCAGAGGCCGCTGTTGTGCCATTGGTCCGTAGATGGAGACGTTAACTAAGACTGCAGAGCTCTTTCTCCCAAGCTCTGCTGAATGTCTCTTGCCTCTTAGCCTTCTTCCTCCCTTACGTGTTGAAACACAGACTCAAGTGAGAGATTTTAAATGGTGAGCTTTCGCTCAGTTGGGGTGAATCATATCTCCTGCGCAGCTCTGGATACTGACGATATTGTTCTAAAGAGGGGCTGAGGGCTGGAGAGATGGTTTAGCGGTTAAGTGCCCTTCCTGAGCCAGCACGGGGACCTGTTCAAATCTCCAACAGCTGGGTGTGGCCAGGCATACCTGTAACCCCAGTCCTACAAGAAAATAGAGAACCAAGAATATTTGGTTCTCCCGGGCATGGTTGCTCAAGCCTTTAATCCCAGCACTCGGAAGAGGATCGCCATGAGTTCGAGGCCACCCTGAGACTCCATAGTGAAATCCAGGCCAGCCTGGGCTAGAGTGAGACGCTACCTCTTAAAACCAAAAAAGAAAAAAGAATATTTAAAGCTCCCTCACCAGCTCAGGAAAGAATCAAAGGAGACTCCAGCTCAAAATAAGACCTGTTAGAAGAACAACGGAGAGGGATACCTGATGATCCACTCTGCCACTGTAGGCAAATGACCCCTGCTGTAGATGAGCATGGGAACCACCACAAGGGCACATATATGCACATGTACCACACACCACATTACACACATCCACATGCACACACGCAAGCAAAAATAAGATGAGTTAACCCGTAGCTCTCCTGGGAGATGGAGAAGGTGGTGTCTGGGTGGTAGGGTTTGTGTCAGGCACTAAGGACGAACAGCAGTGGCTGTCCTCGACTTAGGCTCTCTGTCAGCGCTGCCTTCTGGAAGAAAAGGGACCCGAGGGTGATGGAGATCTGCCTGGCTGTCCCTTTGAGAAAGAAAATCAATGCTGAGTATAAAGCATGTCTATGGGGCCGGGCGTGGTGACGCACGCCTTTAATCCCAGCGCTCGGGAGGCAGAGGTAGGAGGATCGCCGTGAGTTCGAGGGCACCCTGAGACTACATAGTGAATTCCAGGTCAGCCTGAATTACAGTGAGACCCTACCTCAGAAAACCAAAAAAGAAAAAAAAATGTCTATGCGGATCACACTACATCTTGGAAACATTAAATTCATGCCCTATTGTCTAGCACTTGTGAGCAAATTGGTCTCTGGAAAGGCATCCAGTGGGAAGCATTGTCTCGGTGTTTTTCTTGGAAGGCGTCTGTATAGCATGAGAGACAAGAGACGAGAGCCTGCTCCTGGATTCAAATGCACTGGGTGTTCTCGCCCTTTACCTTGCTGTGGGTGAAGGAAAGAAAGCGTGGTCATGCCTACCAAGTGTTCAGCTATAGTCCTAGATCTCGATTTGGTCTGGATTTGATTATATTAACACTGCTTTGGGGGAAATTATGTGGAAATAAAAGCTCCTATTCACAAGCTATGTATAAAAGAACATTTATTAAGTTTCTCAGAATGACAGGAAACTGGGAACAACTTGAAGACTATCAGTAGGAGGTTGGTTTTAAAAAAGTGTGGCTGATCCATACAATGAGAGATTTGCAGGTTTGATAATTTGGATATTCACGAATAACACAGAAGGAGGCTTATGAAGGCTAAATGAAGGCAGCAAGTTTCAAATGATTTCATCGCTACACAACAGCATATATACACTTATATATGGGTTATGTCTTTTTTAAAAAAGATTTTTGTTCATTTTAATTTATTTATTTGAGAGTGTCAGACAGCGAGAGAAAGAGTGGGGGAGAGATAGAGAGAGTGAGAATGGGCGCGCCAGGGCCTACAGCCACTGCAAATGAACTCCAGACACGTGCGCCCCCTTGTGCATCTGGCTAACATGGGTCCTGGGAAATCGAGCCTTGAACCGGGGTCCTTAGGCTTCACAGGCAAGCGCTTAACCACCAAGCCATCTCTCCAGTCCGGCTTATGTCTTATATAGATTTACATGAGCAGGCATTGGAGGATACCCAGCAAAATGTCAACGGTGGTACAGAGAGGCAAAGTTTTAAATGAAAGCCTAAGAAAGTTGAAAAGAAAAAACCTCTCAGAAGACAAGTGGTCAAGGTGGCCCAGTGGTCATGAACGAAACTGGTGCATGCGGGCTCTGGTTGGTTGCCTGGGCTCACTGTGTCTTTTCACGGTGGCCTGGCTGAGATCAGTGCTGCACTTGGTATATGTCGTGCCTTAAGTGAAGTCAGTACAGAGACACTCCTCAGGGGCACACAAGAACTTCGGGATCTTGACAGGGAATGTGTCCCCAGCCACACTGGAATGGAAACCATTCTGCTGCTGGTGCAGGCCCCACATGTAACCTCCAAGGGCCTGTCTGTTCATTGTAATACCGGCCGGTAGGCTATGGATGATAACTGTACTTAACCTACAAGAACCAAACTATACGACTATCGTGTCTGAGTCTATGGTAACTGATTGTTGTAGAGCTCATCATTTCACCAAGTCATTCCGGCGGCTCTCCATCCTTAGAGTCTAGGACATAACTCACATATACAACCCCCCCCCCCAGTCCTTGCTGTGTCAGGGGTCCTAGGAAAAACACATGCTGCGTCTCTGCGCTGGATAGATCACACGGCAGCCAGTGGGCATGGGGAAAACTGGGAGGGATTTCCTATTCAAAAAGATGAGCCTTTTATGAATGACTTGAACAGGAGTGGCTCGTACAACCTCACCCAGTAGGAGAGCTGACTCTATCGTGACAGAATTTTAGAACGTTCTAGTGCCTCAGAGCTCTGCTGCTGAGTTCGTCTTCTCCAAAGAAGTCTGGACTCCATCGCAGACCACCGAGATCTCTGGGATCTTCTCACCCGGACAGAAAGGCAGGTCATAGAGTCTTAGAGTTGTTTATGGGCAGCGCTGTGACTGAATGACCACAGGATCAGTGAATGCTAGGCAAATGATGCCCTTCCACTGAGCTGCAGCCCCGGCCCAGGGCCATTTGACTTGTTTAAGATGTGTGTGTGTGTGGGTGTGGGTGTGCACGTGCATGCACACGTGGAAGCGAGAGGACAACTCCGTCCTCTCCTTCCGCCTCCTTTGACTCAGGGTCTGACACTGTGTAGACTGACCGCATCTCCCTCCCTCCCTCCTGAGCCTCCGGGTCTCTGGCCTTTTTCTCCCTGTGCTGTGGGCATGTTGGGATCACAGACATGTGTGCCTCTTTCCAACTGGCTCTCCATGGGTGCCGGGGAGGACTGACCTCTGGTCAGCAGGCTTGCAGACAAATGCTTTTAACTATCGAGCCTTCTCCCCAGCTCCATATTAGACTTTTAAAAAATATTTTTTATTTTTATTTATTTGACAGAAAGAGGGAGGAGGAGGGAGAGAGAGAGAGGGAGAGAGAGAGAAGAGAGAAGGAGAGAGAGAGAGAGAACAGGCACGCCAGGGTCTCCAGCTTCTGCAAATGAACTCCAGACGCATGCACCACCTTGTGCATCTGGCTTATGTGGGTCCTGGGGAATAGAACCTCGTTCCTTTGCCTTTGCAGGCAAGTGCCTTAACCACTAAACTACCCTCCAGTAACCCCCCCCTTTTTTTGAGGTAGGCTCTCACACTAGCCCAGGCTGACCTGGAATTTGCTATGTGATCTCAGGGTGGCTTCGACCTCATGGTGATCCTCCTACTTCTGCCTCCCGAGTGCTGGGATTAAAGGCGTGTGCCACCACGCCCAGCCCTATATTAGACTTTCAATAAGCACAAAATGCTAAGGATTAATACTACCAAGGCAGAACTACTAATATGTCATCCAAATATTAAAGCCATACCCAAATAGTGTCACAGCACAAAACCACAAGTAAACTGATTTAATCAGACACATCAGAGCAAGAACACACTCCGGCTTTAATGGCAAAACAACAACAACAACAAGAAACCTCAAATTGCTTTGCAGGCCCTGGTGGCACCCTTGCAATCGTTCTTTGGAATGTAGTTTTAAGAAGCAGTGGGCCTGGGGCGAGAAAGAAACAGAGGCTTCTGTGCAGGGCTGCCCAGGTGTGGGGGTGCCTGCGAGCCTGGCCAGGTAGCTGTCTGCTGCGCCTTTGGCTGGGCTCCATCTGGCCCAGATGACACTCAGAACACTGCTGGGTTAGCTGCCAAGGGTGGTGATGGATAAGGGCTGTGGCCTAATTCCTGAGAAGGCATGGACTCACCGCAGTGTGCAGTGGCCACATGTGAGCCTGGGGCCACGTGGGGTGGGGGAAGAGACCACACATGGGTCTCATACACACCGGGGCAAGCCAGGATCAGTACCTGAGTCTTCTCAAGCAGTGTGGTCTGTGGGGAAGGTCTGTGTCCTCGCTCTGGGTCACAGGGGCGGTGGGGAGGGGCCAGCCAAGGAATTGTTTGGTGCCAGGAATTGAGCTGTGACACAGCTATGCTTTGGAATCTCAATGGACTCAGGGTCCAAGCACTGTGGGGTTACACATGGGACAGATAGGAAGAAGATCCACAGGCCTTGCTCTTCCTTGTGTGTCCGTGTCACACACCTACGATTCTAGCACTCAGGAGGCAGAGGCAGGAGGATTCCTAGTTCTAGGACAGCCTGGGTCACAAAGTGAGATCCTGTCTCAAAAATCAAGGGCTGGGTATGGCTCAGTGGCAGAGCGCTGGCCTAGCTACCTGATGATAGGGTTTGTTCCCCAGCAATGAAAAAGAAAAATCTCTATATTTTGTGGTCCTTGTCACTTTGAAGGGTCCTTTCTGTAGCTTAGGGATATTCTACAGTGTATTTTTAATCTTGTGTGTGACTCTGAGTGTGCAAGTGTGAGGTCAAGTGTGAGAACAACCTTGCTTGACATGGGGTCTAATTGTTTGCAGCTGGTTTTGCCAGACTTGCTGGCCCACGAGCTTCTGGGGATGCTCCTGTCTTTGCCTCCATGTACCACAGGAGGGGTGGGATTATGGATATACACTATCGCATCCAGCCTCATGAGGGTTCTAGGGATCCAAACACAGGTCCCCATGCTTGGGTGCGAAGCACTTTACTCACTGAGCCATCTCCTCAACACCTCTACGGTTCTTTTTATCTCCAAATATCTGTATTCATTTGTCCGCAACATGGCTATTAGAATTATATCTTTAGGGCTGGACATACGGCTTAGCAGTTGTGGTGCATGCCTGTGAAGCCTAAGGACCCATGTTTGACTCTCCAGATCCCACGTAAGCCAGACACACAAAGGTGAGGCAAGTGCAAGGTCGCACATGCCCACTAGGTGGCGCAAGTGTCTGGCATTCAACTTCAGTGGCTGAGGCCCTAGCACACCAATTTTCTATCCTCTCTCTGTGTGTCTCTAAAACATAAAAATAAAAACATTACATCTTTAGGGCTGGAGAGATAGCTTAGGAGTTAAGGCACTTGCCTGCAAAGCCTGAGGACCCAGGTTCAATTTCCCAATACCCATGTAAGCCATGTGCACAAGGTGGCGCATGTGTCTGGAATTGGTTTCCAGTGGCTACAGGCCCTAGCACATCCATTGTCTCTCTGCCTTTTTCTCTGTCAAATAAAAACATAAGATTTTTTTTTAATTACAGAAGAATTATACCCTTAAAAAATGATGACATCCAGACCCGCTAAACGCCAGTCATTGGGAGAGGCAGCAACACCCTAGTATGTCCAAGGTTCCCCACGCCGATTCACTTGCAGCCAAGGCTGAGAACTCCCTGGGTCCGATTGACTTCTTGGGAGCCGTGTGTAGAAATCAAACACTTCAGATTTCCATCTTACCTCTACTCTGAGGACAATTCTCTGCTTTTTATGGGGGGGGGGGGTGGGCTGGAGGGATTAATAACAGTCTTGAAAGAGCAACACGGAAGCCTGAAGTTTGTGAAACGCTCTCTCTAAAGTCGGACTCATGCTCCCAGCGAAGCCCAGGGAGTGGTTATGTAGCCACGGTGTTCCCACTGACTTGCTACCAAGCACTTCACATGTACTGTTGAGTAGGTTCTATTGTCGAAGGTCTAGCCCACGGGAAGTGACACGGGCGAGCAGTTCTTTAGGACTTCCTTACCATGGTGTCTATTAAGCTCACATCCGGGTGAGCTCCACACCCTTTGCTTTTAAACACTCTGGAAAACCCCACACAAATGCTCGAGGAACTCAAGGTGGCTGAGTGGGGTACTCCCTGGTGTCCTTTGGGTGCTGTTGCCTCCTGTCGAGTTCAATGCCTATCAGTTAGCAGGGAGTGCAGGAGACGACCAGTAAGCGCCATGCAGAATGGCTAAACTAAGTAACTTGGTGAAGGAATGTGCGGGTGATGGCCGGGTGACTCAGTGGTTAAAGCCACCAGCTTGTAAAGCCTGCTGGCCTGGGCTGAATCCCCCGACACCAACATGAAGCTGGAGTTCAGTCCCCCAAGACTCACATCAAGCCAGGTGCCAAAAGAAAAAAAAAATAGTTGCACATTTCTGACATTCATTTGCAGTGGCAAGAGCCCCTGATGCATGCACTTGTGTCCACCTGCACGTGCGCATACACACATGCACAAAATAATTCAAGTGTGTTGATATAGTCGTGCAAAAAAAAAAAGTGGAGAAAGACTGAATTCACAGGAATAGTGGAGATGGTCAGCAAATAGTACTAGAAAGTACCTACTATGAGCCAGGTGCTTCTTGTGCACCTTCCCACCCTTGGATTAGGTGTTCAGGTGACTCTTGCTGTAGCAGATCACCCCGAACTTTCCTTTGTGCATTGGTCCCTGCTCCGAGAAGAGGCTCAACCAGCCCGAGCAGCCAGCGGAGATGGGCCACTCAGGCTCTCCTCTGGCCACTGGGGAAGCCCCTTGGGGGCCTAGGGCATCTCGTCCAACCCCGCAGGCTGACGCTGGGTTGGACGGATTGCAATAGAAAACTCTTGCCATGGAAACCCAGCTCCTCCACGCCAGCCTCTCGGCTCCTCATTTCAAGGGGAGCCATGTCTGTGCCTGGGAAGAAGCCACGGCGCTGCGCAAGGTTCCAACAGACAACGCAGGAAACATCCCCCCACTGAGGTTCTCATAGCAACACCATCACGCAGCCGATTTCGGTGGGAGCCTGTTTCAGCTCCCCCCTCCTCCCGGCTTAGTCACCCAAGGGATGCTTGAGCTCACGGAGTGTGGGGTGAGGCCGTGCTGGGCTGAAGGGGAGGGCTGGGGAACAAACGGGGTTCAGAGCTCCCTCCGTCTTGCGAGGGGCCCAGGACAGATGTCCTCCTCTCTGTGATCTCAGGGTCCTCCTCTTCAAAGACCCAGAGGACAGGAGGAGGGTTTCTGCTTTCTCTGTGCACCCACCGAGACTCCTCTGACAGGGGTCAGGTGTTCCGGGTCTCTTATGTCCGAGGAGATGTTACAGAAAAGGGGGTGCCAGGGTGTAAAAGTCACCCTGGAGATTCCCGGCCACTTTCTCTGCAGTAGCAGGACTCAGGAACGGCCCAGGTGTGTCGTCAGGGACTCAGATCACCCCCAACTCCATGAATGAGAAGATCACCCACTTTCTTCCAGGGCACGAAGACACACAGGGTCAGTCACGGCCAGCTTCCTGCCAGGGTCTTTAATTCCTCTCAGTCATCCCCTCCCTCACTTCTCCCTCCCCCCCCCCCCACTCCCCACAGAATCTCCCGTTTGCCAATGGATCGGGTCTGATGGACGAGTCTCCCTGGTGCCCAGCACGGCTCTGGCCCTTTCCCTCAATGGACTGAGGTTAGTTGAGGACAGTCCCCCTGACAGTTCCTGGCTAGCAGAGTTGACGATGAAAGTAAATGGGACATTCAAAATAGATCTCCCCAAAAGAGGACAGGAATGAAAACAGCAGGGTGCTCAAAGCACACCTTTGAGGTCCCTGCCCTTGGCATGTGGGTAGAAAGCTCTAGGGTGCCAGGTGCGTTTTTAAGGAGTCAGCCTGGGGGTCCCGTTACAAGGGGTGAAGAGTGGGGGGGTTCCCCCTTCCCCCACTGCTCTGCGCTATCTCCCACCGCCTGACAGATGGCCGGTAATGAAAAAGAAGCTCTCACAGTGAAGACGGGAATGCATTGTATAAAGATTCACACCCCCCGCTGCCGCCCAAACTCCCTTAAAAAAGGATCCAGAGAATCCTAATGGGTATGTGACATCTTCCCTCTCTCCCATAAAAGGGACTTCAGGATCTGGCGATGATGGCGGAGGGGAAAGAAAAACGTGTGGGCGCGCAGGGGGGTGGGGTGGGGAGATGGGGGGGATGGCGGAGGAAAGACTGGAGTTGGGGGAGTTAGGCGGCAGGCCGTCCACCCGACTTTCCCCCGACCGGCTTTCCCCGCAGCCTGCCCCGCCCGCCCGAGCTGGGCTCGAAGTTCCTTTGGCCTTGGCCGGGCGGGGAACCGAGTGGAGGAGAGGCCAGGCATCGCCAGCCCACTTACCCTCGAGTTGAAGGAGTTAAGGACCACCCCTCATCCCGGCACCCCCCAACACCCCAACCCTTCGTTCCCCAAACCGTGAGTCGCCGCCGAGGAAGGATCCAGGAGGGGCGGACGAGGTGACGGCGGCCGGGTCTCGCCCTCGCCCGGAGGACGCGCACCCCGGCACTGAGAAGCAGAGGAGGCGTGCGCGGAGCCTCGGTGTGCCCGGCGTGCCCGGTGTGCCAGGCGTTCTCGGTGCGCCCAGTGCGCCCGGTGTGCCCGGTGCTCCCGGCGCCGGAGCGGAGGCGGCACGAGACCCCCGCCAGGCCGGGCATCGCGCGCCGGGGGGGCGCCGGGGGAGGGGTGGTGGTGGTGGTGGTGCCCCCTCTCCGTGGCACCGGGCCGCCGCCCGCTCCCGCCCACCCCGCCCCCACGCAGCCGCTCGGCCCCCCGGAGAGACGCGCAGGACGCGCGTGGCTCGGGGCCGGTGATCTGCAGAAGTTGACAGAGTTGGTGGCCGCCCGGGGCCCGCGGGGGACTCGGGAGCCACCGCCGCCGCGCCGCCAGCACCGCCGGGGCCGCCGCGCGCCCAGCCCAGCGCCGCGCCGCGCCGCGCAGCCCGCCGCGCCCGGGGGAGAGGGGCTCGAACTCGCGAACCGACCGCGCGAAGGAATCCGAGGCCGGCCGATGAGCGGCGAGGACGGCCGGGCAAAGTGGAGGAGACCGCAGGGGCGACTCCAGCGGGCTTGACCGTGGCTGCGGGCGCAGGGGCCGGCTTGGGATTTGCTTCTTCCCGCACCCCCTCCACCCCACCCCACCGCCCCGCGGCGTCCCCGGGCTGTGGCTTTTACCGCCACGCCAGCCTCACCCCCCCGCCCGCGTCCTCCTCCGAGCCTCGCATCCCCCCAACCCTCGCCGGCTCTTATGGGCATGAAACACTCCTCCCGCTGCCTGCTCCTCCGGAGGAAGATGGCGGAGAGCGCGGCCGAGAGCGCGGAGGTAAGCCGCGGCCCCGCGCCCGCGCCCCGCGCGCCGCCCCGAACTTTCCCCGGCCCCCTCCGTCCGTCCGTCCGTCCGTCCGTCCGTCCGTCCCGGAGCCGGAGCCGGCGAGCGAGCGTGCGTGCGTGTGTGTGTGAGTGTGTGTGTGTGTGGACGTGGTGGGGTGGGGGAGTGCATGTCTCCGCTCCCCTCCCTCTTGCAAAATGCAAGAGTCGCTCTCACCCCGTCACCCTCTCCCGTCACCCCGCTGCTCCCTTCCCTGTACACCCCCTAACCCCCCCCCGGCCCGCCCCGCTCCCAGATCCCCAACCCCGCGGGGCCGCCGCGCGCCCCAGCCCCTGAGTGAGGATCCCGGCTCCCCTCTTGGTGCAGAGCCCCGGTGGGTGGTCCCGGGGTCTGTTCGGTTCCCTGCAGTGCCTTGACCGTCTCCCCATCGCTGCCTGACCCCCCCCCCCCGGTCCCGGCGGGCTTCACCCTTGCAGCACCCGCCGAGAGCTCCCCGGCCGGCCGCAGGGTCCTAGCCCTTGACGGGCACTCGGGCATCCCCAAGAGACCCTCCGGCGGCGGCTCACACCCGGGCCGACTGCGGGGAGGGTTAGATGCGCCCCGTGTATGTGTGTGTGTGGGGGGGGGTGCACGCCAAGCCAAGGGGATGCGCTGGCCGTGGCCCGGGTCAGCACCGGGGACAGCGCCCGGCGTGCCGCAGCCGAGCCTGCGCTGGCGCTGGGGGGCTCCCCGTGCGCCCGCGCCTGCGGAGGTCGCTGGAGCTCTGCACGTGGACCCTGTGGCCGACTCCCCCCACCACACACACACAGCCTCCCTCTCTCCACTCTGGAGTTGCACAGAGACCTGCTCGGTTGGGTTCTGTGACCCCGCTGGCATCGCCGCGGTGGGGAGGGGGCGAGCGTGCCCGCGGGCGCTGGGCACCTGTGGGCGCGGAGGGCATCGGCGTGGGCAGCCCCCTTACCTTCGCGGAGACGCGGCGCTCCGGGGCGGGGCGGGGCCGAGTGGGGCGTGTGTGATCAACCCCGAAAGAGCCAACTCCGGGCTCTATTAATAGCCGGGGTTGTCTGGTGGGGCGGCTGTATATGTCACAAACGGTTACCCCAGATGCAGCGTGGGGCGGGGAAGGGGGGTGTGGCGCGGGGATTGTCCCTCGGTCTTGAGGGAACGCAGAAGAGGTGCCGAAGCCCCCCTCCCGACCTTCTTTTCCTGGAGGTCACCCCACAGGTAGACTGCAAAGCTTTTTTTTTTTTAATTCCTGTGCCAGGCATCCTGCATTGGTGACCGTCGCTGTCTGAACCGGCCCGCGCCGGGCTGGCAAGCTGCGCGCAGGGGGTTGTGGGGGGGGAGGCGGGCGGCATTCGGTAGCCAATGTCGTCTCCTTGACTTAGGGCACAGCCTGCTCCCCGTGCACACGCCGCCCGACCCGAGCGAGAGCAGACAGTGGGAGCCGAGCCGCGCGTGGCCAGGGGCGCGCAGCGGGGCAGCAGAGCCGGGCGCCGCCCCCTGCGCCCTTGCGTCGCCCACCGGCGGAAGAGGTTTCTAAAAATAGCCCAGCGGCTCAAGGCCGCCGGCCCTTAAAAGTATCGGGGCCAGCCAACAATGTAGCGGGGTCCCTGCAGCCCGGTGGCTGGAGCACTTTCCCCTTGGCGTCAGCACCCCAGCTCACCTCTGGCTCGTCTAGAAAACAACAACCAAAAAAAAAAAAAAAAAAAAAAAACTTTTCGCGCGCGCACGCGGGTCCCGGCACGTTCCGCAGTGTCGTGGCGGCGTCTGCAACCTGCGCAAGGGTTAAAAGGCGCCCGGGGAGGCAGAGCGACGCGCGCGCGCGCGCGCCAGGCTATTTTTACTCGCTTCCCCCGCCGCTCGGCTCCCCTCCTCGGCAGTCGCACATGCCAGCTCTGCTCCAAGGCATCAATGAAAACCGCAGCGAGCAAAGAAAAAAGAGAGAGAGGGAGGAAAAAAAAAAAAATCCCACCACGACACGCACGGGCACTAAGGCGGCAGGGGTAGGAACCGAGCCCAGCTAGGGCTCCTTGGAGGGGAGCGAGGAAGGCGTGGAGGACCCTTGCAGAACTTCCTTGCGAAAGGGTTGGAAAGCAGAGCTGGTTAGCCGTGCCCAGCAGAGCCATCCAGGCGGCATGACTAGTGCTTGGTTCTCCTCCAGGAACGGGCTGTTTTTGGAATAAGCCAGGGGCAGAGCAGTGCTTCCCAAAGTGGGGTGTTGTGGGGGTGCCTTGCCTGTACGGATGGGGGTGGCGAGAGCTCCTCTGGGTAAGTGTGAAGACAGGGGGTGGCCAGGGTCCCTGTCCAGTCTCTTCCAACCACTCACTGTACCCAGGAAAAAGTAGGTTCCCCAGACCAGCCACCTGGCTCCCACCATCAAGGAACTGGCAATCTGGTGGGCAAATGACGCTGAAGGATCCTGCTGTGCCCTTTCCTGCCTCTCGCTGGTGTTCTTTGCAAGCCCTTCAGTTCATCCCCCACGGTAGTTCTGCGAGGCACCCAAAGGTGCAGCATTCATTTCTTACCCTTGTCGCTTGTGAGGCCACGGAGCCTCTGGTCAGATACTGTTCCCGGGGGGGGGGGGGCTGATAGGAAAGTCAGCCTTGGAAAACAGGTGCCCCCCACTTCTGATTCACTCGCTGCTCTCTGCCCTACGCTCGCTATTTCTAACAAGTTGCCATGTGTGGATGGGAGTGGACGGGCGGGAGTGGGAGGAGAGTACTACTTTGGAAAGGAGAAGAGATGCCAGGGGGCTGGGAGGGCTTCTGCGGGGATGGGAGGAGATCTTTTACAAAGAAAAGACCAGGAGAGAGAGAGAGTGCATTCATCAGGCAGGCCTTGGAGAGGGAGGAAGAAAGGGGTGTGTGTGTGTGTGTGTGTGTGTGTGTGTGTGTGTGTGTGTTGGGACGGCCCCTGACATCCCTTTCTGGGGTGCACTCCACTCCTTAGCTCCTCGTCTCAACTCTTCTTCCCCGCTCTCCCAGACTCATCTCCTGGGATCTTCTGAAATGTCCATGGGACCTCCAGTCTCTCTCGTTTCTGCAAGGGTCAGAGGGCAGGCTGCTCACCTCTGTGCTCCGTAGGGCCCTATGTCCATCCTCCCTCCCAGCGGCCGTCCCTCTTCAGTCTGGCCTGGCCACCGCTGCTTGGCTGGTTTCTGGAGGCACTAATCTGCCCCTGGTCAGGCAGCACCCTCACAACATCCGATGCTACCCCATTTCCTTCAGGATGCTCCCTTGTCACAGGGGGCAAGGCCCTACCCCATGCCTGGATGCTTTCGTGCCTGCTCTTCAAGATTCTCTACCTGTGGTGGTTTCCCCCTTTCTTGTCTTCCTCCATCTTCAAGTCCCAGAGGAAATGTCACTTCGTCTGGGTAGCCTTCCTCCTCGCCCAGGGAGAATGGCCGATGGCTCTTCCTTGTGCATCCATACTGCCCGCCTCTCACTTTCCCCCGTTGCAACACACCTGGGCCTTTCATATTGCTCCCTCTGCAGTTGGATAATCAAGCGCTCTTTTGGTATGCTCTGTTCTTGGCACTGCGGACGGACACACAGTCAAGTTGATTCATGCGATTAGGAAACTCGAACTCTTTGAGCCTCTGCTGTCTGAGAATCAGGGCTCCCATCCCCCCACTTCTCTACTGTGCTCAGGTTAACGTGGTCCCTTAACACTCACAGTGGAAAGAGACTGTGCGAATCCAGGCGCTGCGCCTAGCTCAGAGCAGGGCACATCTCGATCATCCGCGGACCTGTCCGATATTCAGTAATTACTGACTCTTGCTATGGAGAGCTCGTCTGAATAGCAGACAGATGTATTAATAATCATAGGCCAACTTGCAAGCCAAGGGTCCTTCTCTGACTTGTTGATCTCCTGAGTTTTGGAGAAAGCCTGATGCATTTTTGATGGCTGTGACTCCCTGGTTGGGGATCCATCACCTCAAAGGAGAGTCCTAGGGGTGGAAAAAATGGTTTTGGTAACAGTCATTTTGAGGACTGCTTTTTAAGTTGGTAATTTCTATGCAAACATATATAATGTATTTTGATCATAATCCTATCTCATTACCTTTTTTTCTTTTAACTTCCCTCCCTGTCCTCCTTCCCCTGAACCCCTTCTTTGAATGATCTGTTGGCTTGCTGGCTCGTCATTATGGACTGGAGAAGATTGAAAGCATGACAGTAAGGCTTGGGAACCGATGAGTGCTGCCCGAGTTATGGGGGTCACGGAGCTGACTTCCATCCTGGGCCCTTGTCGTGGTGCTTTGGGCTAAGTTCCAGTAGTTTCAGACTTCACTTCCAGCTGAAGTGCGTGGCCTCTTTACACTAAGGTCAGGGAGCTGAGAAAGAGGAGCCAGAGGGTGCAGGAGGCGGCCCCACTTCTCCAAGTATGGTCTGCCTCCATGTCTCTTTCTTTCCTTCCTTCTTCTTTCTTTCTTTCTTTCTTTCTTTCTTTCTTTCTTTCTTTTTTGTTTTTTTGAGGTAGGGTATCACTCTAGCTCAGGCTGACCTGGAACTCACTGTGGAGTCTCAGGGTGGCCTCAAACTCACGGCGATCCTCCTGCCTCTGCCTCCCGAGTGCTGGGATTAAAGGCGTGCGCCACCACGCCCGGCACTCCATGTCACTTTCTTAAGAGCATAGAAACTAAGTCATCTCTTAGGCCATGGAGCTGTGCTGTTTGTTTATTTAGTTAGTTATTTTTTGCCTCTCTCTCTCTCTCTCTCTCTCTCTGTGTGTGTGTGTGGTGGTTTGAATAAATGCCCCTCGCCAATAGATTCAAGAGTTTATTAAACCTTCTTGGATTTCCAGCCACCTGGCTGGAGGAGGTGTCACTGGGCAGATGTTAGGGTCCATCCCTAAGGTGTGGTGGTGGTGGATTGATTTCCCTTCCAATCTAAAGATATGCAGAGTGCCTGGAGTTTCTGACCTGTGCTTGTTTTGTGGCGTGGGTTTTAGGGATTTGGCTTGTTGCATCTCTCTCTCTCTCTCTCTCTCTCTCTCTCTCTCTCAATCTCTCTCTCCCTCAATCTGCCTGGTCCTTTAAGAGGGGGACCAACTTCTTCTGCCATTATGGAACTTCCCCTGGATCTGTAAGCTTCAATAAATATCCCTTCCTCCATACCTGTGCGCGGTTTGGAAGTTCACCTCAGCGAACCTGAAGCTGTCTGCCACAGTGTGCAGCGTGGTGTGTGGGGGAACACGCAGGTGTGTGTGCCCTGGCAGTGTCTCACGTGCTTGCCTGTGTCTTTCCTTGCTTGCTGTCCTTGCAGTGGCTGGAGCAGAATGCCGTGGGTCCCACTTTATCACTCTTCGGCTACTCCTCATTTTGAGCTGGAGTCTCTTGTGGACAGCAAAACTTTCTTTTTTTTAAAAAAAAATATTTATTTATTTGAGAGACAGAGAACGGGCGTGCCAGGGCCTCCAGCCGCTACAAACAAACTCCAGACGTGTGTGCCCCCTTGTGCATCTGGCTCACGTGGGTCCTGGGGAATCGAACCTGGGTCTTTAGGCTTCTCAGGCAAACGCCTTAACTGCTAAGCCATCTCCCCAGCCCAACTTTCTGTTCTTCATGGGCCAGTCAATTTCCTCGTCTCCCCTCTGGGGGACGGGGCTTACAGGTGTGCGTGGCCATGGCTGACTGTTTTATATGGGGGTCTGGAGATTTGAACTTGGGCAGTTTCAGGGCCCCCTCAGGCCCTCATGCTTGTGTAGGAAGCACTGTTAATTGCTGAGCCATCTTTCCAGCCCTGTTTTAACTCCAGCTCTGGACCCTCTAGATGTGTTGCTAGGTGGAACCAAGGGCCTCATAAAATCACAGAGCTGATGAAATGGGCTGCTCTCCAATGGGGTTAGGAGATTGGCTTGTTTGTCGTGAGCTCTCAGCATTTGACATTCATCCTGCTGGTTGTTTGGGAGTCTTGCCAAGAAAAGTTCAAACTGGGTGGATTCACCTAGTTCCTGGCTTCTCCTGATGCTATGGCCCTAAGCTATAGCCCTGATTCACTTCCCCTCCCTCAGCAAACACAGATTTTAGCCATGAAGTGAGCTCAGGAGATTTAAGAAGATGCCCACTTTTCTTTTCTTTTCTTTTCTTTTCTTTTCTTTTCTTTTCTTTTCTTTTCTTTTCTTTTCTTTTCGCCACACTCCTCTCTCCAATTTGGGAGCGAGCTTCACTCCTTCCTCCTTGCTGCCTGGGATGGGAAGTGATTCTCAGATGCCCGCGTGGCATATGCAGAAGTCTGTGAAAACGCTACGTACACCTTGTGCCCGCTGTGCCAGCTAGGGAAGGCAGCTGCGTGACGGTGTGTGAACAGCCAACATACCTAACTGCAAGCAGCTCTTGAGTGTGCGAGACGTGCAAAGGTTGTGTCCGTGCGAGCTGGTCCGGTCAGAGGGTGGATGAAGTGAACACAGGCAAGGAGTGGACCTACCAAAGGTCACTGTCCCTGCTTTTGCCGCCCAGATACCTAACTGTTCACCGGGGGTCTCTTTCAAAAGACTTCATTAAAAAAAATAAAGGCAAAAATTCAGGGTCATGTCAGGAGTCAGAGCTCAACCTCTCCTACCGCAATTCCAATTACCTTTGTTTATTTTATTTTATTTTATTTTATTTTATTTTATTTTATTTTATTTTATTTTATTTTATTTGTGTGTGAGAGGAGAGGGAGAGACTTTTCATGCCAGGGCCTCCAGCCACTGCAGTCGAGCTCCGCACGCATGCGCCCCCTTGTGTGCACGTGCGACCTGGTGCACTTGTGTCACGGTTCGTCGGGCTTATGTGGGATCTGGAGAGTCGAACACGAGTCCTTATGCTTTGCAGGCAAGCGCCTTAACCGCTAAGCCATCTCTCCAGCCCTCACCTCCTTTTAAAATAAAATAAACGGGGCTGGAGAGATGGCTTAGCCGTTAAGGCGTTTGCCTGCAAAGCCAAAGGACCCAGGTTCGATTCCCCAGGATACACAAGGTAGTGCATGTGTATGGAGTTTGTTTGCAGTGGCTACAGGCCCTGCTGCACCCATTGTCTCTCTTTCTTTCTGCCTGCATCTTTCCCTCTCTCAAATAAATAAATAAAAATAAAATATTTAAAAGGAGCTGAATGCTGGGTGGTTATGTTTTCATGTAGGGTTGTTAGGCTGTCTGGCCTCTGTCCTGTTTCACGTTAAACACGATTGCAGTCTCCTTCTCTGCTAGTCTGAGATTAGCCTTCTTTTTTTTTTTTTTTTTTTTTTGGTTTTTCGAGGTAGGGTCTCACTCTAGCCCAGGCTGACCTGGAATTCACTATGGAGTCTCAGGGTGGCCTCGAACTCACGGCGATCCTCCTACCTCTGCCTCCCGAGTGCTGGGATTAAAGGCGTGAGCCACCACGCCCGGCTATGGGATTAGCCTTCTTGCGGGAACAGCGGAGCATGTAAGATGCTCCTCCCTGCTATCAGCTAGCCCATTGTCCACTTCACACATCAAGTGTCGCTTAATACTTCACTTGTTATTAGAATTCCCCTAGGCATCACAGCTTTCCAAACAGTATTGGTAAAGATAGAACTGCTCTCTCTCTCTCTCTCTCTTTCTCTCTCTTTGTGGCTTTTCGAGGTAGGGTCTCACTCTGGCCCAGGCTGACCTAGAATCCATTATGTAGTCTCAGGTTGGCCTCGAACTCACAGCGATCCTCCTACCTCTGCATTTTGAGTGCTGAGATTAAAGGCATGTGCCACCACGCCTGGCTTTGATCTCTCTTCTTTTAGAATGTTTTAATTTTATTTATTTGAGGGGGGGGAGAGAATGGGTGCACCAGGGCCTTCAGTCGCTGCAAGTGAACTCCAGAGGCATGCGCCACCTTGTGCATCTGGCTCACGTGGGTCCTGGGGAATTGAACCTGGGTCCTCTGGCTTTGCAGCCTTAACTGCAAAGCCATATCTGCAGCCCCCCCTTGATCTCTTTTTAAAAATTTTTTTTTTAATTTTTTTTTGTTTATCATAGCTATTTATTTATTTATTTATTTGAGAGCGACAGACAGAGAGAGAAAGAGAGAGAGAGAGAATGGGCACGCCAGGGCCTCCAGCCCCTGCAAACGAACTCCAGATGCGTGCGCCCCCTTGTGCATCTGGCTAACGTGGGTCCTGGGGAATCGAGCCTTGAACCGGGGTCCTTAGGCTTCACAGGCAAGCGCTTAACCGCTAAGCCATCTCTCCAGCCCACCCTTGATCTCTTTTTAAAGTGGCACTTAGTTAACACACAAGTAGCGTGCTCTGCACATTTTCATAATGGCGTCTGACCACACGACATCTTGATCCGTACTGTAGCCTCTGTGTCTCTACACGGCCCTTGGACTTATGCACAACGAGAGCTCTGTTGCACCCCTAAGTCATACTCAGTTCTGCGTTCATTATTGATTGTTCTACTGAGAGAAACTGAGGCACCGGGGAAGGAGAGAGATGCCCAGCCTCACAGAAAAAATTGGATGTTTAATTAACAAGCTAAACTCCACCCTTAGATGCTCTGTGAGGACCACATTATCGCCGTCGTGGGCATTAAAAAGGGCGAAGCGCAGAAAATTAGTGCGCCTTGCCCAAGATCCCCAAACACGTACGCTAGGGTGCCAGGAGTCATCGAGATCCACGCTCTAAACAACCCACCAGCTTTGGGAGGCACAGGAAGGACCAGAGCAGGGACTCTTTTTTTTTGTCTATTTTTATTTATTTGAGAGCAACAGACAGACAGAGAAAGAGGCAGAGAGAGAGGGAGAGAGAATGGGCGTGCCAGGGCCTCCAGCCACTGCAAACGAACTCCAGACACGTGCGCCCCCTTGTGCATCTGGCTAACGTGGGTCCTGGGGAATCGAGCCTCGAACCGGGGTCCTTAGGCTTCACGGGCAAGCACTTAACCGCTAAGCCATCTCTGCCAGCCTGACTTTTTTTTTTTTTTAATAACGGAGACAAAGTTCAGAGATACATAGGAAACAAGTGGAATGTGTATGTAGGAGAGACCTCGGAAGGGCCACCAGGCCCACCTGCCTTTTCCCAGTTGTCTTTGTTGCCTGCACCACCACCGTGCCAACCTCACCCCCACGGTCTGTGGGTGACACACACCAGGCAAGGACAATGACTGCCTCCCCTCTCCCTCTACAGTGGAGGATTTTCTTTTGCCTAGAGACCATGCTGGGGAAACAAAAACAAAAGCAAAACAAAAAAAAACAACCCACAACACCCTGGTCTCATAAAGTAAAACCACTTTGGAAGTTGGAACCAAGGTCGTCGACATTATGCCGGGGACTCTCAGCCAGCTGTTTGGTGGAGATGAAGTCAGTACTAGTGGGGGCTTCTTGCATTATCTTTCTAGTTTTTATCAGCCGTATTGGTTTCCTAGGGTCGTGGTAACAAAGCACCACAGAGCGAGTGGGAGAAGTTTGTGTTTTCCCTGAAGCCAGCAGCAGTCTGAAGTCCAGCTGTCGGCAGTGCTGGCTCCGTCAGGAGGTTCTGACGGAATGCCTTTGCTTTGCTTTGCTCCCCCTTCCTGGGGATTCGCTGTGCACCCCTTGGCTTGCATGCGTATAATTCCTAGCTCTGTCTTCGTCTTCACAGGGCACTTCTCTCTTCTCTCTCTCTCTCTCTCTCTTTTTAAAGAGGCAGAGGGAAGCCAGGCGTGGTGGCGCACGCCTTTAATCCCAGCACTCAGGAGGCAGAAGCAGGACGATCATCGTGAGTTCAAGGCCACCCTGAGACTACATAGTGAATTCCAGGTCAGCCTGAGCCAGAGTGAGACTCTACCTTGAAAAAAAAATTTTAAAAAAAAGAGGCACAGGGAAGGAGAGAAAGGGAGACACAGAGAGAGAACGGGCACGCCAGAGCATCCAGCCATTGCAAATGAACTCCAGACACATGCACCACCTTGTGCACGTGGCTTATGTGGGTGCTGGTGAATCGGGCCAGGGTCCTTTGGCTTTGCAGGCAAGCGCTTTATAAGCTAAGCCATCTATCCAGCCCTCTCTTCTCTTCTTAAAAGGACACCAGCTACATTGGATTAAGGGCCTCCTCTCCCAAATCCAATGGGACTTCATTTTAATATGATGACATCTGCAAAGGTCTCATTTCCAAACGCGATCGCTTTCCTGAGTACCAGGGCTCAGGAATCTAAGACATTGCTTTTGGAAGGTGAGGAGAAACAATTCACTTTACTGTAGCATCCAACACAGTGCCCAGAGCATAGGTTGTCTGAGCACAGAACCTGCATGGTTGTTGATTAGTCAAAGTGAGTTCTTTCATCTCCCTCCTTCCTTCTCTCTATTGAATTTTTTTTAATATTATTTTTTGAGGTAGGGTTTCACTCTGGTCCAGGCTGATCTGGAATTCACTATGGTGTCTCGGGGTGGCCTCGAACTCACGGCGATCCTCCTACCTCTGCCTCCCGAGTGTTGGGATTAAAGGCGTGTTCCACTGTGCCAGGCTCTCTATTGATTTCTACCCACTCAGCTGTCCACCGAGCCCAGGGTCTTCACCACTGCTCGCTCCCTGACCGGTACTAATCGTGATCACAAGACATATAGTCACTGCGCGTAGTTTTTATTTCCACTGGGTGCTGTAAATCCTCTGTGGTCATTGCTTTATTTAACTTACGCAATAGCAACCCCAAAACAATTCTTATTAATTGTCCTTTGCAGGCTAGGAAATTGCAACTTGCGGTGGTTAATTATCCCGGCCAGCTGGTAGGAAGATTCTCAGAGTTGGAATGTGCTCGGCTGTTGGCTTGGGCCCCTCAGCTCTCTTTAATCCACACTCCCAACCTCCATCCTGTCTTCACACTAGCTTCTGGTCACCTGGAGATTCTAGAAGGGCCAGATGAACTTCCAGGCATGAAAGAGAGCCCATGATTAATAGGTACTATGGACCTGTATAGGTACCTGTCGGTATGATCCTTCCCATGCTCCTGGGGGATTTATTCTGGAGGTTCTTGGAGGATTATTTTAGTGGAACAATTGTGAGCCTATCACAAGTATATCAGAAGGGCTACTCCGGAGGGCACAGCTCGGTGAGACCCTCCTACAGTTACAGCCGGAAGCTGCTGGTCCCTTGACCTTGCATGGAGGTTAAAACAGGCTCTGGACCCTGCTGCGGGCTTCAGACCTCCACTCTCTGCTGCTTTTTACTCTCACAGGACTCAGGTCATCCATGGTGAGTCACGGCACGTCAGGCCCCGGGACCACCGAGAGCGTTAAACGAGTTAATGCATGCCAAGCACAGGCCGTCATGTTTGGCACATGGCGAATGCTCAGCAAAGACGAGCTCTTGCTAATCACTTGGCCTTATCTGGTGGCATCCCACAGTGGGAGCAGATCAGTGGAGCTCCTTTGCTGGTGACATTGTGGAGTTAGTGTTGGCAGAAGCAGGAGAGGAGTGATTGAGGTTAGGTTCTCCGATTCAGGCATTTCATAGGCAGCTGCATGGGGGTGGGCACCGGCCCCCACGAGAAGAGCCTTGTTACAGGAGGGTCAGGATTCTCTGAGACCTCCAGGATGACCTGCTGCACCCCTAAGTCATACTCAGTTCTGCGTTCATTATTGATTGTTCTACTGAGAGAAACTGAGGCACCGGGGAAGGAGAGAGACAGGAGAGAGATGCCCAGCCTCACAGAACAAATTGGATGTTTAATTAACAAGCTAAACTCCGCGCTCCTCTTAGCCATAATCCCTTTGAGACTGTGTGTGGCCTGACTCAGGAGTTGGTCTAGCTAAGTAGGACCAAATTGGGCTAATGGTACTAGAAAAGGAGTGGCTGTTCGCAAATTCATCAATTAGGGCCCCTTTTGTCGCTGTACTGTGAAAAGATAATCTCCTGCCAACGGAGGTAAAGTGGTGCCCTTTCAAGACTGGGCCTCCCAGAAAATAAAAGCCTGTAATTCCCACAGATGTGTTAAATTCAAGGACTCCATCTCTCTCTCTCTCTGACAAGCAGTTATGACAGCAATTCTCCGAAGAGGCTCAATAAGAGGATTCCATGAGTTATTCTAGCCCATCAGAACTGGCGTGGGGATCCTAAATAAGGAATGTAGCCTGTTAATACTAACATGCCTCAGTTCAACTTACGTCCAGGTACAGGTGCGTACCGGGAAACTGAGGACTATTTAATGCATGCATAAAGCTTATGCCCCCAACACTCTCACTTCATTTCTCTTCCTCTCTCTCTACTCCCCTTGCCCCACATGAAAGCTGAGGGCCCAGTGTGGTGTAGAGGAGAGTCAGACCTGAACTTGATCTCATTTTATTCATCCCTGTGGCTGTATAAAGCCCAATTTTGCAAGATGGCCATGAGGATTTGATTTAATAATGAGTCAGGGCAAAGGAGCTTGGCAGATGTTTGCTCCTTTTCCTCCCTGTCTGAACTTTATTTGCCTAGTTTGTTTTGCCGTTCACAGAAAATCTGTAGCTCAGTGTCCAACAGTCACTTCAGATGTTATGGGATTGTCAGTGTAAGTGAGTGGGGACTACAGGCATGCTAGGAGGCTGGGCGGGAGTGGGGGGGGGGGGTTACACACATCCGAGGGAGTAGGGTCAGCAGGCAGAAAGACATGCTCATATACTTACATACTCACCATATGTAGTTTGCATTCTGCTGCGTGGAGGACCTGAGGTACATATTCAATGGCAGGCCTGGGGCTTCTGAGATAGACGCAGTGTATGAGCACGGGGGCCATGCAGGCCGCGTGTTGCAGTGAGGCTGGCCATGAGGATAGTTGAGGCCCAGTCTGTGGAGACAAAGCCCGAGTTTCAGGATCAGGAAGGCTTCGCGCGCCTGACTTCGGACCCTTCATTATGTAACTAGCATGTGACTGCCTTCTTACTGGACACTCTCTCTCGCTGTGACCTCACCCACACCCTTGGCTTCTGCTGTGGCCTGGGGGCTTGTGTTCCTCTAACGGGGCCACGAGTTGGAGGCTTTCTTCCGAGAATGGTAGTGTGGGAAGATGTGCCTTTAGAAGGCTGGACTGGGGCGGGGTGGAGATATGGTTAAAGTACCTGGTATACTTACTTGAGAAAAACGATCTTCATGAGACCCATTCCTATGCACAGTGACTATACACCAATAAAAGAGAAAGAAAGGCGGGGCTATGTGAGAGACCCTGGACTCGCTGAGTTTTGTCCTCAGTGCAGATTGTATGACTACAGTCTCTCTCTCCGTTTCCTGATTTGAGATGAAATGGTTCACTTCAATGTGGACTCCCGCCACAGTAGGCTACCATCTTTCCACATTCACCAGAAGCCAAGCCAATGGGGACAGCCCGATCCTAAACCCTGAATCTTGAAAGCAACCCACGTAAGCCTCTTTTGCTCATAAGGAGCCTGTCTCGGGTGTTTTGTTACAGTGTTGTGATGCTGACTAGCACAGATACATTCTTAGTTTGTTGATTCTCAGTCTTAGAGCTGCAGCCCAGCTCTCTGCCTCAGTTTGGCCCACATGTCTGATGGCCTTCAGGACATCAATACTTAGATGTTTCATTAGAACCCTAGGCTCTTCAGGGGTCTCTCTCTGCTCATCCCCTCTTTCCTCCCCCAGCCCATTCCCCCTCTCCTCATCTTGCTGAACAGTTACCAAAACCACAAACCTAGACTCTCCTCTCTTCTTTCTCCACAAAAGGCATTTGTTTCCTCTTCTTGGTCCCAAGTGTACCCTCCATGCTCCAGGCCCACTGCGGTAAGGAGAGCTGGCAGGATATGAGGCTCGGCAAGCGCTGGGAGTCAGGCTTCATCGGGGGTGATGGGGAACCTCCTGCACTTTGGCCATGGCAAGAAGCAGTGGAGGTGACTCCAGAGGCATCCGGAAAACTCTGGAGGCAGAGCTAAGGGTTTGGATCAGCCAGGATGTTTTATCCACTTGACCTGATCTGCCACCTCTGGCTGCTGGGAAAGGAGGTTCAGGGGCAGACGTCTCCAGACAAGAGCTGCGCACTGCCCGGAGGCTCTGGCTTCTAATTGCAAATGCTCCAGGCCCCTTCTATATACAGAACGGGTGTAACTCCTTGTATTAGTCACTTCCCAGGTCGGTGACAAAAATACCTGACACAGACAACTTAAGGGAGGAAAGTTCTATTTAAATGGACTGATGGTTTCAGAATATGCACAGCACGGTCGGGAAGGCAGGGTGAAGCGAGTTCATGGTGGCGGGAGAGCTCCTCACATCACAGCTGGGCCAGGAACCAGAGACAAGCCACGATCAGAGGTAGATATGCCCTTTAAGATGCACCTCCAGTGACACATTTTGACCAGCTGAGGTCTTAAGTCCCCCGAGTTTTACAATATCCCAAAACAGTACCACCGGCTGGGGATCAAGTATTCGAACACATGAGTCTGTGGGGACATTTTATGTTGAAACCATCACACTTCTGTGCCTATAGCCCTGGCTTCTTTCATTTACCCCTGACCTTGACTGAGCACTGCCCATCACCCTGTTTTTGCTTTTTTTTTTTTTTTTTTTTTTTTTTTTTCAAGGCAGGGTTTTGCTATGACCCAGGCTGACCTGGAATTCACTATATATTCTCAGGATGGCCTCGAACTCATGGCGATCCTCCTACCTCTGCCTCCCGAGTGCTGGGATTAAAGGCGTGTGCCAACAGGCCCAGCTTCCTTCACTCTTATTTATTTATTTATTTATTTATTTATTTATTTATTTATTGGAGAGAGAAACAGGAGAGAGAGAGAGAGAGAGAGGTTGATTGATTGATTGATTGAGATTGAGCATGCCAGGGCTTCCAGCCACTGCAAATGATGCATGCACCACCTTCTGTATCTGCCTTCATGGGTCCTGAGGAATTGAACCTGGGTCCTTAGGCTTTGCAGGCAGGTGCCTTAACTGCTAAGCCATCTCTCCAGTCCTGCTCTTCATGTTTTAATCTACACAGTTAAAAATAAGATGCCCCCTACTCCCAGATGAGAGGAGACGTAAATTGCATGGGCAGCTGGTAGTGCAGATCACTAAGACGCCCCATGTGGCCCCTCTGATGGCTTTTTCTGGTGGCTTGGAAAAGCCTATACCCTGCCATTTTCTTTTGAAAATATTTTATTTTTATTTATTAGAGAGAAGGAGAGGGAGAGAGAGAGAGAGAGAGAATGAATATGAGTGTGCCAGGGTCTTTAACCGCTGCAAAGGAACTCCAGATGCATGTGCCATCATATGCATCTGGCTTACATGGGTTCCGGGGAATCGAACCTGGGTCCTTGGGCTTTGGAGGCAAGCACCTTAACCGCTAAGCCATCCCTCCAGCCCCCTGACTCTTTCTTTTGTGGGCTTACTTCAGTCTCAGGGATCCTACCTCTTAGAGCGCTCCGGGTCCTTCCCCCACCTCTAGAGAGTGCCACAGGATTCAGTGAACACAGTGGGAACCCAACAGAACCTCAAGGATGAATTGTCTCCACTTTTCCTTAGTTATTCACTCCTGGTCCTCGGCTGGTACCAAAGACTATAGCCAAAGGAAGAACCAGGAGGCAGAATTGTTGATCCGGATTCTGTTGCGGGAGGCCAGAAGACCTATGACCACAGCCAGCTGCCCACGTGAGAAGGGATGAGAGGACGATTCGCATCCACTTCCCTCTAGGGTGTGGCCCTTTCAAAAACCTAGTGACAGGGCTGGGGAGGAGGCTCAGTGGATAAAAGAAATGCTTGCTGTTCAACATGAGGACCTTAGTTTGGGTCCCCAGGACCCATGGAAAAGCCAGGTGTGATGGGTGCATGCCTGCAATTCCAATGCTGGGGAGGTGGAGAGATAGGAGGATCCCTGAAGTTCACTGGCCAATTAGAATAGCCAAACTGATGAGCCCTAGGTTGAGAGAAAGTGAGACTAAGAAAGTGTGTGTGTGTGTGACAGAGAGAGAGAGAGTGACACAGTGTGTCCCTGTGTCAAAAAATAAGGCGATGCTGGAGAGATGGCTCAGCAGTTAAGGTGTTTGCCTGCAAAGCATAACGACCCAGGTTCAATTCCCCAGGACCCACGTGAGCCAGATGATGCACAAGGTGGCACATGTGTCTGGAGTTCGTTTGCAGTGGCTCGGGGCCCTGGTGCACCTATATTCTTTCTTTCTCTCTCCCTCTCTCTCTGTCTCTCTCTATATGCAAATAATAAATAAATAAAATCTTAAAAAAAATAAGGCGGAGAGCAACTGAGGAGGACACTGGACATTGACCTCTAACCTCTACATGCATGCACACACATGTGCAGGAGTACCCTCCCCCACACATGTGCCCACACATATATGCACACACATGCACACCCTACACACACACACACACATCCCTTCGCCAAAAAAATAAATAAATTAGTAGAGCCGGGCGAGGTGGCGCACACCTTTAATCCCAGCACTCGGGAGGCAGAGGTAGGAGGATCGCCATGAGTTCAAGGCCACCCTGAGACTCCATAGTGAATTCCAGGTCAGCCTGGGCCAGAGTGAGACCTTATCTCAAAAAAAAAAAAAAAAAATTAGTAGAGACAACGGACATCAGGACATTCCTGAAAAGGCAGGAGATGCTATGAGAATCTTAAGCTTGTTCTGAAGTCCTTGACCTCTCGGGGGGATCTCCCTGCTCCCCATGCTGAGTGGTCAGCTGGATTGGGACGAGCTTCCACCCGTGGGCCAGGCCTGTGTGTGCCAAAATGATATGTACGATCTAGAAGCGGAGATAGGCTCTCCCTGCTTGGGCCAAATGGCCCAGGGGGAGGGAGGTTTGGGGGTGAGGTGCTGTCAATCAGGGTTTCTGCTGGGCATGGAGGCTGAGCTCCCTCCCTCCATGACCCTAAGGGTGGGCAGCCTGCGGGTGGTTTTCTGTCTAGGGGAGAACCAGCCTTTCTTCGGAAGCTCTGCCTTTCTTGTCACTCTCTCTACCTGCTGCCTCTGCTCTTTCTCCCTCACGCTCCCAGAAGCAGGCTTCCGTGCTTCTCAGAGCCACAGCTCTTTCCTCCTCGCAGACATTAGAGCCCAAGCTCGCAGGAAGTCTGATCTCACGTACCCGCTCCCTGGGTACCTGCTGGACCAGGCAGCTGATGCGCTTGGTACCTGGCAGATAACTTGGGCGTCGAGGGTCTAGACTGTTCCGAATACGAGCCAGGGGAATGGGGAGGGGAGGGAATATTTGAGTTTCAGAGCGGTTCGAGCTGTGCTTCTTGGCCTCAGTGTGTAGAGCTGGACCATTATTCACAGAGCGTCAGGTGACGGATTACCTCCCGGGACGTAGGCCCGAGCCAGGCTGCTGCCCTGTTGGCTGTCAGTGGCTGAGCTCCACTCCGTACCGCAGCCTTGGGGGTGGGTGGCAAGCCCAGGGCTGTCCTTACAATTAACCTCTTTTCATGTTGCTTTTAATTTTAATTTATTTTATTCTTTCTTTTCTTTCTTTCTTTCTTTCTTTCTTTCTTTCTTTCTTTCTTTCTTTCTTTCTTTCTCCCCCCCCCTTTCTTTCTTTTTGTTCTTTTGAGGTAGGGTCTCACTCTAGCTCAGGCTGACCTGGAATTCACTATGGAGCCTCAGGGTGGCCTCGAGCTCACGGCGATCCTCCTACCTCTGCCTCCCGAGTGCTGGGATTAAAGGCGTGCGCCACCAAGCCCGCCCAGCTCTTTTGACATTTTTTTAAAATATATTTTAATTTATTTATTTGATAGGAAGAAAGAAGGAGAGAGAGAGAGAGCGAGCATGCCAGGGCCTCCAGCCACTGCAAAGGAACTCCAGATGCATGCGCCCCCTTGTGCATCTGGCTTACGTGGGTCCTGGAGAGTGGAACGGGGATCCTCTGCCTTTGCAGGCAAGCGCCTTAACTGCTTAGCCATCTCTCCAGCCCCTCTTTTGACATTTCTTGTCACCAGCCTTGAAGAGCCCCATGACTCTGCTGTGGCTTCTCTGTCCCTTCTCAGCCTGACCCAGTCAAGTGTCTTAGACACCATTGATGGGTGCAATGGGCCCTCTGGGCCTCTGTTATGGTTCAGGTCTTAAATGTCCCCGTGGTGTCACGTGTTAAAAAGGCTCCGTCACTGGCCTGTGACTCTCTTGGCAGGTGGTGAAATCTTTAGGATGTGGAGCCTTCAGGATGGGACTCCAGGTTGGTCTTCCCTTCTCTCTCTCTTTCTGTTCCTGAGCCACCCCTGAAGTCGATGGCTTCTTCCACGAGGTATTCCTTGCCACGATAGGTTGCCCAAAGCTGTGGGACCATGACCTGGAACCCCTGAGCCCGTGAGCCGAAACACACCGTCACTTCTCCAGGAGCTGGTCACCTTGGGTATTTTGCTACGGCAGTGGCAGCGGAAACCTAGAAACCCACTCCTTCCCCATTTCTTTTTATCTCGCCCAATGCCGTGTCTCTACTTGTGTGCCCGTTCCGACCTTCACTCTTCCCCTTCACCAGAAATGCGAAATTAGACAAGATCCTGCTCATTCTAGTCACCGTCACTTTGTTCCCTCTCGCTCCACTCATTCTGCCTTAGGTCAGACCCTGGGCCTTTGCCAGGGCCACTGCGACTGGCTTGGCAGCTTCTGTTCTTGCTCTTTGCAGGTCACAGTGCGTGGACCACAGAACAGGTCAGAAGATGCCGGTGGATGGGCGGGTGAGAAAGTTGGCACCCGGGGAGACTGCCCGATTAGAGGGTGGTCTCCCTGTGGCTGGTTGGCTCTGGGAGCTACCATCGAGGATCACCGTTCTCCCTCTCATTGGACATTAGTGAATGTTAAATAATTTTAAGATAAAGTTTATGGGATCTACATAACCGGAAATAGATTCCAGGCTCTACGACCTGTGTACTGTATAGCAGGTCTTTCCTGAGAACGGTTTTTATACCCCAGAGCACTGCGAAGTCGTGGCTCTGGGCATCCGAGGTTCGCAGTGGCTCTGCCTCTCTGGGGGAAGACGAGGGACATAGGCTAAGGCAGAGACTGGACTCAGAGAACAGGCTTCTTTAGGAAGCTATCTTTGTGATTTCTTCGGTGAAGTGTTCTCACTCTCTTAAGTAGGACATCCTAATAGGGGCTCCTGGATACTCTGTTCCCTTTGCCCGAGTGACAGATTGGGGAATGGGAAGGCCTCTTTGCAGAGTTCTGATACCTAAGCCGGTATCACATTCACCTGCTGGGCAGACCACCCCCATGTAAGTTTCCTTTAGGTTTTTGCAGGCGTGTGTGTGTGGGGGGGGGGTAGTGGCTGGCTGAATGACCACCAGTAAGTTCTTTATATTGCTTGGGGCTGTTAATCACATCTGACCTGACTGCAGGGGACAGGCTAACATGTTTCACTGAGGTCCCTCCGGGAGTCCTCGTCTATTAATTCTACTGACTCTACTCCAACCCTAACGGCGCAGGCTTCTCCTCCCCTGGCAAACTCCACCCAATCTTCTGTATTTCATTGTCCCCAGGTCTTCTTGAAAAGGCAGCCATGAGCCTCTCCCATGTCGCTTTGCCCACCGTCGGTTTTTTATCCAAGTGTTCTTCATTTTTTTTTTTAAATTGCTTATTTTTATTTATTTATATGAGAGAGACAGAGAGGGAAAGAGGGAGGGAGGGAGAGAGAAAGAGAGGGAGAGAGGGCCTCCAGCCACTGCAAACAAACTCCAGATGCGTGAGCCACCTTGTGCATCTGGCTAACGTGGGTCCTGGGGAATTGAGCCTCGAACCAGGGTCCTTAGGCTTCATAGGCAAGTGCTTAACCGCTAAGCCATCTCTCCAGCCAATTCATCTATATTTATTTATTTATTTGACGGAGAAAGAGGGGGAGAGAGAGAATGGAAGCGCCAGGGCCTCCAGCCACTGCAAACTAACTCCAGATGCGTGCGCCCCCTTGTGCATCTGGCTAACGTGGGTCCTGGGGAATCGAACCTGGGTCCTTTGGCTTTGCAGGCAAACGCCTTAACCGCTAAGCCATCCCTCCAGCCCCCAAGTGTTCTTTAGAGAAGAGCCAGAATGTAAGGAAAGAGAGTATCAAATGTCGCTAGTCTTGGCTAGAGGTTCAATGACAGTGACTTAAATCCTGTACCTTGCTTGGTCAGTTCCATTCCCTATAGAATAGCAGGTTGGAGGACTTTATCCTTCATAACTTGAGATGAATGCTAACGATTGTAGCAGGGGTTGTTCACGTGGTTTCCTCCAAGGAGCCTAAGGTGACATGGCACGTCTTGGAACCCCTCCAGCCCAAGTTCTGAAAGAGAAAGGAGGATCCTTGTAGAAGAAGGGGCAGGTTTCTTTGTCCAGATCAGAGCGTCAGCTTCCGGGCCGCGTGTCACGGAGCTGTGTTTATTTTTCTATCTGTTCTAAACTCGCTCTGCCTCTGCACCCCTTGCAAGGTGGTCTCTCGTCACCCGTGGAGTGCCAAGGAAGGAACTCAGTGCCCGCTTGGCTTCATGTCGCGGCTGTCTGGCTGTGGCCAAGAGGCTGTGTGACTCCGTGTGCCAGAGGGGCCAGGGAGCCACCCGGGGCTGGCGTGTGGCTGCGATGGCAGGCTTCAGGGTGATGTTCGGGGCCAGCTTGCTCTCCCTAGCTCACGAAGTCTGTCTGCTTCCATGCCCTGTTTTACAGAGGGTCACCTGAATAAGCTGGGCTGGAGTCTCCCTGGCTCAAGGCGGCGGCGTGACTCTCGTGTCACGTGGAAGCCCTTTCGCAAGCGTGCCGGTATCTTGTCAGTTCCTCTTGTCCATTCGCCGTCCCTCTCCGCCGCGCTGGGCACGGCTGACGGTCAAGACTTGCGGGCTCTCTCCCCAGATCTTCCTCCGAGTCCCCGGGCTGGCTGAGGGGCGCAGCAAACTCCTTTGTCCTTCTGCTCCCGCGTGGTCCCTGCGGACTGGCTTATTCCCTGGGGTGAGGCGTTCCCATGGCCCTCTCCACGGGGCCTCTCTGTTCTGGCAACTCCTCCCCCCTCAGCGCCCCACCTACAGCTACAAGCTCCCCTGTTGCTGTCTCTGGATAGTGCATTGTAGTATCTGCTGACCATGTCCACATGCAGAAATGAGCAAAGCCATTGAGCACCCACTGCGCTCCCAGCACCTTCAAAAGCTCGTGATATGGCATATTTGATTTAAATCTTAAAATTCTTTTTTTGGGGGGGGGGTTTGAAGTAAGGTCTCACTCTGGCCCAGGCTGACCTGGAATTCACTATATAGTCTCAGGGTTGCCTCGAACCCACAGCGATCCTCCTACCTCTGCCTCCCAAGTGCTGGGATTAAAGGCGTGCACCACCACGCCCAGCAAAATTCTTTTTTTTTAATTTTAGAGAGAGCGAGAGAGACAGAGGGAGAGAGAGAAAGAATTGATGCACCAGGGCCTCAGCTGCTGCAATGGAACTCCAGATGCTTGCGCCACCTAGTGGTCATGTGCAACCTTGCGCTTGCCTCACCTTTGTGCATCTGGCTTACGTGGGATCCGGAGAGTCGAAAATGGGCCCAGCCCTGATTTAAATCTAAATCTTAAATAATCCTGTGAGTAGGGCTGGAGGGGTGGCTTAGCAGTTAAGGCACTTGCCCGCGAAGCCAAAGGACCCAGGTTCAATTCCCCAGGACCCACGTAAGCCAGATGCACTAGGTGGCACATGCTTCTGGAGTTTGTTTGCAGCTGCCGAATGCCCTGGTATGCCCATTCTCTCTCTATCTGCCTCTCTCTCTCTCTCAAATAAATAAAATTAAAATAAATAATCCTGTGGGTGGATAGTTATCATAATCCCACTTCATAGGTGAGGAGGAGGTTGAGACCTGGAGAAGGCCAGGTAAATTTCCAAGGTCACGTAGCTATGTTCAACACAGGCAGTCGTATTCCAGAGCCTGCTGGTCCTGGCTGCCAGGGTGGCCGCCCCTGCTCCAGTCACATCACCCTCTCCCAGGGCTACTAGACATGCAGCTTCTCTCCTAGAACACACTTAAGGGGTCCGAATCTCTGGAGGCAGGACCGGCCATCTGCTCTGCAGGTGGCTCTGACGGCCACTTGCTTGAGGACCAGCGTACAACATGGGCATTTTGCATACGCCAGCACCCGCCCTTCCCTTTCAGGGCCTCCACTGGCTCTGCAGCCACTGAGCCAGGGTTGATCCCATACGCCAGCCTGCTCGGGGAAGCAGGCCGCCTTCCTGGACCATGTATTATTCCTGACCTTGGCAGTGTCTTAGTGCTTGAGTTCGGCCAGTAGCCCAGGGTGTCTGTGTGGGTGTTTCTCAAAGCTGTGCATTCATTTTTCCCCCCCCTGGCTCCATCTTTCACTGTCCTGCTTCTTAGTTATGAACACAGTGGCAGTAAATACTGGAGGACCTGAGCCAAACCTGCTCCAACAGGTTTCATTTCATCTAAAAATCGGGTCACAGGGTGTTGTGGTCATCTTCTCATCGCTGGGACAAAGTGCCCAGAGGAGCAGCTGGTGTGGGGGAGAATTTTGGTTTTGGCTCACAGTCTCAAGGAGAGAGGTCATGAGGGCAGGCGAGAGCATGGCATAAGCAGAGGCTGGGCATCACCTCTGCCACAACAGGTGGAAAACAGCCACAAGAGAGTGAACCAAACTCGGGCAAGGGGTAGCTGGCTACAGCACCGCTAAGCTTACCCCCAACAAACACACCTCCTCCAGCAAGGCTCCACGTACCAAACTGCCAACAGCTGGGAACCATGCATTCAAAACATGTGAGTTTATGGGGGACATCTGCTTCAGACCACCACACAGGGGCTGGAGAGACAGCTCAGTGGTTAAGAGCACTTCCTGTGCAAAAAATGAGGGTCTGAGGAGGCTGAGTTCAATCCCCAGGACCCATGTAAACAGTGGGACATGTCCTCAGTCCTGTAGGGATTGGGGACCATAGAACTGCAGAGGCCTCATGAAAACCCGGCCAGCTCCAGGAACAGCAAGAAACACTGGATCAAGTAAGCTAGGTGGAGGAGCCATGGAGGGGCCACCCGACATTCCCCTATGACCACCGTGGGGGAGCACACCTCGCCGCAAGCGATCTCAGGGACACCACACGGACGCATGCATGTGCATACGCCACACAAAGAACACACTCACGGAGGAAGACATAAACAGGTCACTGGCCACTTTGTAGAAGGCCCATTCTGCACCTGCCAATCACGCTGCTTCCCTCAAGCAAGTGACATCACTTATACTGGCTCACCACACTCAGTCACATCACCTGCTAGTTCCCTTGGATATGCTGCCTTAGAAATGTGTGCATGCAGCCGGGCGTGGTGGTGCACGCCTTTAATCCCAGCACTCGGGAGGTAGAGGTAGGAGGATTGCCATGAGTTCGAGGCCACCCTGAGACTCCATAGTGAATTCCAGGTCAGCCTGGGCTAGAGTGAGACCCTACCTCAAAAAATGAAAAAAAAAAATGTGTGCGTGCATGTGTGTATGTGTGTGCGTGTGTGTATGTATGTGCACATGTGTATGTGTGTGTTCATGTGTGTGTGTGCATGTGTGAGTGTGCATGTGTGCCATGGATGTGTGTGGAGGTCAGAGGACAACTCTGGTTGTCTGTCAGTCATGGCCTTCCATCTCCTTTGAGGCAGACTTGCTAGTTGTTCATTACTACATGTGCCGTGGAGCTGACCTGCAAGCTTCTAGAATTCTCCGGACTCTGCCTCCCACCTCCCTGCATGCACAGCTCACTCCCGCCTCTGGTTCTCACGTGGGCTCGAGGGATCTGAACTCAGGTCGTCACACAGGCGCAGCCAGGACTTCCACCCACGGGGGGCCCCCCTCTCCCCAGGTTTGTTTGCTCCTTGGGCTCAACAGTATGTGACTCAGTCCCTGCTCCGTCTGTGTCAAGGCCAGAGAGAATGGAAGTTCACGCAGGGACATGCAGTGAGTCAGTGGCAAAACGGGGACGAGCAGCGAGCTCCTGCTCCACGTCTGGGACTTTCTAGAACTCCCTGAGCGGAAGCTCTCTCCTTCACCGTCTTTCCGAGTCTAGCTAAAGAATGGCTTTCTCAGGGTCCTTGGAGGTAGGGTCTGGTGGCATGGGTGATTTATGAGCAGGGTCAATTTTTTTTTTGTTGTTGATGTTGTTCAGTTAGGAAAATGGAGAGGTAGGACACTATATCACGGAGCCTACGAGGGACCTTGGCTGGAAAATACTCTCAGCAGGGGCCGTGACCATCGGCCACTTATGCCTCAGAATCTCGCCTGTGAAGTACCACTCACTGGCTGTCATGAACCTCAGTCAATATGATCTCCAGTTCTATGACCTTGAACCGATTACCTATTTTCTCTGGGCCTGATTTCCTTTACCCTCCCTTCCAAAGAAACGATATGGTCAATGCGCTTAGGGCAGAATCTGGCCGGTGATGGGCGGCTGGTGGATTGGGTGTGGTGGTGACAGTCAGTCAGGGTAGCTAAGCGCTAACCTCTTGTTCACACTCAGCTCGAACAGCGTAGATGTCTGGGCTCCAGCCATCTGGCGTGGTGCTGGGGAGGTGGATTCTGGAGAAGTCCCCGGTCGCTCAGCAGTCCTGCCTACACCCAGCTTGGGCAGCAGGAAAAGGCAAGTTCAGTCATCTCCTGACGTCAGGGAGGAGGGGAAGCCACCTACACCCGCCGAGCCTCAGTCTCTTCTGCAGGGCACTTTCTGCGCTCATTCAGCTTGTGCACTGCAGTCATTCAGTTGTTCCTTCAGCAAACGGAACGTCTGCTGCTAGTCCCATGTCAAGTGTAGAAGATGAGGACATGATCCAATATAAGACCTGTGTGTGTGTGTGTGTGTGAGTTCACCTAAGTGCATGCATGTGACTACGTGTGTGTGTGTGGCTTTTTTGAGGCAAGCCCAATAGACTGGTCTTTTAAAAAAATATATTTATTTATTTATTTATTTATTTATTTATTTAAGAGAATGAGAGAAGGAAAGAGGCAGACACACACACACACACACACACAGAGAGAGAGAGAATGGGTGCACCAGGGCCTCCAGCCACTGTAAACAAACTCCAGACACATGTGCCCCCTTGTGCATCTGGCTTACATGGGTCCTGGGGAATTGAACAAGAATCCTTTGGCTTTGCAGGCAAACACCTTAACTGCTAAGCCATCCCTCCAGCCTCTGTCAGTCTGGCCCTTTTCTTTTTTTAGTGAGAGAGAGAGCAAGAGAGAGAGAATTGGCGTGGCAGCACCTACAGCCAGTGTAATCGAATGCCAGATGCTTGCGCCACCTAGTGGGCATGTGTGACCTTTGCCCTTGCCTCACCTTTGTGCGTCTGGCTTATGTGGGATCTGGGGAGTAGAACATGGGTCCTTAGGCTTCGCAGGCAAGCGCCGTAACCTCTAACCCATCTCTCCGGCCCCTGCATGTGTGTTTTGAGACAATGTTCTAGCCTGAAACTCACGATGTAACCTGGGATGACTCAAGCTGATGGCAATCCTCCTGCCTCGGCTTCCCGGGTGATGGGGTTCGAAGTGCGAGCCAACGCTCCTAGCAGTCCTGGTTTGGGAGGAGCAAACACTTTAGGAGGAGGGCTAAGGGGTTGAGCTGGACCTAGGCGTGTCGGGGAGAGAACAAGAAAGGTGAGAGGAAGGAGCAGAAGAGGACTTTTAGGGAAAAACACGAGAAAGCGCAAGAAAAACATGAGCTGGGCTTAGTAGAAGGCAGAGGCAGGAGGATCAGGATTTTAAGGTCAGCCTTGGCCACGTTAAGGTCATCCTGGGCTACATGAAACCATGCCTCGAAGACCCAAAATGAGAAGAGAGAAATTTCGGTGCAGGAAAGAAGAGAGGCCTCAAAGGCGAACGCCTCGCTTCCCTACTCTCCTTGCTGCTCATTTCAGAGCACATCAAAGCCGCAGGCTCTTCTGTCCACAGAGACAGAGCATACGCCCTCCTCAGAGGGCCGCCCGCGGTGAGCTGAGAGACAGGCCGCCGCTAGGCTCTGGTGGGGAAGTGACAGCGGCACACATGGAGGGGACACTCCCATGACAGCTAATAAGAAACCCTGGGACCCTCTGACTAACAGGAGGCTTCTGTTCTCCTGGGCAGCCATGTGTGGTGTAGTCCCAGCAGGGCAGGGGCTGCAGATCATGAGTTCAAAGGCAGCTTATGCTACTTAGAGAGTTCTAGGTCAGACTGGGCTACCTAAGAGAGAGTCTGTCTCGAAAGAAATTAGCACCAAACAGAGCGGGATGGGGAGGAATGGAGTCTGCAAAAATAAGCAATCCAGGACCTGCAGTTCTGTTCCAAGTTACCTTTCTCTACATGGAAGCTCACGTGTTCCTTCCCCAGGGTGCTTGACCTGGTGGGGGAAGGTGGTCAGAGTAGATTGCCATGGGGCGTGGCCTCTGGGCCTTTTTAAGAATTCAGTGGGGTTATCCAGTTGTGCGTCGAGCAGGTGAGAGGGAAAATCTGGCAGCTCTGGGCAGAGGAGATGGAAAGGCCATAAGGGGACACAGTGGGAATGGACAGTGAGGGGGAAGGGGATTAAGTTGGTGCTTGGGTCTAAGAAAGTGCTTGAACCCCAAACCCTAGGTTCATTTCTATTTTTTTTTTCTTTTCTTTTTTTCGAGGTAGGGTTTCACTCTAGCTCACGCTGACCTGGAATTCACTATGTAGTCTCAGGGTGGCCTCGAACTCATGGCGATCCTCCTACCTCTGCCTCCCGAGTGCTGGGATTAAAGGCATGTGCCACCACGCCCGGCCTCATTTCTAATTTTAATCAAAGAATTGAATTTAAAAAAAAAAAAAAAGACTGAGGGGCTGGAGGGATGGCTTAGCAGTTAAGGCTGTTGCCTGCAAAGCCGAAGGACCCAGGTTCAATTCCCCAGGACCCACGTAAGCCAGGTGCACAAGATGGCACATGTATCTGGAGTTCGTTTGTAGGGCTAGAGGCCCTGGCGTACCCATTCTCTCTCTCTCTCTCACACACACACTCTATCTGCTTCTCTCTCTCTCAAATAAACAAATAAAACAAAAATTTTTTAAAGACTGAGAAGGATAATTATTAGATTATTATATTCATTGAAGGAAGTGCAGAGCCAAGGAAAGGCACCCACGTGGCCAGAGATCTGGTGTGGAGGGCCTGGGAAAACTGTGGAGAGTAAAGAAAGTTCAAGGAGCTCCTGCCATGTGGGGAGCTGGAGGGGATAAAGAACCCATGCGGAGAGTAAGGGCTGGGGGCCCCTCTCCTTGGCTCAACCCAGTTGGGCCCAGCGGAGGGAAAAACTCACCCACAGCTGGAAGGTCCCAAGGAGTCAGAGAGCCTGTCGTTCCCTTGCAAAGGTATTTATAACCTTATGGGGATGGGCTGTCTCTCCTCTCAGGTGAACCGTAGGGACAGCTGGTTGGTTAGGGCTAGGGGCTGTCTCAGGACGAGGTTAGCCTTGACACCAAGCCCTGGGGCTGAACTTGACCAGCCACATTGTTTAAGTCCTATGAAAGACCTCCCTCCCAGGAGGGGTCCTGCCTGTTGGTGGGAAAACAGGTCTAAGGGAACCAGGCAAGAGATAAGAAGTCAGATCGTTTTTGATTTCTAGCAAGTGCACACTTTCTTACCTGCCTTTTTACTTTCAGGGGCCCACCCGCCTTAACTGCCCACTCCTTCTCAGGGAGAAGTCTGCACAGGCAGTAGGTGAGGGTCAAGGAAGACGTGTACTCTTTGCTAATGAACTAGAACTTCACCACCAGTACCCAGGCAGCTCCAGCTTAAATTCTCAGCTTTCCTGGCTCCCGACCATCCAACCTTGTTCGGAGATCAAGGAAGGCTACAGGGGGTCACTTATTCATGGGAGCATCTTCAAGAGGAGCCTCAGTTCAGCTGGCCACAGAATAAGCTTTCCCTGTGCCCCTGCGTGGGGCTGAGAATGAACGGGTTCCCCCAGCTCCCAGCTTCTGCCATGGCTTCTCAGCTGTTTTCTTTGCATCACATCCCCCCCCCACCGGCCCCCAATCTTGACAATTGGTTAAGGAATTCACTCATCCCTCCATTCATTTGCTCATCCATTCATGCATTCAACAGGGAGTTATCAAACACCCACTCAGCGTAAGGCACAGTTCCTGTCAAGGTAGCGAGGAGGCAGTTCTGGGGATGGAGGCAGGGAACGAGTCCGTGAAATCGAGTCCAGAAAGCGAAAGGAGGTCCTGAGAAAACGTGGCACAGGAAAGGGGAGAGAACGTGACCGAGGTGGCGGGGTTTGCCCAGTGGGGCAGTGTGGAGTGGGCTCTCTGAAGGGTGACACTTGAGCAGACGTTGGATGAGGAGAAACCAGTGGACGTACGGGGGTGACGGCTGGTGCTTAGTATTGGGGTGCAAGGAACAGCTAGCCAGGGATAAGCCAGGCCAGGTGGCAGGAAGGGGCGACGAAGAGGTTTGGTAGAGAAGGCAGGAGTTTGGGTGTGGGCTTAAGGCCTCTGAGCTCCAAGGGGCTGTCAGTTTGTTCCAGGCTTTTCTACCTGTCGTCAGCCAGGGTGGCTTTTTGTTTGTTTCTTTGAGACTGCCTTCTCAGACCTGAGCACCTGGGGCACTCCTTTGGAAAATGTTCTTTTAGGTTCGTCTTTCTTCTCTGTCTTTTCCATCCAGCATGAAGGCTGAAAAGTGTGTGTGTGTGTGTGTGTGTGTGTGTGCGTGTAACAAGTGCAAGCCTTAATTGTGGAGTTTGGGAAATGGTAAGACAGAAAGGGAGTCATTGCATCTGTATCTCATAGGATCTATGTCCAAGGATTGCATCTTTTTTTAAAAAATTTTTAACAGAGAGAAAGAAAGAGAGAACTGGCACACTAGGGCCTCGGCCACTGAAATTGAACTTGGCGTTTGCGCCACCTAGTGGGCATGTGAAACCTTGCGCTTGCCTCACCTTTGTGTGTTTGGCTTATGTGGGATCTGGAGAGTCAAACATGGGTCTGTACGTTTTTGCAGCCAAGCGCCTTAACCGCTGAACCGTCTCTCCAGCCAGCCCCAGCTTTAAGCCATCACAACTGTGGAGGTGTTCATTTCTTGTGATTCCATCAGATTTTTTTCCCCCTTGAATTGTTTCTGTTTTGGTGAAACACACTTAGCTGTAAAATTGAATACCTTAACCACTTCATTGGACGCTTACCACACATAACAGTAGTGTTAAGTTCATTCTTGGCCACGCGTGTTCTTCCCCTTTTGTCTTGCAGAAATGGACCCGTTACACCCCTGCAACAGTAATTCCCATTTGGTTTTGCTCACGATGGCCACTGCTTTATTTCCTGTCTTTATAATCTTGATTACTTGAAGTACTCAGGTGGAATAATACAGTGCCTGACTCTTGTGACTGGCTCATTTAGGGATACCAGAATATCCTCAAGATTCTTCAATGACATAGCACGATTTTATTCTTCTATTTATTTATTGTTATTTTGAGGTAGAGTCTTGCTCTAGCCCAGGCTGGCCTGGAATCCACAATGTAGTCTCAGGGTGGCCTCGAACTCACACCAATCCTCCTACCTCTGCCTCCCGAGCCCTGGAATTAAATGCCACCATGCCTGGCTTCATTCACTTTTTAAAAAAATATATACATTAAAAATATTTTTATTTATTTATTTGAGATAGAGAAAGAGGGAAGGAGGGAAAGAGAGAGAGAGAGAATGGACACACCAGGGCCTCCAGCACTGCAAATGAACTCTAGATGCATGTGCCCCCTTGTGCATCTGGCTAACGTGCGTCCTGGGGAATCGAACCTGGGTCCTTTGGCTTTGCAGACAAAAGCCTTAACCGCTAAGCCATCTCTCCAGCCCCCTGCTTTCCTTCTTGATTGGCTTTTTGTTATGTTTTGGGCAGAGCTTTGCTCACGTGAGGCAAGCTCTGTACTGCTAAGCTGCACCCCTACCCAAGATTCCCTTCCTTTTAAAGGCCAAGCGACATTTCACTGCATGTGCATGGGATAATCTGTCCAGGCACCCATGGACACTTGGTTTGTTTGCATGCTTGAGCTATCATGCATGAATAATGCTATATTAATATAAACATGATTATGCAAATATCTCTGAGAACCTGCTCCCAATTATGCTGAGTATATACCTAGAAATGAACTGACTGCATTGCACAATAGTTGTATTTGTAAGTTTTTTTTTCCCATCTTATCACGTCCTCCCCAGCGTTCTTTATCTCCCTATGGGGTGGTGTTCCCTTGCAGTTTTTTCCTAGTACTGTGGATGGGAGCCAGGGTCTTGCTTACACTAGATAAGTAAGTTCTCTACCACTGAGCTAAGCCAGATACGAGAGGTGTATTTTGATTTGCATTTTCCCAAACGCAGTGTCAGTTTGGGCTTCCTATCTTTTGCACGTCTTCTTTTAGGCGGACACATGTTTGGACTTGTTATGTGCTCTTGATGAAGTCATCATGATGAAACGACCCTACTGGTGACTATTACTTGATCTGCTGATGAAATCGATCTATCTGTTATGAACACAGCTACTCAGCTTCCCTTCGAATGGTATCAGTGTGGCTGTTGTAGTAACTTTCTTGTTGCTGGGACAAAACACCTGACCACGAAGCAGCTGATGGGAGGAAACGGTTCATGACAGCTGACAGTCGGAGGAGAAGTTTCATCATGGCGTGGCAGAGCAGCGGCGGGCATCATGTCTTGCCATGGTAGTTTGGAAGTAGCGTCGTGAATAAACTAGCGCTGGGCAGACAGGCCTAGCTAAGGCTCTGCCTCTCAAATTGCCACCAGCTTGGATTTGAGCATGAGGCTTAATCACAAGCACTGTGGGGGTTACCTCACAATCAAGCCACCGCGATGGCATCACAGCATGCCACCGTGGGGAGGCATATGGTTGATTTTTAAATTATGATTATGTCTACCTTTGAATTGAGGTGAATTATATATTAAATTTGATATGATTATTGATGGAGTTTCATTTAAACCTTTCATCTTGCTACCCCTATTCTGTTTTGTGCCATTTTTTTTTTTAGGAACACATCTCTATCACCTCTCTATCTATCATCTATCTATTCACCCATTTATCATCTACCTAATTTTATTTATTTTTTATTTTTATTTATTTATTTGAGAGACAGTGAGAGAGAGAAAGAGGGAGAGAGAGAGAGAGGGAGGGAATGGGTGTGCCAGGGCCTCCATGCACTGCAAGTGAACTTCACATGCATGTGCCACCTGTTGCATCTGGCTTACATGGGTCCTGGGGAATCGAACCTGGGTCCTTTGGCTTTTGTAGGCAAGCGCCTTAACCTCTAAGCCATCTCTCCAGCCCCTTATCTACCTAATTTTATAAAGTAGTCATTTAAAGCTTTGCAGCATATGTTTTAAACTTGCCATAATCTACCTTCAAGTACAATAACAATACATCACATATAAATGATTTTTTCTTCTCAATACACACACACACACACACACACACACACACACACACACACACACACATATGATCACTTGAGGGGGTTTTCTGTCTTTTTGCAAGTCTTGTCATTTTCTTTGTTAGGTGCTAGATAGTTATAGATTTTTTTTAATTTTAGATGCTTTGCATTTCTAAGATATGTTCTGGAATAAAGTTTAACTACCTGGTTGGTTTAATTTTGCTCGGGTCTTGCTCTTCAGCTTCATTTTAGCCCACCTCTAATTTTCCACTATTGAGAAGGAAACAATTAGCGCCAGATACTTCCTCCGCATGTTCATGAACTGTGAGATTTCCCACCCTGGCTTGGAGGGACACGATCCACCGCGGCTCCGTGACCATTGCAGACCAGCTGTTTTGTCCTTAGCGGGATCTTCTGCTCTGTTGTGGTCTGCTCACAGTCATGCTGAGTACTTGAGGCGCACTCCCCAGGCCCCTCTCAGCCCGAAGCTCTGCTTTGCACATTCACAGCTCCCTGTCCTCAGAGGTCAGATCCACTCCTTCATCTCCACACACAGAGATACTTTCAAGTGCTGCGCTTGAAGCCTTCCTCAGGGATCACCTTTCCCCACAGCCTCATCTTGACTATCTTGAGAATTGCTGCTTCTTATATTTTGTCTAGCATTTTCACGCATTGTTGCAATTGCCTGGGAGTGTGTTTAGGGGAAAAAAAAAAAAAGAAGCAACTCGTGGAATCTGTATTGGATTTTACCTGGTACACTGCCAGTATCGTCAGCAAGCATTTGTGTCAGAATCTCCGATTAAAGAAGTCAGCCACTTCTGCTAAGAATCCTGGTGGAAATATATTTATTTGGGGTAAACGGGTGTGCTGGAACTAAGTGGAAATGTCTGTAGGAATCTATATAAATCAGGTGACAGTGTAGATTTAAGTTTGGTGTGGTTATAATCTTGCTAGTAACCCAAAGATTTTCTTTCTGTGTTATAACATGACTGTGTAGTGCTTCTTGAAAAAAAAAAAAAAATACTGGCTGGCAGACAGCACGGAGGTAAAGCATTTGTCTCACAAGCATGAGAACCTGCCTTTGACCTCAAGTGCTCAAATGAAGATGCTAGGCGTCCGTGGCACATGCCTGTAATCCCAGCATCGGAGAGGCAGAGACAGGTGGTCCCAAGTGTTCACTGACCAGCTAGTCTAGCCTAATTGATGCGTTCCAGATCAATGACAGACTCTGTTTCAAAAAGAGGTAGATAGAGCCAGGCGTGGTGGCGCACGCCTTTAATCCCGGCACTCGGGAGGCAGAGGTAGGAGGATCGCCATGAGTTCGAGGCCAACCTGAGACTACAGAGTGAATTCCAGGTCAGCCTGAGCTGGAGTGAGACCCTACCTCGAAAAACTAAAGACAGGGGCTGGAGAGATGGCTTAGCGGTTGAGCGCTTGCCTGTGAAGCCTGAGGACCCCGATTCGAGGCTCGATTCCCCAGGACCCACGTTAGCCAGATGCACAAGGGGGCGCACACGTCTGGAGTTCGTTTGCAGTGGCTGGAGGCCCTGGCGCGCCCATTCTCTCTCTCTCTCTCTCTCCTTCTTTCTCTGTCACTTTCAAATAAATAAATAAAAATAAGCAAAAAAATTTAAAAAAAGAAAAACTAAAAACAAACAAACAAACAAAAAGAGGTACATGGTACCTAAGGATGGTACCCGAGGTGGCTGTCCTCTGCCTTCCACGTGCATACACATACAAGTGCTCATGCACATACGTGTGCCCCCACACGTGAACACGCGCACATGCGTGCAAGCAAAATAAAACAAAACAAAAAGCCCCTAGCCAGATGGCTAAGGGATGAGGCCTGAGAGTCGAGAGTGACCAGCTCCTGTCTCCTCACCAGCTACGCTGTGTGGGCTGGACCAGTAAAGCGGCTTCTCTGAGCCGTGGCGTCTGTAGCTTGCAGGGAGACACTGCACTCCTCAGGTACGAGAAGACTGGCGCGGAAATGCCTCGCAGCCACACTTGAGTCTGTTCTTGAAACCGCGTGTAGTCTATGGAGCTGAGCTATGACTCTTAGCAAAAGCGATCTGTATTTGGAAGGCGTTTTCTCCTCCTGGAAACCCCAGGAGATAAGGCTTTTGTGGTAAGGCCTTTTGGGGGTGCTGCAGAAGCCTTCCTAGGGTTTTGAGCATATTATTGGGATTCTGACAGTGATGAAAAAGAAAGTTTTGTCTTTCTCCCCGCCACCTCTTCTTTCTCAAGGGCGCGTCGACTGTCTGGTAGTAGGCTGAAAAGGAGACTCCTCCACTCTCCTCTCATAATATATTTATTAAGGGCAACACTAGCCTGGTTGGAGTGTAATCAACATGCCTTTATTGAGGATGGGCTTTGTGTTGAGTGCAGACAAGAGAAAAACAAGGATTTAACTCTTTTTTTATTTTTATTTTTTAAAATTTTTTGTTTATTTACTTATTTGACAGCGACAGAGAGAAGGAGGCAGAGAGAGAGAGAGGGAGAGAATGGGCGCGCCAGAGCTTCCAGCCTCTGCAAACGAACTCCAGATGCGTGCACCCCCTTGTGCATCTGGCTAACATGGGTCCTGGGGAATTGAGCCTCGAACCAGGGTCCTTAGGCTTCACAGGCAAGCGCCTAACTGCTAAGCCATCTCTCCAGCCCAAGGATTTAACTCTTTTTTATATTTACTTATTTATTTAAGAGAATGAGAAAGAGACAGAAAGAGAGAGAAAGAGAGAGAGAGAGAGAGAGAGAATGGGTGCGCCAGGGCTTCCACCCACTGCAAACGAACTCCAGATGCATGCATCACCTTGTGCATCTGGCTTATGTGGGTCCTGGGGAATAGAACCTGGGTCCTTTGGCTTTGCAGCCAAGCACCTTAACTGATAAGTCATCTCTCCAGCCTGGATTTACTTCTTTAAAAAAAAAAACATTTTATTTTTATTTATTTGTGTGTGAGAGAGAAAGAGGGAGAGAAGACAGAGAGGGGAAGAGAAAGGGTGAGAGAATGGGCACACCAGGGCCTCTAGTCACTGGCTAGCATCTGGCTTACGGGGGTCCTGGGGAATTGAACCTGGGTTCTTTGGCTTTGCCAGCAAGTGCCTTAAGTGCTAAGCCACCTCTCCAGCCCAGAATTTAGTTGTTGTTGTTGTTGTTGTTGTTGTTGTTGTTGTTCTTCTTCTTCTTCTTCTTCTTCTTCTTCTTCTTCTTCTTCTTCTTCTTTTTTAATTTTCAAGGTAGGGTCTCGCTTTAGCCCAGGCTGACCTGGAATTCACTTTGTAGCCTCAGGGTGGCCTTGAACTCATGGCTATCCTCCTACCTCTGCCTCCCGAGTGCTGGGATTAAAGGTGTGCACCTCCACGCCCGGCCCAGGATTTACTTCTTGTTGTAAAAGTGATCCCTACAGTTGCGACACAATGTATAGAAGACACTTTACCCACAAAACAAAGCATCATGACCAGTAGCTTTAGACTAGTGGGTGCCATGGGGCTTTGGGCTAGTCAGGGGCAGGGGAAAGGTCTGACTTCTGATGATGGCCCTTTGCTGAGGAGACAACAGTTCTAGAACTCAGGGAGCTGAGAGGGTGGTATGGGGGGGGCAGAGAAAATGCCAAGAGAAGGGACAGTGCCAGCAGGGACCCCTGTCCTGAGCGCAGAGAACCAGAGTTGGGAGCCCATCCCGGACGGTACTCAGGCCTGGAGCCTAACTCCAGCTGGGCAAAGCGAGTATCCGTCCTAACCGCAGGAAGAGCTCTGGTACTCAACAACCTCCTTCCCAGTGAGTGGGTCCTGCTGCCCCAGGGAGGGGAGGAGGAGGAGGAGGAGGGAAGTCGGCTTTTATAAGCCCATTGAAGATGAAAAACCAGGAGCCAGGCATCCAATTAACCTGACACCGCTTACAGCCCAAATATCTGAGGATATAGGAAGAGAATTTAATATGTGGAGGCTTGGAAGCAAAGTGACTAATAATGGAAAACAGCCCCAGTTTATTTAAAAAAAAAAATAGGTCAGGTCCAACGAATCCAAGCAGTGCTTTCCCCAGCGGTTACTGATCCAGGAGACGGAGGGAGGGCTGTGTGGGATCAATGCCGTTTTGATTTGAGGCAGGCATCGCTGTTGTACCACAAAGAGACAGCCAGGGGCTGGGAGATGCATCAGAGCTTGGCACCCCACCAGCCACCTGGCTCTGCCTTCCAGCTGAACCATCCTTTGGTTGTGTTAGTTGAGGGCTTCCTGGTCAGGGGACACAGCCCGAAGGTGGCTCTGGTCTCTATCCCCTCGATGTCAGCTGTAGGATTAAAATTTCTAGAACCTTCTCTCCTCCACGGATCCTTCGTCAGCTCTGGTTCAGACGGTACCAAGCTGGCACACGAGGGCTGGGTAGGAGCTCAGGGGCTCAGAAGGGTCCCGTATCGTGTCAGGAACGACACGGGTGGACGTCTCCCGGGAGCCCGGTGAGCTCACAGATTGTGGGGCTCACTCTATCCGTGGATCCCGGTTCCGTGCATCCGGGTAGGACCTGGCAGTGTTGGCCCACACCACCGCGACACAGGAAGTGTTTTAAATCACAGTCTGTGTTGCCCCCCCCCCTTCTGGGACATTAGTCCACAGACATGCTAAACAATCTCTTTGGATAACGAGTGCCCCAGCTGTAAAGTCAGTGCCAGAAGACACCCTGTTCTCTTCCTCAGATTCATTTCAGTAAATTCATTTCAGTAAATGAAGGGCTTTAAAGTATCACAAAGTAGAAATCTCCTTAGCTTATCTGCCCAAATGTACTTGACTATAGAACGCTTCTCCTGAGAGCAGCTAGTCTGCGGCGTGGGGGTGGGGAAGCGTCCTTGGGTGTCGGTGGTTCTGAAAGTAGACAGCTCATCAGCACCCTTGGGTGGTCTTTCCTAGCTGGGACTGCTGGATCCCACCCTAGATGCTGAGCCACTGGTATCTAGTGAAGACTGGGAATTTGTCCTAAAAGCCTCCACACTGAGGGTGATGCTGGAGGGCCCAAGCCATGCCACTGCCCTGGGTCTTTTGAGCCCTGACTCAGCCAAGGGTCCTGTATTAGCCAGGGTTCTCTAGAGGAAACAGAACCGATAGCATGGATTGTATTCAAAGGGAATTTATTGGGTTAGCTTATGACAGTCCAACAGTAGCAGATTTCAGGCCTGAGAGTCAAGGAACCTGGTAGCTGCTCAGCGCACGAGGCTGGATGCGTCAGCAGTCCCGATCCGGCACTGGAGGCCTGGAGGTGTCCTGGAGAGACAGATGCTGCTCTTCAGTCCACGCTGGTCTTGGTCTACCCTGGAAAGCAGCGAACAGCACTGGCAGCCAGGTGCAAAGGGAGGAGAATACCTTTCTTCCCAGAGCTTCTTTTGATAAAGCCCCCCTCGGAGAGGGGCCACCACCCTGGGGGAAGGGCTCACCCTGGAGGAAGCACTTCCTCCTCTAGTTAATCCTCCCTGGAAGCAACCTCAGAGACCCACTTATGAGGAATGTCTGTGGATTCCTAAACAGGTCAAGTTGGCACAAACTTAACCATCACAAGTCCCGTACCTACGGTGCCATGCAAGGAGCCAGGCAGAGGACGCTGCTCGGGGTGATGAGTCGTGTGACCCAACCAGGGAGCAGAGGCTTCTGGGAAGAGCGGCCTAGGAGATGTTTGACTCCAACGTCACAGAGCAGGTTAAGAGCAGGAGGATGGTGACAGCAGATGTTCTCTGGGCCAGGTCGCTTGATGTTCCAACCTCCCGGGCGAGGCAGTGGGGAGTGGCGGAGCCTGGGTGGCCCCGGAAGAGCTGCAGGTGCGCGCGCTCTGTCGAAAGCCCCAGAGACCAAGCGCGGGAAGACCTTGCTCGGGTCCCTGCCCCAGACTCTTGGGGTTCTGGGTCTTTGGGTGAGCAAGGGCTGCTTGCTCAAGCACGCTGCTTCCTTGTGAGTGAACAGGCTTCGAGAATCTTTGTCCGGAGGTCCATCCTGCAGCAAAGGCGTCAGCAAACTTGGGGCCAAATGCGGATGGGAAAGCTGTCTGTTTGTGCTAGGATCTTACAGCAGTCCCAGAGTCCCGCAGAACCCACCGTAGAGCATTCTCCCTCTGTGTGGCACTTCTGTCTCTTTCTAAAGGTGACAGGGCCGGGCGTGGTGGCGCACGCCTTTAATCCCAGCACTCGGGGGAAGGCAGAGGTAGGAGGATCACAGAGAGTCCAAGGCCACCCTGAGACTCCATAGTGAATTCCAGGTCAGCCTGGACCAGAGTGAGACCCTACCTCAAAAAAAAAAAAAAAAGAAAGGTGACAGAAGTTTCTAAAGACCCGTGTGTGTGTGTGTGTGTGTGTGTGTGTGTGTGTTCATCAACAGCATGCCCACACTTTAGACCTCAGTCTCGGGAGTGAATATGGGATATGAAATGGTACAAGCGTGATGTTGCCGTTGGGATCAGGTTGGGAGGATGGGCAAGTCGGTGGCTGGGGTAGTAAAGGAAGCTGGCAGAGAAGACAGCGTAAGGCCCGGGCACCCAGCTGGCAGTCTTTTGGAGTCCTGTCTCTCGGTTCTCTTCCTTCCCCGGCCGCTGCCCCCAGACCACGCAGGCTGCTGCTGTGCGTGGACAGCTCAGGTCAGAAGCTCCGTTGACACGTGGAGAGCTGGATCGGGCTCTTCACGTGAGGCCTGTAACTTCAGGGAAAGGTGTTTCGGAGCTTGGGCTCGGGCCGTAGGAGCTCTTTATAACCTAAAGTGCTTGGGATCGCGTAGGCTCCCTGGTACAGGAAGCCCTGGCTTCTTTTTGTCCCTGCAGCTCACCTCTTATTGCTCAACGTACTCACCCCCCTCTGCATCTTTCCGTAAAGCCTCCTGCCCCTTGTCATGTCCGCTTCTGGCATGTTCCAATGCTAGGTGACCTTAGATTCCTGTCCTTTCTCTGGGCCTCACTTTCACCATGTGCAGCTTGGAGCTCGCTTGTGGGCTCCCTTTAAAGCCAGCCACCTTGGAGAAGTGTCTTCTCTGAAGCCTGTTCCTCTGCCTTCTTACCATCCTGCACCCTCTTTCTGAGCCCCCCACACCCCGTCCCCCACCCCCCAGCACTGGGTTCCCCTCCTGGCTCCCGATGGAAGCTCTGCTAGGCATCAGCGGGCTGAACCAAGCTCGCAGTAGTGTCAGGGCTGAGAGCCCAGGGCTTTGGCATGGCCCAGATACTGGTTTACTGCCTGGCTCTGTGACTTGCTAGCTCTGGGACGTGGCCAACGACTCGAACGTTTGCGAGCTTCGTTTTTCTCGCCTGTGCATTTCTGCTACCTCAGCGAGTTTCGCCAGGCAATGTTTGTGAAGTGCTTAGCAGAATGGGCCCTCAGTCAGCGCTGGGCACGCCACCCAAACCCATTTGCCCCCCCATTTAAAATGCCACCACCCCTTGTCCCATCTGGGGCAATCCTCCCCATCCTTGGAGGAGTGGATGGCCCCTCCTGTAGAAACTATCTTTCTTGGGGTCTTGGTTTTGGTCCCCCTGTGCCCCTTATCTCGGTGTTTGGTGGGCCGGGTCTGTTCATCCACATGGAATGGCAGATGAGGAGGAAAAGGGCTGAAGATGTTCAGGAAGGGCTAACCAGGAGGGGGGATATGTGGGAAGTAGAAGACCAAGTGGTAACTGGCCAACCTGGCAGCGGACATGATTCTCAGCATACTGGGACCACGGGCTGCTGTGGGAGACCCGTAGCAAACCTCAGTGCCCTGAGCCTGACCCCTCAGAGGAGGCAGGAACGACTCCTTTGTAGGCTTAGGGGTGTCAGGCCCCCCCCCCCAGGGCAGAGTCAGGTAGCGGCCACGGTGCAGAGATGGTTTCTCAATGCACCAGGACTTCAGGGCAACCTGTTCCCATCCCACACTGTGGGGTTGGATTGAGAGGAAGAGCCGAGAGCCACGGGGAACCCTGGAAGCTCTTCATTGAAAGATGGCTCAGCTACAAAGGAAAACTCCTGGGAGGGCCTCTGGGGACCAAGAGCCAGCAGCGGATGCAGCGACTGCCGCTTGGTTCCAGGAAGACTGGAGGGCCACTGGCCACTGGCCACGGGTGCTGACGGTCATCTGTAAAGTTAGAAGACCCTCCTTGGGAACCAGAGGCGCTGAGTGAGGGGTGGCTTCAAACCTCCAGCTAGCTAAGGAGGACACACGGGCCGGAAGTCAGAAGGATCTGGGTCTAGAGCAGTGCTAACCTTGGCCCCTGTTGTATGTTTTCGCCCACGAGTTCCATTTGTCCATATGGGGGGGGGGGATGCCCAGGGCTCTTTTACATCTTTTATTTCTTCCACAGGAGCTGCAGTTAGTTCAGCCAGCAGCTGTGAGAATAAAACGTCCTCCCTGGTGGTTGAAAGCCCCTTTCCAGCCACCCACAGCTTCCCTGGAGAGGGACGCCTCTCAGCCCACAGGCAGAGTACAGATCTCTGCAGCAGGCTGGTGGTCTTTGGGACCAGGGATTAGCCCACAGATGCCTCTTTGTGCCCCTGACAGGCTACTGAATTCAATGCCTCCCCTGACTCATTCATCTCTCTGCCTCTTGAGTTTAATGGTGACACATAGCAGACACTTGCCTGCTGGGGAAAGAGACTCAGGGAGCCTCATAGGACAGAGGACCGTGGACTCACAGTTGACTCAGAGGTAGGGGCTGTTGGAGGCCTCAGGCTCTTGGCCATGCACGATGCCTGGGCTAGCCAGGAGTTTCGTTCTCTAATATATTTAAATAGTATCTCTATTGGGGTCAACTGCATTGAGCCTTCTTGAGCTTGGAGGGTGACTGTTCTGTTTGCTGAATTCGCTGTCCCCCTGGGTAGACAATGCTCTGGGACCCTGGCCAGACTGAAGGAAAGGGTGTCTTTGTTTTGGAGCACATCTATGGACCCTGGGTCAATGCTTGGGTCACATGTCCCCAGAGGAGGAGCAACCACATGGAGAACACATCTTCCCACTTACCTTTCTTCTTTAAATATATATATATTTTCTTTTCTTTTTTATTTTATTTTATTTATTTATTTGCAAGCAGACAGAGATAGAGAGAAGAGAGACAAATAGAGAGAGAATGGGCACACCTGGGCCTCCAGCCACTGCAAACGAACTCCAGACTCAAGTGCCCCTTGTGCATCTGGCTTATGTGGGTCCTGGGGAATCGAACCTGGGATCCTTTGGCTTCACAGGCAAATGCCTTAATCGCTAAGCCATCTCTCCAGCCCATATAATTTTTCTTTATTTATTTTGAGAGAGGGAGAGCGAAATAGGCAGGGAGAGAGAGACAGAGAGACAGAGAGAATAGGTGCGCCAGGGCCTCCAGCCACTGCAGACGAACTCCAGACGCATGCGCCCCCTTGTGCATCTGGCTAACGTGGGTCCTGGGGAATCGAACCTGTGTCCTTTGGCTTCGCAGGCAAATGCCTTAACCGCTAAGCCACCTCTCCAGCCCATTCACTGTCTTCTTGTTCTTCCTTCTTCCCCCTAGTTGCTCTGGTGCCTGCCAGGCCCGTTCTCTCCCTTGGGGTCTCTCTCGTGTGTGCCTTTGCTGTGTCGCCATCTCTGTCCCTGTGACGGCTGCAAGTTAGAGTTCCTCACTGTCTCTGCAGAGTCAAGTCAGAGGACCAGCCCGGTTTCTCTACAGATGTCTGCAACTGCATTTCCGTCATTAGCAACACACACACACACACACACACACACACACACACACATATGGAGAGCGAGAGAGAGAGAGGGATGAGAGAGAAAGAGTGCTATTTACAAAAGTGCCACAAGAAAGAATTAAGAATTCACGCTCTGACACCCTCCAGCAATCACTACTGACCCTCCTCCCTTCCTGCATGGCCATAGACGGGCTTTAAGTGTCAAGACAGTCATACAGTCTATTCTTCTCCTGCGTGTCCTCCTCAATCCACAGTTACTTGTGCTCATGGGTTTGTGTTCTCAGATACTTCACCACTCATTTTTTTAAAAAAAAATTATTTATTTATTTGAGGGAGAGAGAGAGAGAGAGAGAGAGAGAATGGGTGCACCAGGGCCGCCAGCAACAACTGCAAACGAACTCCATACGCATGCACCACCTTGTGCATCTGGCTTACGTGGGTCCTGGGGAATCGAACCGGGGTCCTTAGGTTTCATAAGCAGGCACCTTAACAACCAAGCCATCTTTCCAGCCCCTTGCAGCACTTGTTTTTCAAGACTGTGTATTATTCTGTTGGGGGATGTAAAGCTTTGACTTCATCAGTTTTCTTTTGTGGAACATCTAAGTTGACTCTTAATTAATTGTGGTTTTTTTTTTTTTTGTTTTGCCCATTACGAATATCACCATCACAAAATTCATACAGCCACATACTTATGATAGCCTACAATTCTCCTGATGCTAAATTTAAGGAATGCAATTATGAGTTAGAGGATTTGTGCTCTTTAACACTCTTAATGAATTTTAACCAACTGTTTTCCCCAAATTCGTGACTTAGTTACCTGCTTATTTACAGTCACATAAGACACGGACAAAAATACCAGTGCCCCTCCCCCGAGTAAACTTGCATCTGACGATATTTATAACTGGGGAGGGGCGTGCATCTCTGTTCTATTTTGAATTTACCTCCTCTCTAGAGTTAACCATTTGCACCGTATGCTAATTTGCCGCTGATATCTATTTGCATGTGAATAGACTAGAAAATTCCTTGCCCCCATTGCATTGGGGGGGGGTGCTCATCTCTTTCTTATAGGTTTGTAAGAGCTTCAAATGCCACAGGTACACGTGTGCGTACTTGTTTTTTAATTTTTTTTATTTTACAGTTTTTATTTTATTTTATTATTATTATCTTTTTTGGTTTTTCAAGGTAGGGTCTCACTCTAGCCCAGGCTTACCTGGAACTCACTATGGAGTCTCAGGGTGGCCTCGAACTCACGGAGATCCTCCTACCTCTGCCTCCCAAGTGCTGGGATTAAAGGCGTGCGCCACCACGCCAGGCTATTTTATTTTATTTTATTTATCTGAGAGAGAGAGAAGAGAGAATGGGCACACCAGGGCCTCCAGCCACTGCAAACTAACTCCAGACGCATGCGCCCCCTTGTGCATCTGGCTTATGTGGGTCCTGGGGAGTCGAACCAGGGTCCTTTGGTTTTGCAGGCAATCGCCTTAACCGCTAAGCCATCTCTCCAGCCTGAGGGTATACTTCTTAGTTTGTCATTTGCCTTTCTATTTTGGCGATGAGATTTATTGACTGGGATCGCCTTAATATGTGCTTGCTAGACATCTTTTTCTTGCATGATTCAATGGCATTTCAAACTCCATAGATCCAAACTGAATCTCATTATTTCCCCCGCCCCAACCTGCTCTTCCTGCTGACTTGCTGATTTCTGTTAATGTCACCACTATTTTCCTACTCACCCGGGCTTGAGATGTGGAAGTCAGCTCTGGTTCCAACTTCTCTCTCTTCCCCCGCCTTCCACCAGTTGCCAACTCCTATGGATTCTATTTCTGCTCTTTGCTGGCAGCCCTCCCCCCCCCCCACACACACACACACAAGCACCCCGGGAGTTTAGATTCTCATTATTTCTCCACTGGACTTTGAAAACAGCCTCCTCACTTTGTCCGCGGGCTTCTTTCTTCCCTCTCAGCCCTCCTGGACTCCGCTCTCACATTCGTGTTCCTAAGGCGGACTTCAAACACCTCTCCCCCCTGCTGACTCTTGTCACAGTGCTCCACTGTCTTCCGCGATTAATTCTGTCCTCTTAGCGTGGCCGCAGCATCCTGTCGGCTGACTCCCCCTACTACCTCAGCATGCTGCTCCCAATCAAGTCCACTGCCTTCCTGTCCCTTGATCTCTCTGTTCAAGCCACCTCTGCCTCCTAGAATCCCCTCCCACCTCCGGCACCCAGGGCAACCCATCCGCGGGCTCCCAGCTGCCCCGTGGCCAGCTACCCTAGGACTCCTTGATTGCATTGAAGGGGAATACTCAACTCTTGGGCCTGCTCAACAGCCAAGGAATGCCTTTTGTAGAATACGCTTTCTAGTGGACTCACCAAGGGCCTTAGAGTCTAGAAAGCAGAGTCCTTGTGGAGGACACGGCTCCCTGAGAACTCTGTTTCTTCCACACAGTGCCCAGAGGAAGGAGGCACTCAGCAGCTGTCTGTAGAATTCAAAGCAATCCCCAAAGCAGTCAACTGCCCAGGAATCCAAGGTCACTGCCATTGTCTACCCACCCCCAGCCTGCTTGGAAAGATGCACCACCATCAATTCAATGACAGAGTCACAAGAAGGCCCCTTTTCAGGAGGATGAGCTGGGCTGATGTGACGGGCTTTGGGACCAGACACCAGCCACAGCCGATTCTGTCTTCACGACCTGTGGCTCTTGACTTTACTGTGCCCTCCTTGCCCTAGCCAATTCACATATATCCCTTTGCCCCATATGACGTGTGATGTGAGAAATTGGCTGTCGGGGAAAGAGACCCGGGACCCCCGCCCCCACAAGGGAGAAAGAGACTTTGGACTCCGAGTTGAATGACAGCCGAAGGGTGCTGGGGGCCCCATGACCTTGGCCACACACAGGGGCAGCTGGAGTTTTTCCCTCCTTAATATATTTAAACAGAGTCAATACTTGGGCGAGCTGCGTGGAGAGCTCTGGAGGTCACTGCCGCCTGTGCAGGAGCATGCAATTGACACACTCTATTTTTAGCTTCCCAGGAAGCGTGACCAACATCCCAAGTGGAGGGTTCAGCACACCTGCTGCATTCTGATGAGGCTGATCCCCCCCACACTTTGTCAGCCAGCCCAGCCTCTGGCCTCTCCTCCACCGGAAGCGAATCGGCATTGCCAAACCCGAAAGTCTGCCATTTCACGCAGACGCACCGAGAGAATGGGACACCACACTGCCCCCCCCCAGATGGACAGGACAGTCTCGGGGCTGTGCCCACAGCCCGGGGAGAGGATGGGGTCACCTGTGTGTCTACACCTGCTCTGTCAGGGCCCTCCTGCTCCCCGTGACTGAGAGTCTGAACTGACCCAGCTCGTGAAGGAAAATGAAGACATAGGACAGGGACACGGCTCATGTGATCAGGACAGTGATAACAAAGCACTTACTATATGCCATGCTGCACTCTGAAGTTTTCTTGTGCCCGTGTGTGCACCTGTGTCAACGTGTGCTGGTGTGTTTTTGTACGTGCGTGTGCACATTTGTGTGGAGACCAGAGGACAACCTTGCATGTTGTTCCTTGGGCACCATCCATCTTTTTAATTTAATCTAATCTAATTTTATTTTTGGAGACAGGGTCTCTTACTGGCTTGGAACACATCAATTAGGCTAGACTGGGTGGCTTTCCCTAGGGACCCATCTGTGCTTTCTTAGGGCTGTGATTCCAAGTCCTCATGCGATTTTGTTTTATTTTTTATTTTTATTTTTATTTATTTATTTGAGAGCGACAGACAGAGAAAGAAAGAGGCAGAGAAAAAAAAAAAAAGCCAGGCGTGGTGGTGCACGCCTTTAATCCCAGCACTTGGAAGGCAGAGGTAAGAGGATCGCCATGAGTTCAAGGCCACCCTGAGACTACGTAGTGAATTCCAGGTCAGCCTGGACTAGAGTGAGACCTTACCTCAAAAAACTAAAAAAAAAAAAAAAAAAAAAAAAAGAAGAAGAAGAAGAAGAAAGAAAGAGGCAGAGAGAGAAAGAGAGAGAGAGAGAAAGAGAATGGGTGTGCCAGGGCCTCCAGGCACCGCGAATGAACTTCCAGATGCATGCGCCACCTTGTACATCTGGCTTATGTGGGTCCTGGGGAACCGAGCCTCGAACCGGGGTCCTCAGGCTTCACAGGCAAGCGCTTTAACCCCTAAACCATCTCTCCAGCCCCCTCATGTGATTTTTTTACTATGAACTTTACTGAATGAACACATTGCATATCGGTCATATTCCCCCTTTGGTTATACTCTGTGCCCCTCTCCCCAACCCACATGTGCCTGAGGGCCTTCCTTAGTGAAGTTGCTGGTATTCACTGTGGAGCCATGAACGCGCCAGTCAGTCTGTGTTGGGACAATGTTTTCGGATATTCCTTTCCACCTGCCTGCCCCGTCTGCTGCAATGTCTCCTGAGCCTTGGAGAGCGTGTGTTATAAGCCCCCTTTAGTGCTGAGCTCTCAACAGCCAGTGGTTTTCTGCCTTGACGAGTTTCGAGTCTCTTCAGGGTCTGCCACCATTTCCCCGGAGGAGGTTCTCAGAGCGGCAGCGAGAAGGGCACTCGTTGAATCTGCCACCTCCTCTGTGGTGGGTCCTGGGATCCTACAGCTGTGACAGAGATGACTTGCCTTGTGCTAGGCGGCTGGCTTTCCTTTGTGTCACACTGATGGATCATGGGTCTTTTGAGTATTCTGTACCATCTGGGCCTTGGTCACCCCTACCGTATTCACTGCCTGGGGCTTAGAGTACCATCAGCTCCAGAGTCCCTCTGCCCTAGCCTTTATATATATTTTATTTTTATTTATTTATTTGACAGCAACAGACAGGGAAAGAGGCAGATAGAGAGAGAGAATGGGCGCGCCAGAACCTCCAGCCACTGAGAACGAACTCCAGACGCATGCGCCCCCTTGTGCATCTGGCTAACGTGGGTCCTGGGGAAATGAGCCTCGAACTGGGGTCCTTAGGCTTCACACACAAGCGCTTAACCACTAAGCCACCTCTCCAGCCCTGCCCTGGCCTTTTTAAGTGAGTTCTGGGGATGTAACTCAGGTACTCCCTCTTTTTTTATTTTATTTTTTATTTTTTGGTTTTTCAAGGTAGGGTCTCACTCTAGCTCAGGCTGACCTGGAATTCACTCTGTAGTCTCAGGGTGGCCTCGAACTCACGGCGATACTCCTACCTCTGCCTCCCGAGTGCTGAGGTTAAAGGCGTGTACCACCACGCCCAGCAAGGTACTCCTTCTTGCAAGGCAAATATTTTACCGGCAGAGCCACCTCCTGAGCTCCCTTCAAAGTCCTTACATTGACAAGCCAGTTCAAGGTCTTGGCTTCTTACAGGGAGGTTCTTAACCAGGATCTGTATTTTAGGGAGGGGGAAGCAGAGACATAGATGGCAACAAATGACCTCGCAAGGTGACACAGCCAACACGTAGCAGAGCTGAGTTTCAAAGCCAGGCACTGCAGCCCCAGAGTTGGACGTCTCCGTCACTATGTGGTCTGTTTGCAATATCTGTTTTCAGTTTTACCAGAGTCTGACAGAATCTTGGAGCGTTGACTCCAAGTGCAGAGGACCAGTCACTGTCTTCATTCCCTCCCTCCATTCCTCCCTCTCTCCCTGCCTCCCTCCCTCTCTCATTCCCTTCCTCTATTATTACCTTCCTCCCTTCCTTCTTCTTTCCCTTCCTTCCTTCCTTCCTTCCCTCCCTCCCTCCCTCCCTCCCTCCCTCCTTCCCTCTCTCCTTCCCTGTCTTCCTTCCTTCCTCCCTTCCTTCCTCCTTTCTTTCTTCCCTTCCTTCCTTCCCTCCCTCCCTCCCTCCCTTCTTCCCTTCCTTCCCTCTCTTCTTTCCTTCCTTCTTCCTTCCATTTGTGTGTGTGTGTGTTGTTTTTTTGTTTTGTTTTTTTTTGTTTTTGGTTTTTCGAGGTAGGGTCTCGCTCTAGCCCAGGCTGACCTGGAATTCCTCTGTAGTCTCAGGGTGGCCTCGAACTCACGGAGATCCTCCCTACCTCTGCCTCCCGAGTGCTGGGATTAACGGCGTGCACTGCCTGGCTTGTGCTTTGTTTCGAAGCCGCTGAAACCCCATCTGTGTTTTCCACATATGACTGTGCAGACTCCAAGGACAGGAGACCTTCTGACGCAGCTTTGCTCCCACCAGATGCTGCAAAACTGGGAAATGCACCGGCTGCCCATTAGTCTGTGGGAGGAGGCACGGGCAACAGCAGCGGGGTGGAGCTGAGTTGGATGTCAGGATGGGAATCCAGAAGACTAATAATTGGTGGCACCTAGAAAGCAGCCAGTGTGGGTTCAAGACAGGAGTCAGCGTGGGGATTCAGGCTAAACTGTGAATCAGATCACAGGAGAAGACAACCAATATGACACAGTACAATGTAAGAGACCCACATTTTGGGTAGCAAACCAGTTTGTGTGACTTGGTGGGCAGAGAGAAACTGATGGTTTTGGTCTTTCTATAGCTGCTGGTGAAATTCATTTTGGTTTGATAAACCCTTACTCCGTGCTTCTAACCCTTTGCTATCACTTTGTGAAATAGAAACTTGTCTAAGTTTTAGGACAAATCTGGGACAGAGAATCTTTTATTTTCATTTTAGAGATGGGGAACTGAGGCATGGAGAGGCTGATAACTTCACCCAGCATTGTATAGCTAATGTGTTAATTAGTTTTTCATTACTATAACAAAATACTCAAGGCTGAGTAATTGTCAAGAAAAGAGGTTTCTTCAGCTCACAGCTCTGGAGGTTCAAGAGCATGGTACCAGCTTCTGCTCTGCTCTGATGAGGGCCTTGGGGTAGGTGGTGGTGGAAACCCATGTGAGAGGGAGAGACCTCAGGTGAGGCCGGAATCAGAGTCCAAAATCCGTGACAACATTAGCTTAATGTCTTGTGAGACACATCTTCAGTGACCAAGTCACCTCTCACTGGGCACTGCCTCCTTTTCATTTATTGTTTTGCCCATGTGTATGTTATGTGTGTGGGCACGTGTGGAGACTAGAGGCTAGTCAACATTGGATGTCTTCCTCAGTGGCTTTCCATCTTATTTTTTAAATATTTTTATTTATTTATTTATTTGAGAGAAAGAGAGAGAGAGAGAGAAAGGAATGGGCACGCCAGGGCCTCCAGCTGCTGTAAACGAACTCCAGACACATGTGCCACCTTGTGCATCTGGCTTACGTGGGTCCTGGGGAATCAAACCTGGGTCCTTTGGCTTTGCAGTCAAACGCCTTAACCACTAAGCCATCCAAGCTCTTTCACTGAGCCCGGAGCTCACCAATTTACCTAGGCTGGCTAGCCAGACAGCTCCAGGGATACTCTTGTCTCCACCTCCCCGGGGCTACGATTAAGGCATGAACCATCACATCTGGCATGTTTCGGTGATCTCTGGGGACCCGAACTGAGGTCCTCATGCTTGTACGGCAGACACTTTCCTGACTGAGCTATCTCGCCCGTTCCATAGGCCCCCACCTCTTAAAGATTCCTCTGCCTACCATGTTACCACACTGGGCACCAAGCTTTCAATACCAGAACCCTCCAGTGCCACGTCACACCCAAGCTGTGAGAGCCACACACCTGGCCTTCACGAAGCTTGCCTGCTCTTGACTCTGACCCTTTGGCTCTGCCCTCTGCTCCGAGTCGTTTCCTTGGTTAAGCATTTCCTGGCCACCTCTAAAGGAAGCTGTTCCCCCCCACCCAGCCCGGTCGAACAGATCTGATCCAAACCGAGGCCATCCAGCTTGTAAAAGCTGGAACTGGAGTCGTTCCCAGTCGCGTGCGACAGTAGCCTGACATGGGTTTGCAGATCGTGGCCATCAAGCTGATAGCCAAGAGGCTAAAAGGAAGGCATTCTGAGGCCTTCAAAAAAGGGCTACAGCTCAGCCGGGCATCCAGGTCAGCCTGAGCTAGAGGGAGACCCCACCTCGGAAAAACAAAACAAAACAAAACAAAACAAAAAAAGTGCTACAGCTAGCCAGGCGTGGTGGCGCACGCCTTTAATCCCAGCACTCGGGAGGCAGATGTAGGAGGATCGCCGTGAGTTCGAGGCCACCCCAAGACTACATAGTGAATTCCAGGTCAGCCTGGGCTAGAGTGAGACCCTACCTCAAAAATAATAATAATTTAGAGGAGCTGGGAGTGGTGGCACACGCCTTTAATCCCAGCACTCGGGAGGCAGAGGTAGGAGGATTGCTGTGAGTTCGAGGTCATCCTTGGACTACATAGTGAATTCCAGGTCAGCCTGGGCTAGAGTGAGACCCTACCTCACCCCCCCCTCCAATAAAAAAGTGCTACAACAGCTGCTGTGGTTGATTGGAAGAGGGCTGGGCAGGTGCAGGGGGGCGAGGTGGGGTGGACAGTGTGAGAGGGCAGCACAAACATGAGCCCCTTCTGTCTCCTCAGGCGAGCAGTGCCCCCCCTCAGCCCCCTCAGCCTGTCGTCCCACCCAAGCCCGTGCAGTGCGTCCACCATGTGTCCACTCAGCCCAGCTGCCCAGGCCGGGGCAAGTTGTCCAAGCTGCTCAGCCCCGAGGAGATGACGTCACAAGACTACTACTTTGACTCCTACGCTCACTTTGGGATCCACGAGGTAACGCATCCCGGGCGGGTGGCACGTGCCAAAAGCGCGGCCCTCTTCACGTCCTCGCCCCTTTCCACTCTGTACCGTCCCAAAGCCAACTCTTCCAGCGCGCCCAGGCCCCTGACGCCCTCTCCATCCTGAGGGCCCCCCGGGGGGGTCGGGGGAACGGGGGGTTACGGTGACAGTCACGGCCAGGCCCGGTGCAGGTGGACGTGTGTGTCTGTGCTCTGCCCACAATCCTGAGGAGAGGCAGGAAGACACAAGTTCAAGGCCAGCCTGGGCTGCATAGTGAGTTCCAGGCCAGCCTGGATTACAGAGTGAGATCCTGTCTCAAAAGAAACAACATACGTAGAATATATATATGGCCAGAGCAAGGGGCATTTTGAGCTAGTTTTACCTTCCAGCTCTGGATCTGTCATGTCCCCCAAGATACCAGTTCCAGACATCCTGTGTGGTCTGGATGTAATGGTGCTGACAAGGAGCTGAAGTGCAGGTAGCATGAGAATGCCCATGCCTCCTGGGCTCACCATACCCATTCTTCAGGCCAAGGAGTCTTGGGGGCGGAGGGGAGGTGTGGGGTAGACAGAAGTGGCCTTGTGAGCCAGCCAAGATCTGATGACCTTACTATACTTACTGTAGCCTCCTAAGCTTTGTGGCTGTGGTGGAGTTAGGGGTGCAGAGTGGAGTCCCCCCCCCAACACTCCCAACCCACCACAATCACCAGCCGTCGCCTTCCCCCAAGCCAGCCTGGGAGCAGCGCGCTGGCTGCGTGCTTGGCGAGCTCGAGGCGCGCGGCCGTAAGCACACCGTGTGTATCATGTCACCCAGTCCCCATGACAAAGCCCTGTGAGGACAGCGCTTCCGTCATCTCTGTGCAGCAGGAAGAAAATGTTGGGGAAGCAGCAGAGGCTCGCCTGCCCTGCAGATGCGTCCTCCAGCGGCTCTCCCGGCCCGTCCTTTCCCACGGAGGCCATGGCAGGCTCCTCTTCCATCCAGGCGCCCGAGGGTGCCGGGATGCCGCAGCGGTGAGCCCTTGTATCGCGGATGCGCACTGCACGCTGGGTTGTGTCCCAAGCGCGCCCCTCACTGGCTCGGTTACCCTGCAGGTCAGCCCTGCCAGGGCCCTGCTGTGTTTTGTCCCCGTCTCACAGATGAGCTGGAACTTTTTTTTTTTTTGTTTTTTCCAGGTAGGGTCTCACTCTAGCCCAGGCTGACCTGGAATTCACTATGGAGTCTCAGGGTGGCCTCGAACTCACGGTGATCCTCCTACCTCTGCCTCCCGAGTGCTGGGATTAAAGGCGTGTGCCACCACGCCCGGCTTGATCTACAACTTTAAACATCACATCAGCTCTTATCCAAGCTGCTGTTTGGGGCAAAGCTGTGATCTAGTGAACACAGACAGATATTAAACTTCTGCATTTGGGCCCCAGACCCTGCCTTTCCTAACCACCACGGTACACACCCTTTAAAAAAATTTCCCTCCCTCCCCCTCTCTCCTTTCATTCTCTCTCTCTCTCTCTCTCTCTCTCTCTCTCTCTCTCTCGTCAAGTGAATTCACTTGCTTTTATAGAGGCAGAGGGCAGAGCTATGAAGAGGCCTCATTTCCAGGCTTAAGTTTCTCTTTCTTCCTTCCTTTCTTTCTTTCTTTCTTTCTTTCTTTCTTTTTTCTTTCTTTCTTCTCCTCTTTAACACATTCCACTTGCATGCACCACCTTGTGCATCTGGCTTACGTGAGTCCTGGAGAATTGAACCTGGGTCCTTTTGGCTTTGCAGGCAAGTGCCTTAACCTCTAAGCCATCTCTCCAGCCTAGGCTCAAGTTTCTGTGGGCTCTGTCTTCAACATCACCCCTGAGTCTGAGCCTGCAGGAAGGGTTAGGGACCAGTGCCTCTCTCTGGGGCAGGAGGGGGGTTGTCCTGGCACAGAAGGGAGCAAACACTTCTTTCAATCAGGTGAGTGTTCCCTGCATCATGCTCTGCCTCATTCCTCGTTGGGCAGACCTTTGCCAGGTCCATGGAGGCTCTGTTACTATTACAGAGCATGTCAATGGGCAAATTGTAACGGTCCTTGGGGTCTGGGTCTCCCCTTTTCAGGGAGGGTGCTGAGAAAAGAGTCCAGGATTGAAAGTGCTCCTTTGGTCTGTCTGGAGTGCCCCCCCCCTCCCATTAGAAATCAGCCATCTCAACTGTCTTCCATGTCAGTAGGAAGCCACCCTCGGAGTTGCTGGGCCCCTCTGGCCCTCAGAGCTCCCCTCCTGCCCGTCCTTGACCACAAAACTTCTTTCAGGGTGTGGTGTCTCAGCTGATCTGACAAACCTCCTCTTCCATGGGGTGCATCTTTTCTTTCTTCCTGTGTCCGTGTTTTGAGATGTGGTTTTGCTTTGCCATTCAGGCTGGCCTCGAACACACGGCAGTTCTCCTGCCTTGGTCTCCCCAATGCCAGGGTGGCAGGGTGAGTTAACACACCCAACTCTGCCAAGCTCTTGACCCTGGCTGCCGGCCAGCCCATGACCAACCCCATGACACCACTTGGGTGAGGCCACCGAATAAATGAATACCAGACCTCGTTCCTTCAGCTTAATGAGCTGATGGCAAAACCAAACTTGTGTGTGAAGCACCGTGTGGACTGGGCAAGACACAGACTGCACCGCTCGCAGTGCTCCCATGGGGAAGTGCTACTGCACATCTACCTTCAGTCCCTCCTGCTGCTGCGGTAGGCCATCTCCAGGGCCTGCGAGGGAAAGTGCACACAGGTCCTTCAATACAGAGGAGACTGGAGAGCTGCCCTTCACTGTGTTTCCCATCTGCAAGGAGTCACAGGCATGGAGACAGACTCTAGATACTGCCGTCTATAGGGTCACTTGCTTGTCATCTGGTGCCAGGGCTCTGCTTGTCTGGCAGCCTGCAGGAGCCCATTGAGTTCTCTTCCTTCTACTGGGGCCCCCTCTCCATAGCACCAAGGGCTGGAGACCAAGCCTATGATGCACGGACCTTGGGGACGTTCAAGATCCAAACTAAAGCCCCGGACACAGAACGCAGCTCAGTAAACGTCCAAAAGTCTGCTTTTTTGGTGAACATGCACTACAGCCGGGCCTGGAGCCATGGCTACTGAGGAGCCTTTGTCAGGAGGATCCAAAGTTCAAGGGCAGCCTGGGCTACAGAGTGAGTTCAATGTCACCTTGTGATACTGAGTGAGACTCTGTCTCAAAATCAAGAGTAAAGGAAGAGCCACCCGGCACAAAAGTTAGTTTTCAAAAAGACTAAATCACGTCTGCCTAGACAGACCATGAAGAACAAAGAAGCAAACAGCGGATGCCAATCGACTCAAGAAGACAAAAGGAAAACTCTTAAAAATTTTTTTAAATACTTTATTTTTATTTATTTATTTATTTGACAGAGAAAGAGGGAGAGAGAGAATGGGGCACCAGGGCCTCCAGCCACGGCAGAGGAATTCTAGATGCATGCATCCCCTTGTGTATCTGACTAACGTGGGTCCTGGGGAATCGAACCTTGGTCCTTTGGCTTTGCAGGCAAACTCCTTAACCTCTAAGCCATCCCTCCAGCCCAAAACTCTTAAAAATTTATAAATAACTTATAACATCATAAGTAGAGGCAAGGAAATAGTTACAGAGTGTGTAGATATTTAACTGGACGCTATGTCTATAATGTCCCTGAAATTTGACATCTTATGGTTTAGCACTTAAGGCACTTACCTGAGAAGCCTAAGGACCCATACCCCAGAACCCATGTAAGCCAGATGCACATGGTGGCACATGTGTCTAGAGTTTGTTTGCCATGGCTAGAGGCCCTGGTGTGCCCATTCTCTCTGTCTTTGATAAATAAATATAAAATATTTGCTGGGTGTGGTGGTGCACGCCTTTAATCCCAGTACTCAGGAGGCAGAGGTAGGAGGATCTCAGTGAGTTCAAGGCCACACTGAGACTACAGAGTGAATTTCAGGTCAGCCTGGGCTAGAATGAGACCCTACCTCGAAAAAAAAAAAAAAGAAAAGAAAAAGAAAATATTTGACATCTTAGATGAAACAAGCTTTCATTGCCCGTCAAACTAACATAAAGTACAAAGAAAGATAAAATAGCCCCTTACCAATTTAAATATTTAATCATAATCTAAAACTTTCCCACAAAAAGAACTCCAGGACTAGTGAATACTATCAAACATTTCAAGAGGAATATCACACAAACTTTTACAGGAAACAAGAGGAGAGAGAGCACCTCCTGATGAGGTGAGCCTGGCATGACTTGTTTCAGCCAATACAGATACTCGCTACCAAATGTCAGCAAATAAAACCCAGCCGTATTTTCTGTTGCTGTTGTTTTTTTCGAGGTAGGGTCTCGCTGTAGCCCAGGCTGACCTGGAACTCACTCTGTAGTCTCAGGGTGGCCTCAAACTCAATGGTGATCCTCTTACTTCTGCCTCCCAAGTGCTGGGATTAAAAGTGTGTGCCACCACGCCTGACCCAACAGTATTTTAAAATAGTAGTATAGGGCTGGAGAGATGGCTTAGTGGTTAAGCGCTTGCCTGTGAAGCCTAAGGACCCTGGTTCGAGGCTCAGTTCCCCAGGACCCACGTAAGCCAGATGGCACATGTGTCTGGAGTTCATTTGCAGAGGCTGGAGGCCCTGGTGCACCCATTCTCTCTCTGCCTGTCACTCTCAAATAAATAAATCAATAAATATACAATTTAAAAAATAGTAGCGTAGTACAACGGCAGATCATTAAACATTCAAAGCCAACTTGTGAGTCCAGGTGGGGCAGCACGCTCCTGGGATCCCAGCACTTAGGAGGCTGAAGTGGGAAGGATTGCTGTAAGTTTGAGACCAGCACTGAGATCCTGTCTCAAAGAAGCAAGCAAACAAACAAACAATAAAACCAACAATAACAAACCCAATTCCTGGAGTCCCACCATTAGAAGAATAAAGGAGAGAAGTCTTAAACTAGTTCAGTAAGTGTAGAAAAAGTACGAGACAAAAATTAAATAGGGGTTCATGATAAAAGGGGGAACTTGTTCAGTCTGATACAATGACGTGTGTGGAAAGCCTGCAGCTACAATTACACTTCATGGTGACCTAAGCTACGTGGGAACGGAGGCCGACTTCTGTGCTGTCCAGCTCTGTTCAGCATTTTGGGGGTGTCTCCACAGCGCAGGAAAGCAAGCAAGAAATAAATCATCTTTATTCAGGAGTGATAAGATTTTCTACATAGAAAAGTAACGGAATCTACGAATAAAACACCGCCATGCTAGAATTAATTTGTGAACAAGGTGGCAACATACAAGGTGAATATTCTCTACTCCACTGGGAAGGGATGTCTTTCAAAAAGCCTTATACCGCCTGGTGTGGTGGCGCACGCCTTTAATCCCAGCACCCGGGAGGCAGAGGTAGGAGGATCACAGTGAGTTCGAGGCCACCCTGAGACTACAGAGTGAATTCCAGGTCAGCCTAAGCTAGAGTGAGACCCTACCTCAAAACAAACAAACAAACAAACAAACAAACAAACAAATCTTATACCAATCATAAAGTAGTTAAGGATTAATTTGATGAAGGAAATGCTACTGAAATCTACAAGACGTCCCATGGAAAATTAATGAATGCATAAATAAATGGGGTACCATATTGTACTCTTCTTGGCTTATAAGACTGAGTTTTGCTAAGGCATCAGTTCCCCACCAATTTCTCTACAGATTCAGTGTGACTTAATCAGTGCCAGGGGGTTACTCTGTATGGGTAGATAAGCTGGCCCCGAAATTTGTATGAAGCTATAAAGGACCTAGGAAAAAAAACAAAATCATCTTGTAGAGTCAGAACTCATTTGGAAGACTTCCACTGTTTGCTTTGAGAGTTAATACACAGCTACAGTAAGAAGTGCACATGGGGCTGGAGTATCGACAAAATGGTTTAGAGAAGCCATCTACAGCTCATTGATTTTGACCAAGATGGAAAAGTTAATTCAGTAGGAATAATGAGAGACTATTCAGCCCACGGTACTTGAACTAATATGTATGAGGAAAAAAAAATGAACCCGTATCCTTAATTTATACCATACACAAAAATTAACTTGACATGAATCAAAGACCTAAATAAAGGTAAAAGCCACAAGTATAAAATTTCTAGAAGAAAACACAGGAGACCATCTTCATGACCTTGGGGTAGATTCAACAGGACACGAAAAGCACAAATAATACAGGGAAAAGAGTGAAAAATGGGTCTTCATCAAAATAAAAAATAAAAACTATTAAGGAAATGGGAAGGTGAACCTAGAATTGGGAGAAAACATTCAATATTTGTATATCTGGGTTGGGGAGATTGCTCAGGGGGAAACGTGCTTCCTGCACGTGGGACAGAATCTGATTTTAAAGACATTTTAATTTTTATTTATTTATTAATTAGAGACAGAGAGAGGGAGACAGAGATAGAAAGTGAGTGAGAATGGGCGCACCAGGGCCTCCAGCCACTGCAAACGAGCTCCAGATGCATGCGCCACCACCTTGTGCATCTGGCTAACGTGGGACCTGGAGAATCGAACCTGGGTCCTTAGGCTTCACAGGCAAATGCCTTAACCACTAAGCCATCTCTCCAACCCATAATCTGATTTTAGAACACTAGCACCCATGGGAGGAACACTGATCATGCTTGCCTGTAGTCCTGGCACTGGGGAGATGGAGGCAGGAACATCTCCAGAGCTTTCTGAACAACCCGAATAGATGAGTTCTGGGTTCAGCAAGAGGCCCTGTCCGAAAAAGTTAAGTGGAGATCGGCTGAGGAAGACTCCTGACATCAGCCTTTGGCCTCCACATACACATCCTCCAACTCCCATGTAGAGGAACATGCATACACACCCTACACATATATACACTACACACATACACGCTATCCAGACATACACACACACTATACATACACACACAGTATTCACACTTTACACACTATATGCACATACACACAAACATACTCTACACACATACACACTATACATACCTACAGACATTCACACTATACATACTGTGGTGGTTTGATTCAGGTGTCCCCCATAAACACAGGTGTTCTGAATGCCAGGTTCCCAGCTGATGGAGATTTGGGAATTAACACCTCCTGGAGGGAGTGTCTTGTTGGGGGCGGGCTTATGGGTGTTATAGCCAGTTTCCCCTTGCCAGTGTTTGGCACACTCTCCTGTTGCTGGTGTCCACCTGGTGTTGGCCAGGGGGTGATGTCCACCCTCTGCTCATGCCATCGTTTTCCCCTGCCATCGTGGAGCTTCCCCTTGAGTCTGTAAGCCAAAATAAGAGCTTTTCTTTTTTTTCCCAAAAGCTGCTCTTGGTCAGGTGATTTCTGCCAGCAATGCAAACCTGACTTCAATACACACACACACACACACATGCACACTATATACACATACATAGTATGCACACTCTATACACATATACACTATACACACATACACACTCTGCACACTACACACACTAACATACACACATACACAGACCAAAATGTGTACCCGGCACAAGGACTTGTTTCTAGAATATGTCAACTCACGCAGTTTAGTAATGGCAAGGTGAAAAGCTCAAGGCAAAACGATGACAGACGACATAAGCAGACACGTGACACCGTGAGCACCCTGAACGGGGCTCTACATGTGCATTAGTTCTGTTCCTGAACATGATTCCACTTGGAAAGACTGATACGAAGTTCTGGGCTACTGAACATCTGAAATCTCAAGACCTGGCAGACGGGAGCATCGAACGGCACAACTATGTGGCAATTTCTCCTTCTTCTCCTTCTCCTCTTCCTCCTCCTCTTCTTCCTCCTCCTTCTTCTTCTCCTCTTCCTCCTCCTCTTCTTCCTCCTCCTCCTTCTTCTCCTCTTCCTCCTCCTCCTTCTTCTCCTCTTTCTTCTCCTCTTCCTCTTCCTCCTCCTCCTTCTTTTCCTCCTCCTCCTTCTTCTTTTTCTTTGTAGTATTGGAGACTGAATGCAGTGCTTGGTGCTTGCTAGATAAACACTATACCACTGAGCTTCAGCCATGGTTCGCTTTTTATTTAGAAACAGGGTCTCACAGAGTTGCACAAGATGACCTTGAACCTGTGAGCCTTCTGTCTCAGCATCTCAAGCAGCTGAGAATATAGGCCTGTGCCACCGAGGCTGGCACAGTACTTGGCAGTTTCTTGTGATGTTTAATACACATCTCTCTGGAAACCCAGAAAGTTCCATTCTAGACACAACCAGGGAAATAAAACGTATACATATACACACAAAAATTGGGAATTACTTCAAATAATATGTATCCATCCCCTGTCAACAAGGGAATGGATACATACATTGTGATACATCTGCACATATGGAATATTGCTCATCAACAAGAACCACAACAGAGAATAAACCCTGGGGGTTGGAGAGATGGCTTAGTGGTTAAAGGCACCTGTTGCAGGTCAGGTTCGCATTGCTGGTAGAAATCACCCAACCAAGAGCAGCTTCTGGGAAAAAGAGGTCTATTTTGGCTTACAGGCTCAAGAGGAAGCTCCATGATGGCAGGGGAAAATGATGGCATGAGCAGAGGGTGGACATCACCCCCTGGCCAACATCAGGTGGACAACAGCAACAGGATAGTGTGCCAAATACTGGCAAGGGGAAACTGGCTATAACACCTATAAGCCCGCCCCCAACAATACACTCCCTCCAGGAGGCGTTAATTCCCAAATATCCATCAGCTGGGAGCCTAGCATTCAGAACACCTGTGTTTATGGGGGACACCTGAATCAAACCACCACAGCACCTGATTGCAAAGCCTGACAGCCTGGGTTTGATTCCCCAGGACCCATATAAAGCCAGATACACAAAGTGGCACATGCATCTGGAGTTCGTTTGAAGGGGCAGGAGGCCCTGGTACATCTACATTTACTCTCTCTCTCTCTCTCTGTCTGTTGCTCTCTCTCTCTCTCTCTCAAATAAATAAATAAAAATATTTTTTAAAACCCTGCAGACAGGCAGTAGCTGGAAGGAATCTCAAGACTTCATGTTGAGCTTGACAGAAACATGTACAGATGATGCGATTCAATTCACAAGGAGGTGCAGGGCAGGCAGGAGGACACTTCGGTGACAGAAATCAGGAGAGTGGTTGTTGGGCAGGAGGCAGGGGTTGACTGAAAAGGGCCATGATGTGCTTTTGTGGGCAAAGCAAACATCACACCTCCTGGTTTTAGCAGTAGATACACAAGGTGTGATTATCAAAAGCCTCACATTGGACCACATACACAAGTCATATGCCGAATAATGAATGGTGTTCCAGTCAGGGACAGGCCACATGGATGAGAGGGAGCTTATAAGACCGTATTGTCTAGCGACTCCATAGCCTTTTTGATTTGTGCCACGTTGACACAGCCATAAACTCACCTAACAGTGTAATGCTCAGAATGTATTCTGGCACATGGTATATTGCTCAGAGTGTGTTCTGGAACTGCATTTAAAACCTGTGAAGGTTTTTTTTTTTTTTTAAACATGCTTCAATAAACTTAATTTCTTTTTTTTTTTTAAATAAAACAACCCACCATAATACCACCTATGATGAGTGAGTCTTTGCTCATACTTGGATGGGCCAGGGATCCCTGTCTGATTACCACACAGAGAATTCATGTTTCCATTGGGCTGGAGACAATCTTCATAGGTTGATCTGTCTCCTTTCTGGTTACAAAGCCAGCCCTTCACTCTGAACAGAGGACCATGCTTTTCCTATTCTATTCTCTTTTTTTTTTTGTTGTTCATTTTTATTCATTTATTTGAGAGTGACAGACAGAGAAAGAGGCAGATAGAGAGAGAGAGAATGGGCACACCAGGGCCTCCAGCCACTGCAAATGAACTCCAGACGCGTGCGCCCCCTTGTGCATCTGGCTAACGTGGGTCCTGGAGAATCGAGCCTCGAACCGGGGCCCTTAGGCTTCACAGGCAAGAGCTTAACCGCTAAGCCATCTCTCCAGCCCTCCTATTCTATTCTTATTCAAAGTAAACAAGGGCGAGTGCACAGCTCAGTGGTTAAGTGCTTGCCTAGCAGGCTGGTTCGATCCCCAGTCCTCCCTCGTCCACACCACCTACAACATTATCTGGTTAATGACAGTTCCCTATCTAACTTAAATCTGCTGTATTATATTGTACTAATCTTTCTTTTTAATTTTTAATTTTTTTTAAGAATTTTTTGTTTATTTTTATTTATTTATTTGAGAGTGACAGAGAGAGAGAGAGAGAGAGAGAGAGAGAGAGAGAGAGAGAGAGAGAATAAGCGGGTCAGGGCCTCCAGCCATTGCAAACGAACTCGAGATGCATGCGCCACCCTGTGCATCTGGCTTATGTGGGTCCTGGGGAATCGAGCCTCGAACCGGGGTCCTGAGGCTTCACAGGCAAGCACTTAACTGCTAAGCCATTTCTCCAGCCCCTAATCATTCCTTTTTAAAAAAATTTATTTATTTACTTGAGAAAGAGAGAGAGAGAGAGAGAGAGAGAGAATGGGTGCAGCATGGCCTCTGGACGCTGCAAACAAACTCCAGATGCAGGCACCATCTTGTGCATGTGGCTTATGTGGGTCCTGGGGAATCGAATCTAGGTCCTTGGGCTTTGTAGGCAAGTGCCTTACCACTGAGCCATCTCTCCAGCCCTTTCTTGTTGTTGTCTGCTAAATTTCTAGGTGTGGACATGACTTTGTGTTCTGACAAACCCAGCTCTCTTTCTGGGCAGTTTTAAAGCTAAAGGCCCTACTTTGGGAGGAAGCAGATGACCTCCCGTCCCGTGGTGCGACAGTATCCTGGATAGCCCTGCCCACTGGTGCCACCGTGGTTCTGGGAGACAGTGTCGAGTGCACTGATCACAGCTTTTCCTTTCCTTCCGCTATAGGAAATGCTGAAGGACGAGGTGCGGACGCTCACGTACCGGAACTCCATGTACCACAACAAACACGTGTTCAAGGACAAGGTGGTGCTAGATGTTGGGAGCGGCACAGGGATCCTCTCCATGTTTGCTGCCAAGGCGGGGGCCAAGAAGGTGTTTGGGGTGAGCATGCTGCACCTCCCCTCGCGTTGCCCTCCGCAGAGTGGCCCTACACACACCTGACCCTTGCCCGTCTCTTTTTCTTCCTGTGCTTGAGGTGCTGGGAATGGACGCTGGGGCCTTGAACACGCTAGGCAAACACTGTGCCATGAACCACATCCCCAGACCGAACCCATCTCTCTTGTTTTAGGAGCAGAGGAAAAAAAAAACATTCTCTGTTGTTCCGCTTACGAGATGCGTGACCTTGGATAATGTGTTTCCTAGTTGTCTCGTGTATAGAATGGGAACTAGGCAGTGCCGGGCCCGAAGGATGGTTACGAAGGTCAGACACAGTGGCAAGTGCCGGGGACATGGCCGGACCCTGGCCAATGCTCTGTCGTCACGGTACAGACGGGGCTCAGGAGGACTGCACAGTCTCCTGTCCCTTTGCTTTGACGGGCCGGTGGAAAGATCTAGATCCCGTTGCTTTCTAGGCTTCAGATCTCCAGGGAGGAGGGGAGGAGGGGAGGCTTGCTGGCCTGGAAGCCTTCCAAGTCCCTGGCTCTCACAGTGCAGCTGCAGCTGCTGCGCTGGAACAAAGGCGAGCTGCCAGGGTCATCGCTGGAGAGCAACGACGCTGGTGTTGAAGAACGCCGTGCGTCCAGGGTGGGAAAGTGGGAGCTCATCTTGGTCAAAGTGAAGGACAAGCTCGACAGACTGCATGCAGTGTGCATGCGAGCCAGACCCCCTGGCAGGGACCCCTTCAGCAAGCAAGTCATCATCTCTCTTTATAAAGCCTGTAGCTTCCCCTGAGGGGCCCAAGGCTCTAGGGCAGACTAGGCACTTCCAAATCCCTTTAGCTGTCCATGCCCTAGAGGCCCAGAACCAAAGGCTCCAGCAAGGGAGAGCAGTCCCCCTCCAGGCCGTGCCCTGTGTCTGTAGAGTCTTCTGGAAGGCCTGGACTGTCCTCATGAGGCTTCAGGTCTGCCTTGCCCTGAATAATAATAATAAATACCTGACAGAGGCATGTGTGAGAAGAGGGCCTGTTTTTACCACGACCATCGTTACTGTTAGCATCACCTCCGTTGCGGTCAGGTTCGCATTGCCGGCAGACATCATCCAACCAGCAGCAGCTTTGGGGGGGATAAAGGGTTTATTTTGACTTACAGACTCGAGGGGAAGCTCTATGATGGCAGGAAAAAATGATGGCATGAGCAGAGGGTGGACATCACCCCCTGGCCAACATCAGGTGGACAACATCAACAGGAGAGTGTGCCAGACACTGGCAAGGGGACACTGGTTATAACACCCATAAGCCCCAACAATACACTCTCTCCAGGAGGCGTTAAGTCCCAAATCTCCATCAGCTGGGAACCTAGCATTCAGAATGCCTAAGTTTATGAGGGACACCCGAATCAAACCACCATAACCACCGTCACCATCACCACCAACATCACCATTATCACTGTCATTATCTCCACCATCATTTCCATTTTTACTACTGTCATTACTACCACAGTCATCACTGTTTTTGTTTTTTGGTTTTGTTTTGGGTTTTATGAGGTAGGTTCTCATTCTAGCCCAGGCTGACTTCACATTCACTGTGTAGTCTGAGGCTGGCCTAGAACTCACAGTGCTCCTCCCAGCTCTGCCTCCCAAGTGCTAGGATTAAAGGTGTGCACCACCATCACCATTATCACCATCACTATAACCATCACCACCATCGTCACCATTACCATCACCACCATGATCATTATCATCGCCATCACTATAACCATCACCACCATCATCACCATTATCATCACCACCATCATCATCATCACCATCACTATAACCATCACCACCATCATCACCATTATCATCACCACCATCACTATAACCAACACCACCATCATCACCATTATCATCACCATCATCATCATCATCACCATCACTATAACCATCACCACCATCATCACCATTATCATCACCACCATCATCATCACCATCACCACTGTGACCCTGCTCCACTGTCAGGCTTCCTTCTCTCAGACTTCTTCAATGGGATGCAGCCCTCAGATCATTGGCCTCAGATCAGATGATCTTAGGGCATCTGATGATCCTCCTGGGGGCCCAGGCCAAGGTCAGTGCCAGGCTGGATGGGGACTGAGCGGGGAAGTGCGGCACTGTCCTTGGTTCCCGAGTCCGCAGGGGTTCCAGCCATGGTGCTGGCAGAGCTCCTGCTTGGCGCCTTCCAGCCGTGCTGACTTGTCACAGTGTGCTGGCCATACGTGGTTCTGGCTCTCACACATTTAGCTGGCTTCTTTCCTGATGGCTTGCTTCCGTTGCTCCCCCTCTGCCACTGTCTTGTCCAATGGGGGACTAAGGGAGAACACAGGTGAACTATGATCAGGGGTAGACAGTGGAGGCATAAGTAGAGAAGGAGGCAGGCATGAGGGGAAATGGGGAGAGAGAAAAGCTGTAGAGGCTCAGAGAAAAGCTAGAGAAATAGCAGAGGAATTAAAACAAGGAGGAAAAAAAACCGTGTGGTGGCGCATGCCTTTGATGCCAGCCCTTGGGAGGCCAAGGTAGGAAAATCGCTGTGAGTTTGAGGCTAGCCTGGGACCACATAGTGAATTCTAGGTCAGCCTGTGTTAAAATGAGACCCTGCTCCAGAAAGAAAGAAAGAAAGAAAGAGAGAGAGAGAGAGAGAGGGAGGGAGGGAGGGAGGGAGGGAGGAAGGAAGGAAGGAAGGAAAAAAGGAAGGAAGGAAGGAAAGAAAGAAAGGGTCTGGAGAGATGACTTAGTGGCTAAGGCACTTGCCTGCAAAGCCAAAGGACCCAGTTTCAATTCCCTAGAACCCAAGTAAGCCAGATGCACAAGATGGTACATACGTCTGGAGTTCATTTGCAGTGGTGTGCCTATTCTCCTCTCTCTCTCTCTCTCTCTTTCTCTCTCTCTCCCAACTGTCTTTTTTTCTCTCTCTTTCAAATAAATAAATAAAAATAAAATACTTCTTATAAAAAGAAAGAGACAAGGAAAAAAAGAAAATAAAGAAGGACATAGAAAAGGGAAGTCAAGAGGACAGGGAAGAGAGAGGAAGGACAGGTCAGGAAGGAAAAGGACGTTCTGGGGGACAAGCCTCACCGGCAGGGTCCCTAGGAAGGTGGTCTTGGTGCGCTTACCATGACTGGGCTGGGCTCATCGTCACACAGTCACCTGACAGGACCTGCAGCCTATTGCGAGAGGCCCAGGGAACACAGCCGGGAAGTGGCAGAGGCCCAGCCGCCTGGCTGCAGAGCCGGCATTCAATGTCAGCTTCAGAAGCCTCATGCACGTCCCTGGAACTCAGCTCCATTTATTAAGCTGATTCCGGATGGTGTGTTGGATTTCTGTTACTATGACAAAACATCTGAGGCCACCAGATTGAAAAGCAGATTTCGGCTCACAGTTTCAGAGGTTTCCACCTATGGCGTCGCTTCAGGCCTGCGGGGGCGGGGGCACATGTTGGAACAAAGCCTCTTTCCCTGTGGAGGCTAGGAAGCAGAGAAAGGATGAAGAGGAGGGGCTATGGTCCCGATGTCCCCTTCAGAGGCACTTCCCTCAATGATCTAATGTCCTCCTCTTGGGCTCCACCTCCTGAGTTCCAACAGCCCCCCCCCCCATAATACCATATAGGTCTTTGGATGACATCAAAGGTCCAAAGTTATAGCAAACATCCATAATTTGTTCACACCCTGCCCCTGTGTTCTGTGCCCTTTCTAGATCGAATGTTCCAGTATTTCCGACTACTCAGAGAAGATCATTAAGGCCAACCACTTGGACAACAGTAAGGCATTCCTCCAAGTGTTTTCCTATGTATTGGGGGGTGAAGGGGCTACGTTTTCCGGTTTGGGTGGCATACACCGACACTGGAAGGGAGAGAAGGAACTGTGTGGTCTCGGGTGTGACCTTCCCTTCCCCATGCCAGTCAGGTGACATTTGTCCCATCCTAGATTTTAGCCAGCCCTGTCTGTGGCTGCAACCTCAGTTGCCATGTCCTCTCTCTGGTCCGGTGGTGGGCAACCTGGTGAGTTCAGTTTCCTCCTCTCCCCGCTTCATAACCCCCAAGCCCTTCCTCCCCTAGCACACCAGCCACGCTCCCTGCCACAGGTCCTGTCGCTGATGGGCTGCGCGTGGCGGGACCTTGTTTCAGGCTCCACCATAACCGCCACCATCATCATCACTGCCATCCCCACCTTCATCACCATAGCCACTGGCACCACCACCACCACCACCATCACCATGGTGATCACCGTCCCACACGCAGCCTTCTTTCTCTGAGACCACCTCGCCAGGATGGAGCCCTAAGGTCACAGGCCTGAGCTGCTCTAAGTCTGATCACAAAGACAAGCGCATCCCTTTCCTTTCCCATGGATGCAGTATTCTCAGCTCCTTCTCTCTGGAACTCATCTTTTTTTTTTTTTGCTGTTTAAAATTTTTATTTATTTATCTGAAAATGACAGCCAGACAGAGAGAGAAAGAGGCAGAGAGAGAGAGAGAGAGAGAGAGAGAATGGGCGCACCAGGGCCTCCAGCCACTGCAAACGAACTCCAGACACGTGCGCCCCCTTGTGCATCTGGCTAACGTGGGTCCTGGGGAATCGAGCCTCGAACCGGGGTCCTTAGGCTTCACAGGCAAGAGCTCAACCGCTAAGCCGTCTCTCCAGCCCAGGAGCCCATCTTAAAAGTACTCAAACCCACAAGGATCTCTTCCTTGTAGCATTTCTCCATCAGCAGGCTGGCTGCAGTTGCCGGACCCCATGCTCAGTGTTGGGTGGCACGGCGCTCAGCCCCCTGGGGGCTGGGGATGCCAGATGCCCGTGTGGCTGTGGAGCCAGGTGCTCTGCATGGAACAGCGAGTGGAGCAGAGGTCTGCGTTACAGAGAGTTGGCGCAGGTGCAGCCTGGCGGGGGGGGGGGGCAGTGGGACTGAGGCAGCTGGGCAGTCTGGGCAGCATTAAGTCCAAAAGGCAGGGTGCCCATGTAGAGTTCTAAGTGGTGGAAGGGGAGCGTGGGAAGGGAAGGCTGTACCTACGTCAGGGTTACCTGGCAAGCTTGGGAGAGAGAAGGAACAGGAGACTGTGGGGTGTGGACGCGGAGGTCTTGCACGTAGGCTCTGACAACGGACTGTACCCCCTGGCCGTGCTCCTGGATGCCCCTCCCCTCAGGACTCTTCGGCTCCCCAGCAGGATGCCAGGTGGAGGAAGTCCCCATGGGTCTGACCTGACAGACTGAGCGCACTGCAGTGACCTCCTGCCGCACACTGTCGCAGACCTACTTCTGTGTGGCCTCAGCCCTCCCACCTGTCCTGTCTGCTGCTTGGTCCACGTGCCTCAGATTCCCCGGAAGACAGGAACATAATCCAGTTCACGATGTGCCGCCAGGAGCCTGGCTCTGGGGGCAGAGCAGGGTCTAAGGCGAATGCAGCCCCTGACCTCATGATGTCCATGTCCAGTGCGGGTGGAGTGACAGATAATAAAGCAGCGGTTGACCAGTCAGAGCAAGGCAGAGGGTGACGGTGGTCTTGTGATCATCTGGGTGATGGGGCAGCAAGAGACCTGCTGGTCACGGCGGGTCAAGTGTCCTTTGAGGGGGACACATTCAAGCTCAAGTTTGAGGAACATGAAGGAGCCAGGCTGACCAAGTGTCCGTTTCCTATGGGTGCAGCAGAATGCTTACGACTGCAGAATAGTTATCAAGGAAAAAGCGTTGTCTGTCTTAGAGCTAGCAAGTCCAAGTCGTAGGGCAATTGCAGCTGGGGAGGATTCCAGCTCGTGGCGCACATGGAAGAGCAAGAGAGTGTGGGCACAAGTGAGGAAGCCCACAGCCTGGGCTCACAGTCAGAGACACCAGCCCTGATCCGTCCACAGGAGCTCGATTCCCGTCACCCAGCGCCTTTCGCTGGAGTCCACCTCCCAAAATTGCCGCACTCAGGAATTAAGATCCGGCCTAAGAACTGCACCGAGTTCAGACCATAAGCATTCCAGACAGCAGCTGTGGGTACAAGGGCTACGGGCAATATTGAACTGGGCATGCCTGGGCACCAAAAGAAAGGCCCATGGTCGTGGTGTGGAGAGTGAGGACATGAGAGAAGGAGGCAGGGGCTGATCACAGCAGGTCTTTATGCTTTTATATTTATTTATTTGCGAGAGAGAGAGAGGAAGAAAGAGGCAGATAGAGATAGAGACTGGGCACACCAGGACCTCTAGCCATCACAAACCAACTCCAGACACATGCACCACCATGTGAAATCTGCCTTACGCAGGTACTGGGGAATCAAACACGGGTCCTTAGGTTTCACAGGCAAGTGCCTTAACTGCTAAGCCATTTCTCCAGCCCACAGCAGGTCTTTATTTTTTATTTTTTATTAAAAAAATTTTTTTTGTTTATTTATTTATTTGAGAGGGACAGAGAGAAGGAGGCAGAGAGAGAGAGAGAGAGAGAGAGAGAATGGGCGTGCCAGAGCTTTCAGCCTCTGTAAACGAACTCCAGATGCATGCGCCCCCTTGTGCATCTGGCTAACGTGGGTCCTGGGGAATTGAGCCTTGACCCAGGGTCCTTAGGCTTCACAGGCAAGCGCTTAACCGCTAAGCCATCTCTCCAGCCCACCACAGCAGGTCTTTAAACAAGACAAATAAGTCTTCAGGCCAGGAGAGCTTTCAGAGGAATCAAGCAAGAAAGAAGGACTCTTTTCAATGGTGCGTGAATAGAGATGGCCTGCAGGAAAACATTACTGTAGGGACACCCGACGGAGAGTGAGTGGCATGGGAGGTGGCCATGGAGATAGGAAGAAATGAACTCTGTGTCATCTCTTGGGAAACAGAGGCCAGAGGACCTACTGCAGTGAGTTGGACGTGTGTCTCAGAAGACTGCAGGGAGCAAATGGTTGGAAAGTGGTTGGCTGGAGACACAGTGTGGCCAGAGTGCCCCTTGAAATGCCCTTTGGGCACGGAGGTGGACATGTTGAGAAAGACTTGGCTCCATGTGTCTAGGGTTTCTGGGTGTCAGAGCCAGAGGCTTCCACTTGGGGGTTCATCAACACAGCAGCGTTACTCAAAGCTAATGGATGTGGTCACTTAGGGGGAAAATGTTGTTTCTCCCAAGAGGAACAAGACGAAGATGGGTAACTCATCCCTTACTGTAGGGCAGAGAGGAGGAACCAGCAAGGACTCGGAGGAGGTGAGCTCTGGATGGGTGATGAGCACGCGGGAGGGCAGACAGGAGAGGAGAGTGAGACAAGGAGGGAGGGTGACCTCAGACAACGCTGCGGGAGTGATGTGTCGGAGCTGGCCCGTCACCCTCAAAACCCTGTCCCTGCACCCTTTGCCAGCCCCCCCAAGCCCTACCGCCTAAAGGTTCTAGAACTTCTCGAAAGGCTGCCAGCAGCGGGGGCCGTGCATTCAGACATTTGAGCCTGTGGGGGGCCACAGTTCACCTCCAGGCTGTAACAGTGGCACCGTCATCCCAAGCAAGAACCCCAGCCTCCTTGGCACTACCCGCTCTGGCTTGCAAAGAATAGGTAGCATTGCACTGTGGTCATCCTTGCAGAGTGTGGGGTGGCCTGCAGGGGGCGGTGACGAGTACACCCTTCGCTCTTGGGGGAGACTGGTCTGTCGTCGCCAGGATAGTGGGTCACAGAGCCTCCTCATTCCCTCTCCTGCTTCCCATCTCGAGGGCCTTCCAACTCTCCCTTTGCTTCACACTCTTGTCATTCATTCCCTCCCCTCTCCTTCTTTCTCTTCCCTTCTTTTCTTTCTTTTATTCTTTTTTTTTTTTAAGAGAGAGAGAGAGAGCAAGAGCGAGAGTGAGAGAGAGATATTGGTGCACCAGGGCCTGCAGCCACTGCAATCAAACTCCAGACACGTGCGCCACCTTGTGGGCATGCACGACGTAGCTCAGCGCATCACCTCGTGCGTCTGGCTTATGTAGGATCTGGGGAGTTAAACGTGGGTCCTCAGGCTTTGCCGGCAAGTGCCTTGACTGCTAAGCCACCTCTCCAGCCCTCTTCCCTTTCATTTCTCTTCTTTCTTTTAACATTTGAAACAAGGTACAAACACAGCAGATTTCTTTTCTGGACCATTTGTGAGTGAGTTGTTGACATGGTTCTGAATATGAAATCCCTGAATATTGAAGGCATGTGGTCACCATGTAAGGACTCTTGTGATGAAGCCCTCAGGCAGAGTCTAGCATAAATACATTATCATTGCTTACAGTAAGATTTTTTTTTCCGTTGGTTGCAGTAACATCATTTATAAGACAAGGGGGTCTGTTCCAAAGGATCTGCTGCATTTAGCGTGGTGACCAGCACCCTCCCAGCTGGACGAGCTTGGCTATCTACCATGGGCCTCTTGTAGGAGGCCCACTGGCTAGAGACTGAGTGATGCTTCCTGACCATGGGGTTCACGCTGTGTTTCTTGGGCAGAAGTCTAAGACAAGATTCTCTGTTCTCGGCGTGCGTGATTTGGGCCAGTCCCGTTCCGGGCATCGATTGTCTTGAACCTTGGTGCAGGTGCTATCTGCCAGGTCTGCCTGGGCAAAGCCATTCTGCTCATCCTTGCAATTTGTAAGATCTTCTGGGAGATGCACTTTGAAACCATGTAGATATTTAACTTTCCATCAGATTATCTATCCATCATCTATCACCCATGTGTCTGTCTGTCTATCTATTATCTATCTATCATCTATTTATAATCTATCTACTCTATTTCTCTTTGTATGCATCCATCTTTTTCTTTTCTTCTTTTTTATTTTTTGAGTTAGGGTCATGCTGTAGCCCAGGCTGATCTGGAATTCACTATGTGGTCTCAGGGTGGCCTCGAACTCATGGCAGTCCTCCTACTTCTGCCTCTCAAGTACTGGGATTAAAGGCGTGCGCCACCACACCCAGCCATCTTTTTATTTTTTTTAATTATTTACTTATTTGAGAGAGAGGCAGATAGAGAGGGAGAGAGAGAGAAAGAATGGGTACACCAGGGCCTCTAGCTGCTACAAACCAACTCCTAGTGCATGCACCACCTTGTGCATCTAGTTTACTGAACCTGGATCTTTAGGTTTCATAGGCAAGTACCTTAACTGCTAAGCCATCTCTCCAGTCCCCATCTTTTTATATATTGGTTGTTAACTTATCTCCCCATGGACCCCTGTTGCATTTAATGGGTGCTCCCTGTGATCTTAACTTGGCACTCACATTATCCCTGGTGGTGCCATCAAGCCGGCGCCTGTGTCCTTGTGACACACCTCTCTCCTCTCTCTCTCTCTCTCTCTCTCTCTTTCTCCTTTCACGAGCATTCTGGCTCCAGCTGTTTATTTCAGGCTAATTTTGTGCTCTGCCTACCTCCATCTGTGACTCAGCCATTTCCCCCAGCTCAGCTCTCCTTAAAAAAAAAAATTATTTATTTATTTATTTGAGAGAGCAAGAGAGGGAAAGAGGCAGAGAGAAAGAGAAAGAGTGAGAGAGAGAGAGAGAATGGGCGCGCCAGGGCCTCCAGCCACTGCAAACGAACTCCAGACGCGTGCGCCCCCTTGTGCATCTGGCTAACGTGGGTCCTGGGGAACCGAACCGAGGTCTTTGGCTTTGCAGGCAAACGCCTTAACCTCTAAGCCATCTCTCCAGCCCCAGCTCAGCTCTCTTGAATGGGCACTGGCAACGAAGAAGGTGGCTAGGTGCAATTACTGTTGTGACCAGCTCCCTCCTACCAGGCAAGGCTGACGGTCCTGCGTGGGCATTTTGTAGGATGCCCATTGGTTTGCCATGGGGTTCTGGCTCATTGTTTTTAGGGTGTCAGTGCTCCCAGGCTGTCTCAGTGCAGAGAGTTTAGAAATGTGTGTGTGTGTGTGTATGTGTGTGTGTGTGTACACTTACACACCATGTGTCCTTGACTCTGCTTGTCTCGGTCTGTGCGCACTGACAAAGCTGAACCCACGTGATTCCTCCTCTTCGACCCCAGCCCCGTGGAGTTGACTCCCATTCTCTCCTTTGCCACATTTTAGTGCCTTCCTGTGACATTGAAAAGCCAGACGCTCGTTATTGACTTAGTGGATCAATCCTCCCGCATGTGACCGATCTCCCAGACCCCACATCCTCACCATGCAGATGCCTGCAGGTCACTCTGTCCCTTGTGCTGGGCAGCCTTCCAAATGGTCTCCCTCCTTCCCTCCCTCCTTACAGAGCCCCCACCCCCACCCCTCCACTCCGCTGTGGGGCACCACTGTCCTACCTGGGGATGGTCCTCCCTGGGAATGCCCCTTTCACTCTATTCAGGGTAACATGTTCTGGGCTAGGTCACCCTCCTTGGACTCAGATTTCCCCTGCCCATGCTGAGCCCTACAGCATCCACGTCCCTTTAGTCTGCTCGGCCCCTCCTCAACCACGTCATTCTCTGGCTTCTTATGGCTCAGACTCGGTTTTGTGCTACTGAGAGGCAAAGATCTCTGACGGCTAAGCCACTGCCACCAAGAGCACACAGCCCACCCCTGTGCCTCGGGACTGTCCCACCCCACCACACACACACCGAACCCGGCAGGAGGGGAGCCCCAGGCCCAGGGGCCTTCAGCAAGTCAGTGTCTTCGTTTCTTCCTTCCTGGAAGGCGAAACAAGCGGGCGGGCTGGTGACACCATTGTGGGCTTTGTTCCCCCCCCCCCGCGCCAGCTGGCTCAGCCTTGGCATGCGTCCTCGACAGAGGACGGGGTTCGACTGCACGAGCGCTTCCATGGAGATACGCTGGAAATGTTGCCACCACCAATTGTGTGAGCCCCGGGAGCGTAGGCGTCGGGGACATAAATAAAAACACGCGCACAAAATACCTGCCACCCAGCGCCAGGGCCAGGCTCCCACCTCCGCGCGCTCCCGGGCTGCTTTAGTCACATGGAGACACGCACCTCCCGGGAGCCACCTGTGCGGTCACGCCGCCTTCACGTGGCCTGCTCCACGCGTGGCCCCCACACGCGCATCCAGTCACTCTTTTGACTTATTAAACACTAACAATCATTCTTTCTCCCGTGATGGGAAAGCAACGGGCTGCTCGGGTGCTGGATCCTGTGTGAAAGATGACATCAGAGCAGAGATGGATGGGAGTTTTTTTTTTTTATCATTCTAGAAACAAAAGACTTAGAACCCATTTGCTTTCAGAAAAACTAAAGAGAAGAGGTGTGCCTCTCTTTCATCTTCTACTTGTGTGTGCATCCCCTTAAAGATTTTTTTTTTTCTGCAAGGTAGGGTCTCACTCTAGCCCAGGCTGACCTGGAGTTCACTATGTAGTCTCAGGGTGGCCTCGAACTCACACTGATCCTCCCACCTCTGCCTCCCGACTGCTGGGATTAAAGGCGTGAACCACCATGCTGGCTCCTTTTTATTTTTTTAATTTTTTAAAAATTTATTTATTTTTATTAATTGGTTTTTGTACTCAGTGATACAGTCGAGTTGGTGCCATTGTTAGGCTCATCCATGTCCTACCCCCTCCCCCTGGCCCCTCCTTGTTGAGGTATATGGGTTATGCATTGTGGAGTTAGCCCACAGTTATGGGAAGGATAAATATCTCTGCATATCATGACCCAACATGTGGCTCTGACATTCTTTCCACCCCCTCTTCCGCAAAATTTCCCTGAGCCATGTTGGGTTCATTTTGGGTCTGCTTCAGTGATGAGGTGTTGGGGGCCTCTGGGTTTGCAAGCAGAAAGATAGAGAGAAGAGAGACAGACAGAGAGAGAATGGGCATGCCAGAGCTTCTAGTTACTGCAAATGGACTCTAGACGCATGTGCCCCTTGTGCATCTGGCTTATGTGGGTCCTGGGGAATCGAACTTGGGTCCTTTAGCTGTGCAGGCAAACGCCTTAACTGGTAAGCCCCTTAAAGATGTTCTGAGTGGAAGACATCTTAGGGTAGCTGGACCAATAGTGACAGTAGTGGACACAGAGGCCTGTACAACCTAATGGAAGAGGATGCTCGGTGACGTCATGTCATCTTAAAGAGAACTCTGCTCGCCACTGCTCTGTACTCAGGGTATGTTGTGACACAGCTTAAAGGCTTACTGTCAGTGGTAATGCAGGTAAGGTGCCCGGTCTGGATGCCAGGCACTTGTGCAGTCCTGGGGTGATTCTTGTAACGGGGGAGCCTCGGCTAACACACACCTGGGAACTGGGGTCTTCATAAAGCGTTTCCTTCCACAGAGGTGAATTCTACCTCTCTCTTGCCTTTCTGCTGAACCATTTCTGGTTTTTGTTTTGTTTTAGTATTTTATTTATTTATTTGTTTATTCGACAGAGAGAAAGAGAGAGAGAGAGAGAAAGGGAGAGAATGGGGCACACCAGGGCCTCCAGCCACTGCAGACGGACTCCAGACGCGTGCGCCCCCTTGTGCTTCTGGCTAACGTGGGTCCTGGGGAATCGAACCTGGGTCCTTTGGCTTTGCAGGCAAGCGCCTTTAACCACTAAGCAATCTCTCCAGCCTTCCCCCCCTTCAGGTGAACCATTTTTTATGGGGCCATACAGAGTGAGGAGCATCCCACTCCTGCCTCTCCAGGCTACTCAGCCTAGCCCCACCCCTTGTATTTGGGGGGACCTCAGCTGAGCTTTCTTCTCACGGCGTGAGCTGCAGCGTCTCTCTCACCCTCAGAGTGTCACGCTAAGAAACAGGCACTGCCCTGGGCCGAGGGACCCGACACGCACTTCTAACTGCACCCGGTCTAGCAAACACCACATCACCGTTCCTAGCTGAGATAAACTGCCCCTGTGGTCTCGTCACATACTACTGGCAGACACTGCCTCCAAACCTAACCTACCTGCCTGCCTGGTGAATGTTTTGAAGCCAAACTGAGAGCATATATATATTTACTCATGTTAAGTCCATATTGTTTGATTTGGTCTTTGATATCAACTACCAAGACTCTCTCATTCACCCCTGGCTCCCAGAGGCATCCTATCTGCACACTTGATCGAGGCCCCGCGGTGACTGTGGAAGCTTCCAGAGGCCAGCTGTGCTCTACAACATTGGCTCCTTGCAGCGCAGTCTTGCGACCAGTTACGAACCGGCAGTAAGGTTTTGCCACCATTTCCATTTGGGTGCCACGGAGCTGAGGTGGGTCCGCCACCCTGTTGGAGCTTCCCAAACGGGACACGGCAAGTACTGATCGGGAACCCGACTTCCTTGGCACACACCTACCACCAGCAGCTCGAAATGATGGCCTTGGATCACTTTGTGTTCCTGGGTCTCCTCACTGGTGAGACTGGAAACCACGGAGGCTCAGCCCTCAGTGCCTTACCTGAGGGGACCACATGGTGACTACTATATACAAGTATCCATTCTGCCACAACTTCTCACAGGACGCTGCCAGCCGACTGTTAAGTATTCAGTCAAAAAAGAGGCATTATGGAAGTATTTCCACCCGAGAAATCATCAGAGTTTATGAACCTAGCTCCCATTCTTTTTTTTTTTTTTTTTTTTTTTTGGTTTTTCGAGATAGGGTCTCACTCTGGCCCAGGCTGACCTGGAATTCACTATGGAGTCTCAGGGTGGCCTCGAACTCACGGCGATCCTCCTACCTCTGCCTCCCGAGTGCTGGGATTAAAGGCGTGCGCCACCACGCCCAGCCCTCTAGCTCCCGTTCTTGGAGAGTCTGTTGTTAAGTACTTCCAGACCAGCACCATATAAAACAACAGTATCCAGCAGGCGCTAAGCAGCCAACACATGTTCGCCATTGTTGTTATTACCATTTCATTCATTAACGTGACAAATAATTCTGCCAGAAGAAGAGATGAGATTAATCATGCATCATCGTTTTTATGAACCTGGCTCCTGGCGATGGCCTCTTCTCTTCCTAGCTGCTGGTGAAACGGCTCATTAGGGATCCCAGAAGCGAGTTTATTGGTTCAGTCCTCCGAGAGTCACCGGCCTCACACGGCAGGCCCTTGTGCCGGGCGCGAGGAAGTGAGTGGAGTGACCAAGACGACAAAAATCTTTGCTGTCATGAAGCTTCTAGCCTCGCAGGGGCCACGGCCGTGAAGGCAGCAGGCTGATGGCTGTATGATTAGGTTGTGGAGATGCTTAGAAGGAAGTGTGATCGAGCAGCTGAGGCAAAGAAAAAGGGGGGAGGGGGTCTGCTTGAGCACAGGGGGTCACAGAAGTATGTCGTTTTACATGTCTCCTCCGCCCTGCTCGGAGTGACAGCATACCAGCAATCCGCTAAGGAAGAAGTCTTTATACCATGGTCAGCGGCAGATCCTGAAGTCAGTGCCCGCAGCTCCCTCCCTCGCTCCGTTCTAGTTTCTTCTCTCCCACCTCTCCTCCCTGGAGCTGGTTCTTAAGCAATGGTGAGCTTAGTGCTGGGTGGTCAGGAGACATTTCTTCTGCAGAGAGGGGCTTGGACGATGAGGATGAGGAGAAGCCAGTCATGTGGGGGTGGGGGGCAGGGAGAGCGTGCGTGCGAGATGGGCCCCAGGACGCGGTGAGGAAACCAAAGGCTGAGCGTGGTCAAGTTCCTTTTATGAAATGGTAATTGCACCTTACCTGTGTGCATCCTCCCATAGAGCTTTCGTGTTCCTTCATTCCTTGTAACATCTAATGCCATGGAAACGCTCTCTAAATAGTTGTTAAGTCGTGTTGTTTAGGGAACGGCGACAGAACACAAGCCTCTACCGTTCAGTTGCCTTGGACTTCTCACTGGGATCCTGTCCCTCCTCCCCCTGACCAGCCTTCAGAAGGATGGGGGAGAGCTTCCCTTCCTTAGCCTCTTTTCTTTTCATCTCCAAAGCACTTACTTGAACCCACAATCCCTCTGGGTAGTAATAAGTCATATGGTTGTACCCATTCGCCACACGGACGTCAGGGTCCCCAGGAAGGCTATATGCTTTGCAAGGGTACCACAGCGGGCTTGGGGTTTTGGCTCCACAACTCGACTCTTCTGAATTTCAGTTCTCTGGGCAAGTGGAATAATGGAAACCATCCCTGTGATCTCTGGGAGGGCTGCTGGGTTAAGACATGCTCAAGCTGCTTTTCAAATGCTAGCATTTCTTACTCGCATCCTTGGGGCGAGTTTGCAGTCTTTTTGTCTCTAAACCAGCGGTGCTTCCCTCCTGACAGTGCTATTCACTCATCCGTTCAGGTCGGAAGGAATTTGGAATGTCTGTGAGGAGTCAGGTGCTCTCTAGATGCTGGAAATAGTAAAGAAGACATCTAGGGGCTGGGGAGATGGCTTAGCGATTAAGGCATTTGCCTGCGAAGCCGAAGGATCCAGGTTCGATTCCCCAGCACCCCCATAAGCCATATGCACAAGGTGGCACATGTGTCTGGAGTTCATTGACAGTGGCTTTAAGAGGCCCTGGTGTGTGCGTTGTCTTTCCTCCTTTCTATCTCTCTTTTAAAGAAAATAAAGTTTAAATTTAAAAAGAAGAAGACAGCTAGAAGGGTCACTGGCTGGAGGCGGGTCGTGCCCTGCTAAGGAGGGGGCCGTGCGGGTGGATGTCGCTGAGCAGGGGAATCAGTGAAGTACCAAGGGCCTGGGGTGACATGACCGGTTACGCTGCTCACAGTGTTCCTCCATCCGGACACACAAGACCTTCCTGCTGTCTTTCCGTGAGCCTTCTGAAGCGAGGACTCTAAAACTGAGAGACAGCAAAGTGTCCATACCTATAATCCCAGTCCTTGGGAAGTTGAAGCAGAAAGATCACCGTGAACTTGAGGCCAGTATGGGCTACAGTATAGACCCTGTCTCAAAAACAAAAAAGAGTAAATAAAAATAAAATAAGTAGCTAACTAAAATGGGAGATCATCTACTTCAGACCATATGGAGTCATGTGATTATGATAGTTTCACCAAAGTTCCCAATAAGACTGGGTTGGCTTGGTTTGCACACACACACACACACACACACACACACACACACATACATATATATATATATGATTTCTAATCAGAATGTTTATATATCTGTAATATTGCAAAAAAAATCCCATTAAAAGCAACAACAATAAAATTCTAGTTTTCACCGGGCGTGGTGGCTCACACCTTTAATCCCAACACTCAGAAGGCAGAGGTAATAGGATCGCCATGAGTTTGAGGCCACCCTGAGACTACATAGTGACTTCCAGGTCAGCCTGAACTAAGAGTAAAACCCTACCTCGAAAAACCAAAAAAAAAAAAAAAAAAAAAAAAAACTCATTAAAAGCAACAACAATAAAATTCTGGTATTTGCCGGGCATGGTGGTCCACACCTTTAATCCCAGCACTCGGGAGGCAGAGGTAGGAGGATTGCTGGGAGGTCGAGGCCACCCTGAGACTCCATAGTGAATTCCAGGTCAGCCTGGACTAGAGTGAAACCCTACCTCAAAAAAAAAAAATCTGATTTTCTAACTTGCCAACTGAAACCACAGGGCACAACTTCCCAATTTAGTGCTCACGGCTCCCTGTGGTGCAACTAGCTACGATTAATCATTCTGAAATTTAGAAGCCGGGGTCCTGCCACAGCTAGTTGAATAAATTTTCCATCATCCTTATAGAATGGGAACCTAGCTCCAGAGGATGACCTTGGGGTGCTGCAGTGTTGGTGAAAGGGGGTCTTCACTGGGATAAGGGTACCCCATAATTGCCTGCTATACTCACTCAGGACTTACAGAGCAGCAGCTTGGGCCCCTCAAAACAAAACAAAAGCCCTGGAGTGAGGAGAAGTGAAATCAAGAATACACCCACACATTTAACCGGCCTCATGCCCCCAAGATGGCCGACAGTAGCTAAGGAACCCACATGTGCCCCGCCGTGGAAGGGTGTATCCTGCAGCCTGGGAATTCGTGCATCGAGGGCCGTTGCTGGTGATGACTGGAGACCTCAGGAGGAATGTTCCTGACGAGTTATACTTGGGTCCTGTATTAGCTCCTCTCCTTGTTGTTGTGACAAAATGCCTGACAAGCAACGTAAGGAAGGAAGGGAGGGTTTATTTTGGCTCAGTGTTTGGGAGCATGCCAGGAAGACACGGGGGCAGGAGCGTGAGTGTGAGCATGAGCCTGCTGGTCCTGTTACACCAACAGTCAGCGCACAGAGAGACACATGTGTGTGTCCCGCTGGCTTCCCCCTTTTGTGTTCAGTGTGGGAGCCCCGGCCCACGGGACGACACTGCTCGCACTCAGGTTCGGATCCTGTCTCCTCGATTAAACCTTTCTGGGAATACCCTTATAGGTATAGGTGCCGAGAGGTGTGTGCCCATGGTAGTGCAAGATCCAGCCAAGCTAACAACGAAGATTAGCTGTCACACACCCACAGACACGATGTGCCCTCCGTAAGAACCAGCCTTCGGGCTGGAGGGATGGCTCAGCGGTCAAGGCGTTTGCCTGCAAAGCCAAAGGATCCCGGTTCGATTCTCCAGGACCCACGTGAGTCAGATGCACAAGGGGGCGTGTGCATCTGCAGTTCGTTTGCAGTGGCTGGAGGCCCTGGCGCACCTATTATCTCTCTCTCTCCTCTCTCTATGCCTCTTTCTCTCTCTCAAGTAAATAAATAAATAATAAAAGAACAAGCATTGTAAGACAATACAATAAAAAACAGCAATTAAAAAAAACAGCCTTCAAAAAATGGTTGATACCCAAGTACTACTTCTTACTGAGGCCAGTAGGCCTTCTCCGCAGTGAACGCTCAGTAGCCATTCAAAGAACCACAGCACTACACATAGTTTCCTGTTCAATCTCTCCGTTTTGTTTGTTTGTTTTTGTTTCTCAAGGTAGGGTCTCACTCTAGCCCAGGCTGACCTGGAATTCACTATGTAGTCTCAGGGCGGCCTCGAACTCACGGTGATCCTCCTACCTCTGCCTCCCGAGTGCTGTGATTAAAGGCATGCGCCACCACTCCTGACTCCTGCTTTTCTTTTTTTTTTAATTTTTTTGTTCATTTTTATTTATTTATTTCAGAGCAACAGACAGAGAGAGAAAGAGGCAGAGGGAGAGAGAGAGAATGGGCTCGCCAGGGCCTCCAGCCACTGCAAATGAACTCCAGACACATGCACCTCCTTGTGCATCTGGCTAACATGGGTCCTGTGGAATCGAGCCTCGAACTGGGGTCCTTAGGCTTCACAGGCAAGCACTTAAGTGCTAAGCCATCTCTCCAGCCCTCTTGGTTTTCTTTTCAAATATTTGTTTTTATTTTTATTTACTTGAGAGAGAGAGGCAGAGCAAGAGAGAGAGAGAGAGAGAGAGAGAGAGAGAGAATGAGAATGGACACACCAGGGCCTCTAGGCACTGCAAATAAACTCCAGATGCATGTGCCACCTTGTGCATATGGCTTTATGTGGGTCCTAGAGAATCGAACCTAGGTCATTATGCTTCACGGGCAAATGCCTTAACCACTAAGCCATGTTTCCAGCCCTCTCTGTTTTTCTTTCTTCCTTTCTCTCTCTCTTTTGAGGCAAGCCCAATAGACTGGCTTTTTATGAGAGACAGAGAAAGACACAGAGAGAATTGGAGCACCAGGGTCTCCAGCCACTGTAATCAAACTCCAGACACATGTGCCACCTTGTGCGTCTAGTTTACATGGGATCTGGGGAGCTGAGCATGGGTCCTTAGGCTCCATAGGCAAGCACCCCAACTGCTAAGCCATCTCTCCAGCCCCTCCTTGCTTTTCTTAAGGAGGAAATTGAGGTCCCTAAGGAGAGATATTAGTTGACCAAGGTTCACCAGCTAGAACCAAGGACATAAGCTTCTGCCTCCAGAAACCTGGGGTAAAGGCGCAAAGGTTGAGAACTGCCCAAAAGCACACGGACAAGGCTGTGCGAAGGGCCTGAAGTGGAGTCTACACTGGACTCTGTCTTTCTCCTTTCACACAGGGCCCGTCTGCTCACCAAGCCAAGTGGGGCCCAGATCTGCCCCAAGACGTGTTTGCACTTGAATACAGGTAGAATAAGGCTGATGTCATGAAAGCACAGTCTAGACTATGATCATTTTATATGGCTAGCCAATTCCTGCTGCCTTTTTTGCATTCAGAAACAGATTTTTATTTTTCTTGGTGACGTCTGTATGTGTGTATATACATACGTGCGTACGTGCACATGCATCTCTCTTATCTGTCTACCTCCCTTTCTACCTGTCACAGCCAATGATCAGAATTCAGTGACCCCTGAATAATAATAGCATAAAACATAGGGGACCACACACACTTGTCCGTTAGACTGAGCTATTAGCGCATGTCTGTCTGTTTCCCTCGGTTCCTAAGGGAGCCTGTCCACAGGTCATCATAGGTGGATCCTTCAATGGAGCACCCAGAGTAGGTTCATGGGACCCCCAGAGACAGGAAGCAATATTTCCTGGGCCATACACAGAGGCCACGGATAACACAGGAGGAGATAGCGAGCGCGCGCCGACACGAGGGAAGAGCCTTCCGGAGATGTGCAAAGAGAGAAAGAAAGCGAAGGGAGGCCATTGGGCAGAGAGAACATGTTCACAGAAGCGAGACAAGCCGGGCTTTGCAAGCTGGTGATTTCGTAGGTCAGGCAGGGGTGCGTTTGCCAGCTCTTTCTCAAAGTGAGACCACACATCTGGCACCACGTGAACATTTTCCCAAGCCCTTGCCTTCGTCTGCTGGTGAGTCCCCATCGTGTGCCATACATGGGCCCTGCTCTGTCTTGAGTTCCTTCCCCGGGGTCTCGGAGCCCCAGGGAACCACGGCTTCCATACCCACCTCCTTCCCCCTCTCCCGCCTCGCCTTACCTGCTCTTACTCCTTCGTGCTGGGGTCATGGGTGGTCACCAGACAAGGTACATGAACCCTGGCCTCCGGAGCCGGGGGTGGGGGGCAGAGAATGGGGAGGACAATAGATATCAGCAGTATCCGCTGAAGCGTTGGTTGGCAGAGGGTGGAGAGTGAGCCACCGTTGACTGTAAAGACACTTAACGACGCCCCTGACCTACGTGCCATCTAACGCACAGGCACCTCCGGTCCAAATTAACTTTCATGCCACTCATATTCCATACAGGCCGGGTTTATTAGATTTTTAACTCTGAAGTCCAGACCACTGTTCAAGAAAAAAAAAATTTAAAAAGGCATTGTGTGACTGTCCAGGGAATGTCACAAAAGGAGGATTTTGCAGCATGAATGTGTTACAACCTCTCAGAAGGCACCGGGCAACCAGCACTGAATGCCAATGTCACTGAAGAATCTAAGATTGCTTTTGCTATTATCTTTGTGGCGATGAATGCCCAAAGGAGAATGTGAAAGTATAGGGATGACCAGATCCGCTGGTCAAAAACTCAAGTAAGAAAATTTCCCTGCTCAGTGGGATCAAAGGTCCTGGAAGTGATTTATTAGAACAGGGGACTTAGCATAAGGGCCTTGTCTCCTTCCCTTCTCCCTCCGTTGGGCAAAATAAGGAATATGTCAGAAGATGCCTACCTTCTGTTGACCCCCAGCTACCGGACTGACTTCTCAAACGTGTTGTCTCACTGAACACAACCTAGCTCTGCAGAGAGTCCGTTTCCTGTGCTTTCTCACTAGGGGAATCAGACAGGGTTGTATGACCAAATGATATCCGTCAAAGTCGAACATCTAACTAGAAGACCCACAGAGCCCATGATCTTGTCAAGCCTGCTAGTTTTCTTCATTCACAGACACTAAAGGACATATGCACTGGGTGTGGGGTCTGGCTGTGCTTATTTGCAAGAGCAAAGGATCCTTTGTGTGGGGGGTGGCTGGGTGTGAGTCACTATGATAACTTCGCATAGGGTATGGGGGGGGGCAGAAGAATATTCTAGTCCTATCCTGCCAGACCTGAGCTCCGTTCCCCCATGCTCCCTTTTCACCACGAGGCCCTGGTCTCCTTAGCTGTAAATGAAGATGACGTCCGTCTTGGCATGACAGAGATTTAACACAGTGTCAGGCGCATGGGAACCACTCGCTCCCTTGCAGTGAGCGGAACGTGCGAGTAGCTCTCCGTGATCTCAGCATTTTCAATGAGCCAGTAGGTGAGCTTAGTGAAGCGTGAGGCGAGTCACACCCTGAAGGTAGCATCGGAGCAGAGCGAGCGTTCCGCCAGCCCCGTGGAGGGGCTCGTGGGTCGCAGTGGGTCCCTGCACAGCACGGTCTTGGGTTCTTATCTTCCAGTCATCACCATATTTAAGGGTAAAGTGGAGGAGGTGGAGCTGCCTGTGGAGAAGGTGGACATCATCATCAGCGAGTGGATGGGCTACTGTCTCTTCTACGAGTCAATGCTCAACACGGTGATCTTTGCTAGGGACAAGTGGCTGGTAAGTGACCCGCATGCTGTCGCCATAGCGGTGGTCTTCTGGCTGCCTTGCCAAGCTCCCCGTGGCCTAGAGCCTGGGAGGAACACGAGGACTGTAGGGAGGACTGAGCTAGAAGGGCACCCTACCCCAGGGGCCCCGCTCCGCAAGGCGCGGATGCCTCAGGGGCGGTGGAGGAGTCACGCCCAGTGTAACACGTGCAGATGTCAGAATGCACTTCTGGAGTAGGTCGAACCTTGGCCTCTCTGTCCCTAACGGAGACCCATTAGCTCTTGTCAAGGGTGTCAGAGAGTCAGGGATAATTGCTCACGGTGGCTTCTCCAAACCTCAAAACCACGACCTGGTTGTCAGTTCCTCCTCCAATTTGTCCTTATGACCCCATCTGGGCCCCTCGATTCTAAACACCAAGCACAGCTATTCTGCCCTGGCCAAGGTGACAAGCCATTGACTGAGAAATGCTGGCAAGGGGGTGCTTGACTGGTGATTCTATGTGCAGTTCAAAATGTGATGTCTTTGTCAGGTGAATAGATTACGAGACCCATTTCCCCACCATTCATCAACAGAAACCTGGAGGGCTTATGTTTCCAGACCGGGCGGCTCTGTACGTGGTAGCCATTGAAGACAGACAGTACAAGGACTTCAAAATCCACTGTAAGTTAACTCTGGGTTCTTTGTTGAACTTGCGTCAAATCATTGGGACGGGAGGTACTTCAAGGGGGCCTAAAGTGGGCAGTCAGTGTCCTGGGAATGTTCACCTGTGAGCCTCTCTCCTTTCTTCTCTCAAGTATTTTGTGCTAGTCTGGAAAGAGAGAGAGAGGCCCTTCCACTTAGATATGTCAGCATCATCTCGATTCCTCATCATAGCAGGCAAAAGATGGATTCTTCTCTGAGGTTCCTTCAGAGGGTGCATGGAATGGAAGTGGGGATAGAGGCTTTGAACCAATCAGATGATGAGGCGGGGGGGGGGTCTGGGGATTTATATAGAAATGTGTATTCGTCATGCCCTGTCAATTAACATGGTGCGGTTCTCATAAGCAAAATAGCCTAGTGTTGTCCCTCATGCCTGCAATCCTAAGGCTCAGAGGATCATACGTTTGAGGTCAACCTGAGCTACATAGCAAGACCTTGTCTCAAAAAAGAGAAAATAGGGGCTGGAGGGATGGCTTAGCGGTTAAGGCATTATTTGCCTGCATAAGCCAAAGGACCCAGGTTCGATTCCCCAGGACCCAAGTTAGCCAGATGCACAAGGGGGCGCATGCATCTGGAGTTCGTTTGCAGTGGCTGGAGGCCCTGGCGCACCCATTCTCTCTCTCTCTCTCTCTCTCCCTCTTTCTCTGTCAAATAAATGAATAAATAAAAATATTTTTTTAAAAAAGAGAGGGGCAGACATGGAGGCTTATGCCTGTAATGTAACCATCTTGTAGGCTGAGGAGAGTTGCCTCAAGTTCAAGGCACTCCTGGACAGCCTAGTGAATTACAGACCAGCCTGGGCAACCTGTCTTAAAGCAAAACAAACAAAGAAGCAAAACCTCTCCAGCATTTTACCTGGTTCCAAAGAGCTGCATTGTTCTAGTTCATTTGAAAGGTTAGACTTCTCAGTGACATGGGCTAGTGTCCAGCGTGGCTTTGTAAGGGGGCAAGACACAGCCAAGCTAATCAGGGCCAGACACTGCACAAGAAAGAGCCCCTCACACAAGCCACAAACGTGTAAACCAAAAGCAAGGGTGGGAACTCCAAGCCACCCAACAGTTAGTACATCCTCCGGGGCTCCTGCCCAACCTGTCTGATCACTCCTGTCCTGCCACATGGCTCTGGAGTGTCCACAGATTGAATGAGCAATGACCCACTCCCGCCTACAGGGTGAGAAGACAGTTCACCAGGACACCGTCTGGTTGATCCCAGCAGCAGCTGTATAATCATTAGTGCCCGTGGTAAGACCTCGCTGGACCATGCTAGCCAAGGGAAGGAGCCTGTGAGTGTGTCTCCACACTCTTCTGGAAATGAAAGGTCAAAGCGTGATGGTCAGAGCCGAGTTTGGAAGATGGAAATGGGGTAGTTGTTGGGGGTTCAGCCATAGGACCCTTATGGATATACTGTGCTATATCCAACAGTTGACCTCAAGAGGACAGGAGGCGAGTCTCCAAATGCAACCAAGAGAGACTTCCAGTGAATGATGTCTGCCAGCCCCTCAGTTTGACATTTGGGCTTTGGCCACTTGTTGCCTGAGAGACCTTGAATGAGTTACCTGACACCCCGAGCTTCGGTGAGAAGAAGTGACTTGTCACAAGGACTAAGTCAGACGGCATGCCAAAGGGCATGGCAGTTTGGTGCTCGGTGGAACTAGGCTTAGGTCCTGTCATTGAAGGTGTGATCAGTAGCTTATTCGGCCCGTGCCTCTGCCATGCCCCCTGGCCTCTGGTGGTGTGGAATCTGGGACACACATCTTCCCGCGGAAGCCTGCAGAGGCCGCTGGGGGGTGAACATTGGCCAAGCATGTGTGTGAACAGGACAGGAATCCCCTCGGAGCTGCGTTTGGGGCTCAGGAGGATTAATTGCATGGAACGGCTTCGGAAGAGAGCTTCAGGCGCGCTCTCTGCTCTCATGTCCACTTAAATTACTTCTTGAATTCCCAAGACAGCTCTTCAGAACACTTGAAATTTCTTGAAATCCCAGGATGGCTCTTTAAGAGACTTTCTGCTATGCGAGTTTTCGGTTGTAGTATCTTGTAAGTCTATAGGGGAACATAGAGTAGAACCTGTAAAGATAGAATCGTAACCAAAGGGAACACAAACAGATGAGCCGGAAGAGCTGGGGGTGGGGAGACGGGCAAAAGAGACACGTGACATGTAAACATGAGCCAAAATACGGGGGGGGAGGGGGGCAAGAAACTGGAGGGAAGAAGAGGAGGTGGGAGGAAGGATGAGAATCACCAAAAAAAAAATTGTATTTCAAAATACCCCCACACCAAATAATTTTAAAAATAAAGGAACCTTTTCCCGGTTTCCATAACAAGCCCACTTAGCCCCATCCTCTCTTTCCCTGGAATGTGTTAAGAGCCCTTGGGGCAGGGACATTGCATGGGGCCAGCCAGGGGCTAGCAGAGGAAAGGCAGTTACTCTACGTAGGGCCAGCTAAGAACTGGAAAACACGTGATTTCTCCTTTGTGATTCCCTTGTTTTGTCCAATAGCTTCTGGAAAGGAGGGAAAAAAAAAATCCCCTAAAATTCAGCTCCTACTATTTATCTTACGGAATGTTTGCCCTGATTTCTTTAAAAAAAAAAAATGGGAGGGGGGCTAGAGAGATGGCTTAGTGGTTAAGGCATTTGCCTGCAAAGTCAAAGGACCCAGGTTCGATTCCCCAGGACTCACGTAAGCCAGATGCACAAGGTGGCACATGCATCCGGAGTTCGTTTGCAGTGGCTGGAGGCTCTGGCACACCCATTCTCCCACTCTTTCTATCTCTATTTACCTCTGTCTTTCTCTCTCAAGTAAATAAATAAAAACAATATTTTTTTAAATGGGAGGGGGGTCGTGGTAGAGTGAACACTTGCCTAGGTTTAGTGCCCAACAACAAAAACCCTAACTTCCATGCCCCCCACCAAAAACAAAACAAAACAAAGCAAAAAAAAAAAAAAAAACCCAAGCATTTAAATTATATTCAAATTATTGGATCCTAGCTTGCTGGTGATTATCTTTGATCCCAGCACTCAGGAGGTAGAAGTAGGAGGATTGCAGTGAGTTCAAGGTCAGCCTGGGCTAGAGTGAGGCCCTACCTTGAGAACAAACAAACGAACGAACAAACATAATAAAATCATGTTAATTCATCTATTCAAATGTCTTGTAAGATACCTTTTCAAGTAATGGAAACATTTAGAAATTTCAAATCTCAAACTTCTATTAACAAGTTTTGGTTACTCTGAGTTCTGATTCAGAAGGGAAGCATAGAGGTTGCTGGTTGCTAAGGGAACAAGTATAAACAAATTTCAATTGGTTCAAGAACCAGCTAAGAGGGAAACATGCTCACACGGTGCAGGACAGAAAGGCATGCCCGCCCTTAGAAAGTAAAGTGCTAGAGAAAAAGAGTTCCTTTCTTCCTCTTTCCCTCCTGTCCCCTCTCTCCCCTTCCCTCCTTTCCTCAGCCATCTCAGGAGGAACCACGCAGGGCCAGTGAGGGGAGAAGCTGGCAGAAAGAGAGCCCAGAAACTGGCCTGCACTGGGCTCCCAGTGCAGTGCATGCTTTGCTTTGTTTGGATGAAGAAAGGCTTAAAAGTTTAAAAAGTTAACCAGCAGAGGCAGGTGAGGTGAAGTGTTCAACTCTGAGAGAGGAACAATCATTTAAAAAAAAACAACAACAACAAATCTCCGGCTGGAGAGATGGCTTAGCGGTTAGGGTGCTTGCCTGAGAAGCCTAAGGACCCAGGTTCGACACCCCAGGACCCATGTAAAAGCCAGATGCACATGATGGTGTGCACGCGTCTGGAGCTCATTTGCAGTGGCTAGAGGCCCAGGTGCGCCCATTCTGTCTCTTTCTCTCTCTCATAAATAAATAAATGAATAAGTAAATAAATATTTGATTAAAACAGATCCCCACGGCAGAGGAGTTTAATGGAGTCTCAAATTCGGCGAGTATTCTGGTCAGTTTTTTTTCTTACCTAACACACGAGCCCTCCCAGTCCTGAATCTCTAGCTTGCTAAGGGTCAGAGAGTGGGCGGCCAGCTTCCTTGGGGATGGGAGACCTGGTGTAGACATGGCTTCCTTGCAGCTGGAGGGTAGAGGGTGGGCCCTGTTGGAGGGAAGCAGTCCTTCTTGGAGGACTGTGAGCTGTTTTGGGGTTTCTCCTCTGTGTCTGACCCCAGCAACCAGAGTGCTGCTCTTGGATCTACCGCTTTAAAAAATAGTATTTATTTATTTGAGACAGAGAGAGGGAGGGAGGGAGAGATTGAGAGTGAGTGAGAATGGGTGCGCCAGGGCCTCCAGCCACTGCAAATGAACTCCAGACGCGTGCGCCCCCTTGTGCATCTGGCTAACGTGGGTCCAGAGAATCAAACCGGAGTCCTTAGGCTTTGCAGGCATGAGCCTTAACTGCTAAGCCTTCGACCACTTTTTTTTTTTTTTTTTTTTTTGGTTTTACAAGGTAGGGTGTCACTTTAGTTCAGGCTGACCTGGAATTCACTATGTAGTCTCAGGGTGGCCTCGAACTCACGGTGATCCTCCTACCTCTGCCTCCGAGTGCTGGGATTAAAGACGTGTGCCACCACGGCCGGCAACCACTTTTTTTTTTAATGCCAAGACCTTGTGCATTTTTGTCCTTCGCCTAAAATACACCAAGATACTGTAAACGCCTTTCCTTCCACATAGAGCTTCTACTGTAAGTGGTGCCCCCAGGCGCTCCGATTGTCTCTGGTGGCATTCTGAGCCAGGATCCCACACTTGGCAGAGAAACTCAGATCCCTGAGGCTGGATAAGAGGGAGAGGAAACCCCAGCTCTTTACAATAAGTATGCAGATTTGCTCTCCAGGACGTTGCATTTGTATTTCTTTGATTGCTTTTGAGACTTCTCTCTCTCTCTCTCTCTCTTTTCTCTCTCTCAGAAGTTTTACAGTGAGGTCTAGGTGTGGACTCCTCTGTGTTTGCCCCGATTGAATTGAATATACTACATTCAGTGTTTGGATTTGTGGGTTGATCATTTCATCAGCTTTGGGAACGTTTTAGGCATCAGTCCTTCGCGTGTGTGTTTTTCCTCTATAATCTCTTTCTCCTTCGGGAACTTCAATGACACGTGTGTTGGGCAGTGGATGCTCATTTTCTTTCCCCCTTACATTTTCGTTGGATCCTTTTACTGACCTGATTTAAGTTGATTGAGTATTTCCTCAGTGTATCTATTGGGTTAATAAACACAGTAAAATTCTCTCCCTGAGAGTGTGGCTCAGATTTTTTTTTTTTTTTTTTTTAGCATTTCCCATTGGCTTTTAAAGAAATCATTTCTATCTCACTGATGAAGTTTTCCATCCATTCAAGCGTATGCCTCCCCTTTCCCACTGGATTCTTTAGCGTATTAGTTAAAGTTACTTTTAAAGTCTCTGTTGTATAAATAATCCCAACATCTGAGCTACTGCCTGAATCTAGTCCTGTGACAATTTTTCCTATGGAGAACGAATCATATTTGTGCCTGTGTGTGTGTGTGTGTGTGTGTGTGTGTCTTGTAATTTTTTTCACTGATGCTGAACATTGTGGATCAAGAAACAGCACAGACAGACCAAAGAGCCTTTTCCTCCGTCCTCTGCCAGGTGGTTTACAATGGGGGCTTCAGTCAGTGTGGTCGGAAGTTCTGGGCTTTGATAGTGCTTTCATAATACTCATTGTAACCTAGGACGGTCCCTTTCAGAGTTAATACAGCCCACCATCAAATGATTCACAGACCCCTTTGATGTTCCTTTTAAATCCCTAGAGAGCTAGCAACAATATTTCCTGATAGCCGTTAGTCTGTACCTTGTAGCCTCTCACTCAACAGTCAATACAGACTTGCAATCAAAAACTAATAATGTGCTTTGTTCATCCTCTTCCATCTCTGCTTCACTTTTTAATTATTTTTTTTAAAATTTGTTATTATTTATTTATTTGAGAGAGAGAGAAAGAGAGAGAGAGACAGAGAGAGAAAGAATGGGCGTGCCAGGGCCTCCAGCCACTGCAAATGAACTCCAGATGCATGCGCCCCTTGTGCATCTGGCTAACATGGGTCCTGGGGAATAAATCCTTTAACTGGGGTCCTTAGGCTTCACAGGTAAGAGCTTAACAGCTAATCCATCTCTCTAGCCCTTTAATTATTTTTTAAATTTTTATTTATTTATTTGAGGGACACAGAGAGAGAGAGAGAGAGAGAGAAATGGGCTCTCCAGAGCCTCCAGCCGCTGCAGACAAACTCCAGATGCATGCGCCACCTTGTGCATCTGGCTTATGTGGGTCCTGGAGAATTGAGCCTGGCTCTTCAGGCTTTGCAGGCAAGCGCCTTAGCCACTAAGCCATCTCTCCATCACTCTGCTCCACTTTTGCTAAGACGGGCTGACGAGCAATGAAGGGTGAGCAGAAGCAAGAGAAGTTGTCAAGGATCCTGGGTGTTCTGCCTCTGAATAGCCTGTCTGGAAACATGAGCCATTCACTAGGCCTGTAAAAGTAACTTCAAACCCCAGGCACTGCAGCGCAGTCCGACATTCAGGGTTTGGGGATGCGCTTGACTTGGGGAGCGTTATCGGAAGGCCTGCCTTGTGCCAGGCGCTACAGGCCAAGGACACTGGGGGGCGGTCCCAGGGTTAGTCGTAGCTGAAGGAAGTTCCACGATGGCCATGAGACTTTGAAGTTCACGGTTTCAGGACCTGGAAGGACTTTGGAGAGCAAATATCCTGTAGGTTTCCAAACTCTGGTTGGTAAATCCCAGCTTTCCCCGGTCTCAGGATCTGGAGATCCAGGAGGTCTGGCTAGGGTCCAGGAGTCAGCATTTTAAAAAGTGTTCCAGATGATTCTAGAACATATAAACGCTGAATCAAAATCCTCCTTTTTTTTTAGAAAGATGTATTTATTATTCTTATTTATTTATTAGAGAAAGGAAGAGAGAGAGAGAGAGAGAAAGTATGGGCACGCCAGAGCCTCCAGCCACTGCAAACGAACTCCAGGGGCACATGCGCCACCTTGCGCATCTGGCTTACGTGGGACCTGGAGAATCGAACCTGGGTCCTTAGGCTTCGCAGGCAAGCGCCTTAACCGCTAAGCCATCTCTCCAGGCCCGAACTCCTCCTCTGAAAATAAGGCCGGAGAAGGGCACTGAGCTGTGCACAGTCCCACGGCTTGGATGGCGGCAAAGCCAGAACTCTAAGCACAGGCTGTCCTGCCACGCTCGTATCCATAACAACCCCATGGGACACACTTTCATCTTCCCTGTCACGCCCACCTTAATGGAGAATCTGAAGCTTGGCTAGGGTTCTTCCTTGGCTAAGGTTGCACAGCAAACCAATGCCCGGGCTCGGACTGGAATTCCAAAGTCCGGTTCATCAGCCATTACACACGTCACCTCTTGGTTTTAGCTCAACACTTGGATGGAATTTTACACGAAGGGTAGGGGCCCAGGGGAAGCCAGTGCCTGGCTACAGATCACTTAAGGTGATGGGGTTGGGGGTTAAGACAATGTGTCTTAGCTGTTGGCATCACCTGCTGGTGCCAACCGAACTTGTGAGTGACTGGTACCCAGGAACTGAAGCTAAGAGTGGGGCGTGTCAACAGGACCAGGACATTCCAAGCTGTACCCACTTAAGAGACTCCAAATCAACACTTGCAAGATTTTTAAAATTTTTTTGTTCATTATTTATTTATTTATTTGATAGTGACAGACACAGAGAGAAAGGCAGATAAAGAGAGAGAGAGAGAGAGAGAATGGGTGCGCCAGCCACTGCAAACGGACTCCAAAACACATGTGCCCCCTTGTGCATCTGGCTAACGTGGGTCCTGGGGAATCGGGCCTCGAACCGGGGTCCTTAGGCTTCACAGGCAAGCGCTTAACTGCTAAGCCATCTCTCCAGCCCACTTGCAAGATTTTTATGAGAACAGCTCAGCGTACAGTGTTCATACAGAGCTTATACAGATAATGGCTCATACAAAAACAAAATAAGTGGAGACTTCCTTATCTCAGAAGCTGGCGGCAACTCTGCTCACTTGGGGCTATAGGTGAACAGCGGAGCTCGCTAACGGCTGGAGAAGAGACACCACAATCACTGCTCCCAGCGTTCCGGGATCGGACACAGGTGTCCTCCTTCTCAAAATGTAGTGTCAGCAGAATCCCAGAGTGTTCTGCAAACAGAATGCTAAAAAAAAAAAAAAAATCACCTACACTTAGTAATGATGTTTCATCCAGGGTCAGAATGGATAGATTCCGCAAGGGGGTCTATAAAAGTCTGCCCTATTGTGTATTGGAGCAGCCATCTTCCCATGAGGTGATTTTTTTCCTTCCTTCCTTCCTTCTTCCCTCTTTCTTTCCTCCCTCTCTCCATCCCTCCTTTACTCCCTCCCTTCCTCTCTGCCTTCCTTTCTTCTTTCTTTACCTTTTTAATTTAAAAATTTTTTTTTAGTTTATTTTTGTTTATTTTTATTTATTTATTTGAGAGCAACAGACAGAGAGAGAAAGTGGCAGAGAGAGAGAAAGGGCACACCAGGGCCTCCAGCCACTGCAAACGAACTCCAGACGCGTGCGCCCCCTTGTGCATCTGGCTAACGTGGGTCCTGGGAATCGAGCCTTGAAACTGGGTCCTTAGGATTCACAAGCAAGCGTTTAACCACTAAGCCATCTCCCCAGCTCTAATTTTAAAAAGTTTTTAGAGACAGCAAGAGAGAGAGAGAATAGCTCCCCAGGGCCTCAGTCACTGCAAACAAATGCCAGGTGCTTGCGCCACCTAGTGGGCATGTGTGACCTTGTGCTTGCCTCACCTTTGCGTGTCTGGCTTTCGGGGGATCTGGAGAGTTCAACATAGTGTCCTAAACAATCTCTTTAGCCCTCTTTATCTTTTAAAATTATTTATTTACTTATTTATTTAAGAGGGAGAGAGAGAGAGAGAATGGGCATGCCAGGGCCTCCAGCCCCTGCAAATGAACTCCAGACTCATGTGCCACCTTGTGCCTGTGGCTTACATGGGTCTGGGGAATTGAACCCAGGTCCTCAGGCTCTTCAGGCAAATGCCTTAATTGCTAAGCCATCTCTCCAGCCCTATCTCTTTTTTTTTTTTTTGAGATAAGATCTCATGTAGCCCAGGCTGGCCTGAAACTCTGACTGTAAGCTTCTGATCCTCCTGCCCCTGTGTCACTGTCTGAGTGCTGGGACAATTACAGGTATAGGTCATGACACCAAGTTTTGTTTTGTTTTGTTTTTTTTTGGTTTATTCTTACTTACTTATTTGAGAGTGACAGACAGAGAGAGAAAGAGGCAGAGAGAGAGAGGGAGAATGGGTGCGCCAGAGCTTCCAGCCTCTGTAAACGAACTCCAGACGCGTGCGCCCCCTTGTGCATCTGGCTAACGTGGGTCCTGGGGAATCGAGCCTCGAACCAGGGTCCTTAGGCTTCACAGGCAAGCGCTTAACCGCTAAGCCACCTCTCCAGTCCTACACCAAGTTTTATTCAGCACTGGAGCTGCAACCCAAGGCCTCATGCACGTGAGGCAAGCACTCTACCAAACCGAGCCACATGCTCAGCCCCCACAACGTGGGTTTCAACTGAGAGCTTAACACCAGCCTCCCTCCACTGAATGGGATCTGACTGGCATCTTATTCACAAGCTGAAATCTCACAGGCGCTCGCCCTGTGGGAAACCATGATGACTTTCCCTGCCTGTTCCCCTCCGCCCCCGAGATCTCTGTGTACCTTAGAGAAACTGCAGTTCTTTTACTGGTCACTCACATCCGCAGGCTCCACACCCACTCTCCTCAACACACACACATACACACACACACACACACACACACACACACACGGACACGAAGTCCCCAAAGCTTCCCGTTTGTCAGTGGGACACAATAAGAAAATTTAATCCAGCCTTCAAGGCATTTTGAAACCGCTCCAGATAAACAGGTGACTGTGATCCAGTTGCCCCCTTGCCCAGTCCCTCCTCTCTGGGAGTAAGAATGCTGCGTGCCAAGTTGTTCTTACTGTGGCCGCTGCAGATGGAGGGCAAGAGGGTCAGCTTGGCTCCATCCCCAGCTCCCTGGTGTCCCTGATGTGTGACATATGGTCAAGGATTGTGTGTGAGCCAGATGTCAACTCCTAGCCAGTTTTCTCATCTGTATCACAGAGACACACACCCTCAAGGGGTTGCTAGGGGGACGAATTGAATGTGACCAACCAGGGATAGCTTATTGGTTCCATCACTGAAGAGTGGTCTTAGGTTATCAGACTCAAATTAACTTACCAGCTTCTGCATAGTAAATCGCTACCCTCCCCAAGGCATCTCACGAGTAGTCCAACATCATTGGCACCCTCATAGTGCGATTTCTTACGGGACAGACCCCCAGTGAGTCCTTCATGGTTTGACGGCGTGTGAGAGAGGGCGAGGGTTGACCGGATCCACCAGTTGAGTGAGCTGGGGTTAGGGAGTATTCCCAAGACTGGGCAGTGAGCCACGGTGCTGGGATTCAACCTGGAGGCCATTCCAGTCTAAGAGCTCGTGCTTCTCTGAACAACATTAAAGATTCAGAGGATGGGGTTGGCAGAAGGGAGAGAGACGGGCCACTAGGAGAGACAAGCTTGAGCAAAAGCCTAGAAATTGGAAAAAAGATGGCCTGGATAAGAGATAGAAAAACAAGCCGGGCGTGGTGGCGCACGCCTTTAATCCCAGCACTGGGGAGGCAGAGATAGGAGGATCGCCTTGAGTTCAGGGCCACCCTGAGACTGCATAGTGAATTCCAGGTCAGCCTGAGCTAGAGTGAAACCCTATCTTGAGAAACCAAGAAAAAGAGAGAGAGAGATAGAAAAACAGATGCCACACAACACCGTATTCATTGGGTTCTGGCTTGCGTTCTAGCTGTGTGATCTTGGAAGAGTCTCTCAGCCTCTCTGAGCTCTGGTTGACTTAACCGTAGAGAAGGGCCTGACTTTCCTGAAGGCTCGAATGTAAGGATGTGAACGGGTCACGGCACACCGCGGCCCCCCCTTATGGAGCGAGGCCCACCCTGTTCTGATGCAGAAGAGCAGAAGCTGCCCCCCCCACACCATCTTCTCGGGGAGGCTTTGCTGTCCACGACGGAGGTGCTACCACCTGACTCCGCGTCTTGCTGTCTTCTCTCAGGGTGGGAGAATGTCTATGGCTTTGACATGACCTGCATCCGGGATGTCGCCATGAAGGAGCCCCTGGTGGACATCGTGGACCCAAAGCAAGTGGTGACCAATGCCTGTTTAATAAAGGTCTGGAGACTCGCCGTGGTTGGGCCTGGGCATGCTGGGATTCCCAACCGTGCCACCCTGGAAAGTCAGGCTGGGCTAGCGCTGGAGCATAGCTGGCAATCTCGGCTACTGATGGAAGGCCCCGGCCTACTGAGGCAAGGCCTCTTTGGCCACAGCCCCGCGGTGACAAGTCAGAAGCTGGTACTGCCACTGAGCAGGGCTGCTGAGAGCACTCCAGGGTGGCACGGCTGCTGGCGGGTCCACAGCAGGGCCCCTGGTGGCATGGGTGGAGGTGCGGGGAGGGGTATGAAAGGGCCCAATAGCAATGGGGCAGAGGGCATGTGTACACTTGGAGCAGCATGACCATTCGGAGCCGGGTGTCCGTCACGTATCCGAGGGTGCTCTCACGTCCAAGCACGCACGGGACCAGACGGACAGAGCGATCTCCCGCCTGGCTCAGCCGCCTTGCCTGTGCCCTGACCATTTTATCTGCCAAGGCTTTCTTCAGTGTAGTTGGCCAGCGCCCTCACCACACCGATCCTTAATGCACTGTTACTAAATATCCCAACACAGCGATGAGGTAGAGGGGTAAACATCATTTCTCTCCCTCCCTTTCTATCCCAGCTCCTCTCAGGGACAGCCAAGGTTCACAGACCGGATGGATCCGTTCCGTCTGCCTTCTGTGTATCAGCACATCTACGTGTTGGTCTATGTTGAATCATACAAAATGGACATCTATTTTTTTGTTTATTTATTTATTTGAGAGCTACAGACACAGAGAGAAAGACGCAGAGAGAGAAAGAGAGAGAGAGAGAATGGGCGCACCAGGGCCTCCAGCCACTGCAAACGAACTCCAGGCGCGTGCGCCCCCTTGTGCATCTGGCTAACGTGGGTCCTGGGGAATAGAGTCTTGAACCGGTGTCCTTAGGCTTCACAGGCAAGTGCCTAACTGCTAAGCCATCTCTCCAGCCCCTATTTTTTTTGAACATTGAAGGACATCTACTTCATATGGTGCAAGTTAACTTTTTAATATAAACATGGGTTTTTTATGTTTATTAACAACATGTTTCATATGGCTACATCATGGGTTGGTATCCTCTTTTCCCTCATCCCTGCCCCCATTCCGTTGGAGACCCTGTAAGCGGGGTTGCAGGTATTCCCCACGGACCTGTGGTTTATGCATTGTGGGAGCAGTCAGTTATTTTGGGGGGCGGGGAGGGAAAGCCGCTGGGCATAATGTCTCAACCTGTGGCTCTTACAGTCTTTCCGTCCCCTCTTCCACAAAATTCCCTGAGCCATGGTGGGTGAGTTTGAAGTCTACTTCACTGATGAGCTCTTAGCAGCCTCTGGATCTCTGCTTTGGTAGGTGCTGAGTATCCTCAGGGTCTGTCTCCTTCACCCTGGTGCTGATTATCAGGTTCAGCATGGAAGCAGCTCTCTTGCTCATCTCCCCACTTCCTCTGTCTTGGCTGAAGTACGAGGGGTAGTTTATCCCCTCGGGTCTCCACTACCTTCTGAAAAAGAAGAACAGATTCTCCATCGGAGAGTGAAGTCAGCATAGTTTAAGTGGGATAAGCATTATTAACTTAGGGAGAATTTGATGTATGTAACCCCCGCTTTTAGCCAAAAACTAGTGAGAGCTTGACACTAGAGAATATAATCCTTGTCTCCGTAGGATTCTGATCTGGTTCCCAATTCCAGATATGGGCTTCCTTACACTGAGCCGATCTCTTAGCCAATCAGAAAGCTTTTGGTTACCCACCAAGGCTGTGTGCCACTGTGCACTGGTGTGTACATCCTGTCAGGGTGTTTGCCTCTAAGTAGCTTAGACCTCTGGTTGCTCAGACCACTGTTGGCCACTTTCCCCCAGTAGCTCACGTATCACTTTCTAGCACTAGACAGACTAACTGTATGGGGACTGGCTTCTGGATTCCAGCCAGGTCTCTCCATGCTGTGTGTCAGCAGCATATGGTGTCTTCAGCCACAGGGTCTTAGCTTTTGCCTCAGGCAGGTCATCAAGTGCTTTGACAGAAAGCTGTCTTGATTTGGGGACTGCATAGGTGTCTCCGATCAACAACTCAGTGTGGGTAGCAACCAGTCTCTGGTACCGGGAGTTGTATTGGTCAGAGGCAGAAAAAAATTTTTTTCTTTTAATAAATTTCTTTTTTTTGTTCATTTTTATTTATTTATTTGAGAGAGAGAGAGAGAGAGAGAATGGGCGCACTAGGGCCTCCAGCCACTACAAACAAACTCCAGACGTGTGCGCCCCCTTGTGCATCTGGCTAACGTGGGCCCTGGGGAATCGAGCCTTGAACCGGGGGCCTTAGGCTTCATAGGCAAGCGCTTAACCGCTAAGCCATCTCTCCAGCCCTTTTTTTTCTTTTAACCTTAGGCTTCATCCCACCCTCACCAGAGCCCTATGTTTCAGGTGCTCCCCCCCTTACTCCTTTTGAGGGTTATATCTTTTAGGCTATCTCCAAGGATCAAGGTTTCTATGGTATCAGCTCATTTGTTTAATTTTGTTAAGCATGGGCTTTTAACCTAGGTCCACGTCAGCCCACTTGACTCTTAATCTTGCTGGAGTGTCCCTGGATACTCTGCGGCTCCATAGCTTCCTGGTTTTCTAGAAGCCTTGAATTCTAGAATTGGATTGTGGCCTGTGTGGTGAGAGCAAGGGGGTCAGTCCATGACCACCAAGTTTGAGGGCAAGTTTCCCAGACTGGTGCAAACTGCTGTTTGCGCATGCGAGGAAGTGTCCTTCTTCCCTGGGAACACGAGGCAGTGCGGCCCTTGGTCCTGACTATTCCTGAGGTACACCATACCGTTCTTGCCAGGCGCCCCCCAGCCCCCCGGTTTTGCAGCATCCTGCCTAGGATTTTACCTTCCAGTCTGAGCCCTGGCCTCTCTCGGGCACTTGGTTCATAGCTCTCCTTATCTCAGCCTGCCTGTAGGATTAATTGTGAGGAAATGTGTCCTTCCATGTCTTTTGACCAACCTGTACCCCTGATGCCTTCTCCCCCACGGATCCCCAAGCAAGGCCCAGGGAAGAGCCCCACAAGGGAGCGGCATGTCCTTCCACACTGCGGAAGAGGAGCTGGGTCTGGCGGCTCTGGCCTGTAATCCCCAGAATTCGGTATTCCAGACACTGGAGACCAAGGGTTCAAAGTCAGCTCGGGCAACTTAGTGAGTCCCTGTCCCAAAAAGAAAAAACAAAAAAATAACAAAGAGCAAGTGCGGCATAGGAATGTAGATCAGTGGTAAGGTCCTGGCCTAGCACGCGTGAGGCCCAGGGTTCCAGCCCCAGCAGAAAGTAAAAAAAAAAAAAAAAAAAGCAAGTTAACATTGCAGGAGATGTAGCCGTCACCTGACCCCGAACGGCTGCCATCCGGCACCTGCGCTTCCACCTAAAGATCAAACCCCTGAGAGGCTGTCTGTGTTTGACATAGCCCCCCCATCACACTGTGGCCATCGTGCTTATGAGTGTCTCCCGATGGTGGCCCCAGGACTCCAGAATTCCAGGTCTGTGATGATCATAGCCTTCCCCCAACTGTTCTTCCTCTGGATGAAATTGAGGTAGTCTGTGTTTGCCCTTGCAGCTAAAGCACATATTCTCATTCCCTCTCTCTCTCTCTCTCTCTCTGTCTCTCTCTCTCTCTCTCTTCCTCGGTCCCTCCCTTCCCCCCTCAGTGTTTTGGTAAAACACTTGCCCTTCTTCACACATTTAATTGCTATTTTCATCGCTATTAACATTGCCGAATGTGACGCTTTGTTATAATTAAGGCTCTGTTTTGACCAGACTTGTGCCCGAAGACATCTATTTGTGAAATTATTTGGAAGTAGGGTGGCAGAGGCCAGGGGCTCTCCTGACGGCTTGTTCCAGCAGAGTCCTCTGCTAACTGGGGTCACCTGAGGCTAAAGCAGTAGGTCTCCCTGTGATGTCTCAACGGTGCAGACTGGAAAAAGAGAACCCTTCTGGCGAGGGAGCCTGGGCTGTGAGGCACTGTGATAACTGAGGCTGGGTGTGGGGTGTGGGTCTGGGCTCTAGAGCCTGTGTGTCACCTAAGTCCACTTAGGACTCATCACATCGGATGGCTGGGGCCCCGCTCCAAAGGACCCACACACGCAGCCTCCACTATTATTGTCATATCAAGGCACATCTCCATTGCCCTCTGTTTTGCAGTCTTTTGGTCCCTCGGAGGCCCATATTAAGACGCAGATGTCTCCAGGGCTCACGGAACACTGCCAGCTAACACAAGACGTGACAGCTCACATTTGGTTAGTGGATGATCTGAGAACAAAAAAAAAGGCTGTCTGAATTGAGATTCCTGCTAGACAGCACCGTGTTTGTGTGTGTGTGTGTGTGTGTGTGTGCGCGTGTGTGTGTGTGTAACTGTAAATTCCAAGTTCCTTGTTCACCAATCGAAAAGGCTAATGTCTTAAAGACAGGTAGTCAGGGCAAGGCAAACAATTGATTAGCTAAGCCAGCACAGGTTCATTCAGACAGCCTCCAAATCAGACAGAGGCCATTACCAACCGAAACGATATTGCCTCTGGATTGCAGACTGGTATAGGGAGCCGCGTACGGAGGCACGTGAGGTGGGCTTAGGCTCAGTGATACAAATCTTAGGGGGTCTTACCTGATGCACGAGCTGCTGTTAACTGTGGTCACTGGGTGTCCTGGGTTCCGTAAATTAAAACAGGAGTTGCCAGTTAGAACGCCTTGTCAAATTATGGGGGGCACACCTATAAAGTCCCAGCACTTGGGAGGAAGAGGCCAAGGGATTAGAAGGGCAAGGCTAGCCTCAACTACATAATAGGATCAAGGCCAGCCTGGGATGCATAAGACTATCTCCAAAAAGAAAAAGTTAAAATTTTCAATTAATTATTATGATCTAGAAGGTAGTGTTTCCCTAGGTATCTTTCCCTTTATTCGCCCTTGCAATGTAGAGAGATACAAGCCATTTATGCGGGAAGATAGCATGAGGGAGAGAGAGAGAGAGAGAGAGAGAGAGAAAAGCCACTTCCCCTGGAGAAAGGAGATCAGGCTTGCTGATATCTGACTGGATAGTGCAACGCAAGTTTCCACAGCAGGGTGGCCTCAGTCCATGTCGCTTACAGCAAAGCCCCTGGGAAGCCCCGTAGCAGTGCTCAGCGGTGTGACCTCCCAAATTAACGACTTGAAGTCAACTCAAGGCATGTGGGGCTAGAGGACCCGTTTGGATTTTCTTTTCTTTTAATTTTTTTTGTTCATTTTTATTTATTTATTTGAGAGTGACAGAGAGAGGAAGAGGCAGATAGAGAGAAAGAGAGAGAATGGGCACGCCAGGGCTTCCAGCCACTGCAAACGAACTCCAGACACGTGCGCCCCCTTGTGCATCTGGCTAACGTGGGTCCTGGAGAATCGAGCCTCGAACCGGGGTCCTTAGGCTTCACAGGCAAGCGCTTAACCGCTAAGCCATCTCTCCAGCCCCCGTTTGGATTTCCCCTCGGTCACGTATAGCTGTGTACACACGTGCGCATGTGTTCTGAGAGGGAAACGGTGATAGGAAAAAGGGCCCAGGTTAAGAAAATGCCGGAGGCACGGAAGGATGTAGACCAAAGAGATGACACACAGTGAGACTGGGGCCTTACGGAGAGCAAGGAGTGGGAGGCTGTGAAGGAGAGCCTGGAAGGAACTCTGTGCCTAGTGGATGGATGAGCCCGCCACCCTTTGGTGTGTGTTAGGCGCTCCATCAGACACCAGAGGCAATTAAATTCTGCTTCTTCCTCCCAAGGGCTCCAGTCTAATCGCAGGCGTTGAGGATGGAGGTGATGACGGGATCCTTGAATAAGAGCCAGAAGCCTGGCTGGCTGGTGGCAGAAAGATCAAAATGGGGAAAAAAAAAGGGGGGGGAGGCTGGAGAGATGGCTTAGCGGTTAAAGGCATTTGCCTGCAAAGCCAAAGGACCCAGGTTCGATTCCCCAGGACCCACGTTAGCCAGATGCACAAGGTGGCGCATGAGTCTGGGGTTTGTTTGCAGTGGCTGGAGGCCCTGGCGCGCCCATTCTCTCTCTCTCTCTCTTTCTGTCAAATAAATTAATTAATTAAATTAAAAATTTAAAAAAAGGTGCAGGGACCTTGGAAAGACCCCCAAAGGAAGAAAAGCTCTTGGTTGCTTATGCCATTAATGAAAATACAGGACCACGAGGCGTACTCTGGAGTTCTGAAGCCACAGGACGTGGACAGTGAGTGTCAGGGAGGGGCCATGAGCGCTGAGAGGTCGTAGGTATAGACACTGTACTTAAAGCAGTTCCCAGCCTGGAGCAGCGGCCCATCCCACAGGCCAGGTCCCGAGGGAGGAGTCCCTGCGCTGGCGTGATGGGGTGGGCGGCCAGCAGCCGTGGGTTCCTGGAGATCCCCGCGTTCTGGGTGTCCCCAGTAGAAGGGTGAAGGACCCCATGGGGTTCGCATTGTACTCTGTTTCGAAACGACAGGATGACAGGGCTGCTGGAAATCACGGCTTGGGAGAAAGAAATGTGAAGCCACGGGCAGCTCACATAGTAGAATAAAGGCTGGTGAGATGAAGCAGGCTCTTGGCTTGTGCTGTGGGTGGAAGTCACATAGACCGCCCTTGCCCCCGAAAGCTCTCGACGGAGCATGCGCTGCCTCTCAGGCAGAGGACCCGGCGTCCAGGGAGGTGGCCTCTTACCAGGAATACTGCAGAAGGACTCTAGGGTCACATAGAAGGCTCGGCTTTATCCCATCTACCGTGCACTGTTTCACCCGGGACCGTTCTCCGGTCAGTTCTCATACTCCACATTTGGGTTCCAAAACATGGGATGGATCCTGCCAAAAGGGTGTAAGCCACCCTTTTCCTGATCAATCCCCAGAGTGCTTGGCCTTCCCTGGTGGCTGCCATGGGGGCTCACGCAGATCCCAGTGGGATCTGTGATCTGATTGGCTCCCGTGACTCTTTCTGTTACATAGGTCTCTTTCCCTTGATGTGTACGGGCAGTATATAGAAAGAAAAGCCATGTATGCAGACCCAGTTTGTCTCTTTGCTGATCTTGTTTCTGGTCTCTGAGCACCCTTAGAACCTCTAGGTAGACAGGCATTTGGCTTGTATACAGTTTACAGGATAATGATTCTGTATATACTTACTTAATAGACAGAGAGAGAAAGAGGCAGATAGGTAGAGAGAGTAGGTGAGCCAGGGCCATTAGCCGCTGTAAACAAACTCCAGTCACACGCGCCCCCTTGTGCATCTGGCTTACGTGGTTCCTGGGGGCTTGAACCTGGGTCCTTTGGCTTTGCAGGCAAGCGCCTTAACCGCTAAGCCATTCCTCCAACCCCAGGATAATGGTTCTTGCTCCACACGCCCACCACGCAGAAGTTCTTTCCTGGGTCTCACTGACTTGTGTCTGGGCAGGTCAGTCAGCAACCTCCCCGTGCAAAAGAACAGCAGGCGGCAAACCGTCTTTCCATTACATTCGCCCCCACGCAACATCGATTTCCAGTCACTTTCCAGCTGATCGTGTGAGAACTATCGGTTCTTTGTGATCCACGTTCCCCAGCCAAAGCTAAAAGTTTTCACTTCACATTGCCCCCTCCCCCCCTTTATTTATTTATTCTTTCACCCCGCCCAGCCTTGTTATAAATGCTTGGCAGCCCTCCCTTTAGCTCTGCGAAGCTCACCCCTCCCTCCCCACCGAGGCAATGGAAGTTCCTATTGCCGGGCATTTGGACAGCAGAAAGAAAAGGTGGGCAATCGCATCCTCTGGTTCGTGGGGGCCCCAGAGGGCCTTCGGAAGACAACGATTGCTTCTGGACTGAGTGGCTCTGGGGACCTGTCCCTGCCTTCCTCAGAGCTCATTGCCGGCCGATGCTGATTGCTGACCACAGCGGGCCACACTTCGGGGATGACCCGGATGGAGGTAGCAGTTGCTTGGTGCACCACTCACAGCTGCTCTGCCTCAGTTTACCTACGCCAGGTCTCCGTCTTTCTCGGCCCCACACTTGCCCCTTCCCCCCCGCCCCAGCTGAGAGGCTTACGTGATTCTGTTCCCCTCGGGTTTTGGTTAAGTCCCGTTTGCTTCATTTCCTAGACCACCCTGTTTAGAGTAAAGGGGAGCTATTCAGCCTTGCAGTTGCCCCCACGAGGAATCACAAATGCCTGGGGCATTTGAGGGGCATCCTAGTTTCCTCACAGCTGGGATCACTTGCAGGGGAGTGGGAAGACCTGGCAGTCACCCCCAAAGTAATGGCTGAGCATACTTTCCCTAAGGGGTGAGGCTCCTGTGTAGGTTCCAGCGCCCCCCCCCCCACCCCCAGGGATGTAACGTTCCGGCTTCTTTCTCCCCCCCTCCCAACCCCGGCCTGCAGGAAGTGGACATTTATACGGTGAAGACGGAAGAGCTGTCCTTCACATCTGCCTTCTGTCTGCAGATACAGCGCAACGACTATGTCCACGCCCTCGTCACCTATTTTAATATTGAATTTACCAAGTGCCACAAGAAAATGGGGTTTTCTACAGGTGAGCTCTTTCGCTGCCTTTCTAGACCTGTTCCCCCCACGCGGCCCCAAGGCTATCCCCAAGTGGAGGTTGAAACACTGACCGTCAGTCAGGGCTCGCTGGCTGGACCTCACAAGCTTTCCCCGGGTCGCGTGTCCCCCACACAGCATGTGGATATCTAAGCAGAAGGTACACATGACGGTGTTGGGGCTCCCAGAGCTGAGAGCCCGGGTGGGTGTGGCCAGAATCTCTCCTTGACCTTGACCCCCCCAGCTCCCTAGTGCTTCTGATCTTCCTTGAAAGAATTCAAATGAGACAGAGCGTCTTGAGACAACAGGAGGATAACAGAATAACACAAGGCCCTCTCAAAGGTAACAGTGTAAAATGACTAAAGGGGACATTGTGCAGGACAGCACTCCCAAAGGGGAAATGCGCTGTGGTCCCGAGAGACCATTATGCCCTTGAGGTAGGCTTTATGCTACTAGAGTCTCTGGAACAGAGAGCTGAGAGTTTCCCAAGATGCACTTCTATTCCTGTCCAGAGACCTCTGCTGCCTTAGTCTATTTACTGTTGCAATAACAAGACGCGTGAAGCTGGGTAATTTATAAAGAATAAAGCTTCATTTGACTCACGGTTCCAGAGGCTGGGAAGTCCCGCACCATGGTGCTGGCCTCTGATGAGGGCCCTTGTGTTACGTCCTAACACAGCAGAGGGTCTCACAAGGTGACACAGAAAGCGAGCTTGCCTGGGTCACAGTCTCCTTGGACGCAAGCCTGCAATCCCATCCCTCTAGGAACGGACCCGCGTGTCCACAAGGGCAGAGCCCTGTCACGCCCCACAGATGCCACCTGTCAGCGTTGTGGCTCTGGGGACTGAGTGGCTAACGCTTGAGCTGTGGGGGGCACATTCCAGTCACTTCACTCAGGCTCCTACTGGGCCTCGAGAGGGGCCAGAGCTGCCCCCTCGCCTATAGAAACTCAGCCCAAGGCAGGCGCTTAGCCTAGCAAGAGGAGGATCCATGGGCAGGCCTAAGTCCACTTACCCACTGGGGTTCCTCACACCTCTCCTTGCTGAGCCTGCCCAAGCCCTGTCCCATGGCTGCCTGCACCACACAGGGCACGTTGGGGGGGGGGGGCTCTCCTCCCCACAGAGCCCTGGCCTCAGGGAACCTCTTCAGTCTCTGTGTAATCTCCCCAAGTTGTTAACCAGGGGTGTGACGTGCAGGTGGGGGAGAAAGGTCACTTCCAGGAGGCTCCTGTCGTTCCTTTCCTCCTGGGGTTAATCTGCTTGGGCTGCCGCGGCCAAGGGACACAGACTTGGAGCCGTTTGTGGGTTTCTGGAAATTGCCAGTGTGTGATCTGTATGTGTCAGGGGGAGAGTTAGTTCTACCAGAACTTGGAGATATGATGACAATGACCCCGTTTTACCTCTGGACAGAGAATGGAAGACCTATCTAATCTTTATTTTTTTTTATTTTAGAGAGAGACAGAGAGACAGAAAACTGGCAGAAAGAGAGAGACAGAGAGGGAGAGATAATTGGTGCGGCAGGGGCTCAGCCACTGCAATAGAACTCCACACCCTTGCGCCACCTGGTGGGCATGTGCGACCTTGCGCTTGCCTCGCCTTTGTGCGTCTGGCTTATGTGGGATCTGGAGAGTCAAACATGGGTCCTTAGGTTTCGCAGGCAAGCGCCTTAACTGCTAAGCCGTCTCTCCAGCCCAAGACCTGTCTAATCTTATCTGTAGAGGCCTTTTAGCCCATCCTAGTGAAAACTTCCGTTTCGCGGAACACGTTGTGATTTTGCTGACTCCGTGTTTTGGGAATAAGGACAACTGTGTTTATTCCAGAATGCTGGGAACAGAGTTTGTGATGGCTGCTCTCCTGTTGTTAGGGAGGTCTAATATCATCTATAGTTTCAAGCTAGGCAGAATGCCTCCTGCCTCTGAGATAAGGCATTGCTGCCTGCTTTGTTTTGTTTAAGCCATTATCTGCATCCACTGCCTGAACCTTGTACACAGAGCTATTCTAATAAAAGTTCTGCAGGCTGCTGCCTCTGAGCTCCTACGCAAAAGAAATCTCCTGGAGTCCCCTGGTTCTGTTGACTCACCCAGGCCACAGCTCAGTTCCTCAGCACAGGTCACTCAGGACCCGGAAACGGGTCACGTTGGTGCCAGCAGGTGATGGTGTCAACACTTATGCAATCCTAGAAAAGTTTTTTTTTTTCCCCTGGAGCCAGTGTTCCCTGACCACCAAGACCAGGGTCTTCTGACGTCTATCAGCCAGGAGAGGCCTAGTGCTTCCTATCCTTGTAAAAAAAAAAAATAAAACCAAACAAACAGAGCCGGGCGTGGTGGCACACGCCTTTAATCCCAGCACTCGGGAGGCAGAGGTAGGAGGATCGCTGAGAGTTCGAGGCCACCCTGAGACTACAGAGTGAATTCCAGGTCAGCCTGGGCTAGAGTGAGACCCTACCTCGAAAAACCAAAAAAAAAAAAAAAAAAAAACAGAGACCTTCCTGGCCCATGCTATGATCAGGGTCTGCCCTCTTGTGAGGGTAATAGATGAGCATAGTTTTTCTTGTCAGCAGGGCAAGAGCAGCCAGAAAGGGGAGATGAAACCTCTGTGACCTGGAAAGATGCATAAGGCTCAGCCTAGCAGTGGAGGGAAGGAGCTGCTGAGGCCCAAGGGTGGGATTAGAAGCCAGGGACAGAGTCCCGTCTCCAGACTGTGGTCATCCAGAGCCTGGTCTCTTGTGAATGATGAGAAAGTCAGCGGACAGGGGCATTCTGGGAAAAGCCTGGGCTCTGGCCCTGTGGGTCCCAGCAAGGCTTACTCCTCTTGCGATGATGATCTACTCGTAATTCCCGACACCGAGAGGCCACCCTGCTGGACCTGTGCGTAGAGATGGTTCCCTGGCTCTAGGGGTTGGGATGAGTTTCCAGAGGGCCCCACATGGGTGAGGCTTGGTTAAACTCAAGCCAAGATTCAGACAAGACTGGGGACGTTCTGGGTCAGATGGCCGTAGACCAAGCTTCCTGGAAGATGGTGTGGACTTGCTTTTACAGAGGAAGCATGGAACCTCCCAGCTCCATCCCTCCTGTCTGTGGGCTGTGGTCCTACCATTACCCCACACAAGCTGAGAGCCCGCAGTGAACCCACGTGGGAGCTCGCTGCCCTGCCTGTGTGCTACTACAGCGCCATGTTTCCTCCTCTCTGCACAGAACCCCCTAGGGTGAAGCTCCAGAAGGGAGCTTGAGGGTCCGACGAGGCCCCCTGCTTCCTGTATCTTGGCACAGTGTTTCTCGAAGTGGGGTCCCTGCACCGCCAACATCAGCAACCCCTGAGAGTTTGTAAGCATTGCAAGTTCTTAGGCCCACCGACTTGGAAACCCTGAGGGTCAGTCCAGCCTTCTGGGTCTTAGCTATGGTGCCTGCTAGAGCCGGAGAATCGCCGCCCTTGAGCAAGACCGTTGAGAATACGGCAGAGGCGAGACTTTCTCGGCTTCTGGAAGGGCCAGCCCATCTTCTTACCAAGGTGTGTCCTCTACGCTCACGAAGATGTGACCCCTCTGGCTGACACTGACCTCACTGCCCAGCGACATTCCCCTGCAGGAGAGGAAACCGTGTGCCCAGTCGGTCTCTCGGCCCTTGAGAGGCTGACATGGGATTGGTTTCTAGCATGTGAAAGACTTCTCTGCCGGATCATGTGGAGTTGGTCGTAGGTTGCACATGGATTATCTGCATGCCAACCAACCACATAGGCAGAGTAACTTTTAATTTTTTTATTTTTATTTGAGAGAGAGAAAGAGGCAGAGAGAGAGAGAGAGAATGGGCACACCAGGGCCTCCAGCCATTGCAAATGGACTCCAGACATGTGCGTAACCTTGTGCATCTGGCTTACGTGGGTCCTAGGGAATAGAACCTGGGTCCTTTGGCTTTGCAGACAAGTGCCTTAACTGCTAAGCCATTTCTCTAGCTCTTCTTTTTCTTTTTTTAAAGTTCCCAGATGCACATAATGCAATTAATATTAGTTCTTGGTTCAAAATACACTATCATTCATTTTATGGATTATTTATTTATTAATATAATAAGGACTTATGAACCTACCACTTCAGTAAATATGATGGAAATGAATTATTAATTAGAATGCAGATCAGTAGAATGCAAAGAGTAACTAGAAATATATTTACTATTATTTCTACTAGAATGTAAATACGTGAGTTGTTGAGTAATAATCATCAATTAAACTATACATAGCAACTCAACCATAAATGCATGATAAAGAACTGATATAAGATTACACTTATAATTAATAGATGTGAATAAAATCATTCATATTCACAGAGTGAACCCCTGTGAAGTCACCTCGCCTCTCAGTGGCTCAGAGGCAATTGGCCTCTTCCATGTCTAGCAACCCCACCCCACCCCCCCACCTAGGGCTTCTGGGTGGACGTTCTCCTAAATCTTGCGTTCCCTATTCCCTCGCTATTTTTTTTTAAAAAAGTGTTAGCGCAGTTATGCACGTGCCTAGACAAGGCACTGTTTGGTGGTTGCGAAACTCAGTGGAAGCGTGGCCTTGCTCTGTGTGGCCTCTCCCACTGTCCCCTGGCGAGTCTTCCACCTGAGCCCCGGGCAGCCGCAGCTGGCTCTGGGGACCCGCTCCGAAGCAAATCGCATATTGCGCAGCTGGGAAACGGTGCCTGCTAATGACTCTGGCAGCTCTGCAGCTCCAGCTGCAAAGAAGCTGTCACAAAGAGGCATTGGGTTCCAGGCTCTGCCAGCCAGAGCCACAGCTGTCCCCATCCCCTTAGACACGTCCTCGGAGAAGGCATGGGGTGGGGGTAGGTAGGACATACCTGGAGACGCTGAGGTTACTGTGCGATGCAGGCAAGCTGCTTGGTGAGTAAAACAGGCCGTGGCCTTGGGAGGAGCAGGCCTGGCTTCCAAGTCCTGGTTTTCCCCAGGAATCAGCCGGGAGGGTGCTTTCAGTGGCAACGACCTTGAGCTGGATTTCAAGCTCCGGCGGCCTCTTTCCAGCTTGGCCATCCTATCATTCTCCCAAGTAAAAGGACCTTTTCAGTAATAGTCTTAATTCTCCGCAGAGCTTGCTAGCTAGGGCATATCATTCCAAGTTTGCAGCTGGAAAAAAAAAATCATTCGATCCTACAAAAGAACCACAGATCACTCAGCCAGTGGTCAGGGAAACAGGAAGATCTGGCCTAGATTCCGCTCATCCTCCAAAGCACTGGGGTAGGGGGGAGCTTGTGTGTAGGCTCCTGCTATTTGTCTATAGAGCTCCCTGTTTCTAGGGACCCCCCCCTAAGACCATAGTTGCCACCGTCCTGCTTGGATCACTGTGTACACAACTCCCTTCTCAGGCTGTAGGCTATAGGGGGAGGGCACAACGGTTGGGTGACAAGCTGCATTCATCTTGGTTGCCCTTTCTTGAATTTCGATCATACCTCTCATTTTACAGGCATCCCAAGCAAGCTCATGAAATGCTGCATGCTCATACTCCAAACTATAGGGTGGAAGTTGCCCATAGTCTAGAACTCCGGAAGCCAGGCGTGTGGCTCTGGAATATTCCAAGAAGAAGGGCATCTTTGTAAACGGGGAAAGCTGAAAGGCAGCGGTACCAGCCTGGTGGTTGTGACAGAAGAGGGAGAAAGAGCTGGTTCACTCATGAGAGTTCCAATGTCACCCACTCCCTTGTGCTGAGTGCCCCCTGGGTAGAACAGCCTCCCAGGATGTTTCTCAGGATGCTCCAGACCACCAGGGCGAGGAAGCACACTTGTGCAGGTGTGGCACTCCGTTTGTGGATGGATGAAATCACTCACCAATTTATCTAGTGACGAGTACCAGCTGTCGTGGCTCAGCAGAGCCCTAGCATGGGTCTGATGTTATAGCTGGGATGCTCCTACCATTTGTCTTAAATTTTGCTTTTTTATTTTTTGGTTTTTTTTTTGTGGTCTCACTGTAGCCCAGGCTGACCTGGAATTCACTATGTAGTCTCAGGGTGGCCTCGAACACATGGTGATCCTCCTACCTCTGCCTCCCAAGTGCTGGGATTAAAGGCATGCGCCACCATGCCTGGCTGTCTTTTCTTTTTTTAATTTTATTTTTGAGAGACAGAGAGAGAAGAGAGAAAGAGGCAGAGAGAGAGAGAATGGGGCACCAGGGCCTTTCAGCTGCTGTGAATGAACGCCAGACACATGCGCCCCCTTGTGTGCATATGCAGCATTGCACACTTGCAGCACTGTGTGTCTGGCTACGTGGGACCCGGAGATTCAAACATGTGTCCTTAGCCTTTGCAGACAAGCGCCTTAACCTTTAAGCCATCTCTCCAGTCCTCATTTGTCTTTGAATTAAGGATGTTTTGTTTGGCGAACAAAAGGGAGAGCTAGCAGTAACTGTGCCAGGGGAACAGATGTGAATTGTGTCCGCAGACCCAGCGAGATGTTTGGTCGCTTGTAGCATCTCCCATCTCGCCTTCACAGCCCCCCCCCCACCCAGAGGTTAACTAGTCCCGTGATAGTCACATGATAGCCTAGGAGCCTCCGGGTCACAGTGGAAGACTGTGCAGAGAAGAGACCTGGATCCTGGGCCTGTTGTCGCCTGACTGTATTTCTCAGTATATTTACCCAAGAGACGGCAGGAGAAGACACCCATTTCAACCATGGGGGAAGGCTTTATTTCCTGACAAATTTATTCCCTTTTCCCACCACCCCCTCCCCAAATTACTGAACTCCAGCTTCTTGGAGCAGAGCCAAGTTCCCGAATTCTGATGTATTTCAATTAGCAATAATTGCACCTCAGATAAACCTCACTGGCTTTTACTTCACAAAGCTTTTAACGTTTTGTTGTTGTTTTTTTTTTTTTTTTTTTAACTGGACGTGTCAGTGGAAAACTTGGATTGAAACAACATGTTGAGACAGTCAGACCGTGGCTGCTGGATCCGTTGTAGAAATGAAATGTTTTGGGGGAAGTTCTTACCCTTTAGGTGTTGATGTCAAGGAAAAAAGAAATGATTTCCTTCCCATCTAGAGATGGCACTTTTTTGGAGGGGGGGTGGGGAACCCTTTAGAAGAAGCAGGCTCTTGGCCTTACTGGGCCAGCTAGTCTGAGTCACCGATGCTTGATTCTTGGGTCCTTGAAGGCAGCTGATTAGGTCACGGGGTGGGGGGGGGGAGGCTGCGTCAGTCCCCTTGTCTCAAGGTTTTTAGGAATGGATGAGGCACCTGTCTACGCGGGTGTAGGTGGTAATGGGGGCGAGAGTGCTGTCACTCACGCTCTGACATGCTCCGCACACAGCCAGAAGCTGTCTTCTGACAATTTATTTAGAAGTAATTGGCAGGAAGCGTGCTGGGAGCAGGTGGTCTGGGCTTGCAGACGGCAGCATGCCTCGGAGGCTGGGTGTGTGTGCGTTTGGGGGTGGGGGGTTGCGGGGTGTGTCTGAGGATCCAGGATCTGTGAGGCACAGGCTGTCCATCCTGGTCCCGTGCTCGGGCTCTGCTTTCTCCTGTGACCTTGATTCTGCATTGATTCCAAATGTGCACATCGAAGGCTGCCCTGGTCTCGATGATCCGACCACTGACATCTGATCAAGCCAGCTCACTGCAAAGATCACAGAAGGGAAAAAAAAATAATAACAAAGCCCCTTGCCACCATTGAAATAGAACTTGGGGTTCTGAAAGATCTTCAGGGACTCCTCGTTTGACTTGGTGCGTGGCAGTTGACATGCCCTTTCCCATGGGCACCTCAAGTGACCCCGTTTCTGTGACTGTGAGACAGCTTCCGGCCACGGCAGATCTGGCACCTAGCCGTTCCCAGTAGCTAGCCTTTCGTCCGCTCCCAAAGGCACATGGAAGTCTTTTTGCGTAGCAGCTGTTGACTTTCTGGAAAGCCCCTGATGTCCTTCCCACATGTCATCGTCATTCAGCAAGGAGGAACATGTGCTGGAGGAAGGGAAGGGCCCGAGCCAGGAGGAGCTCGCTACGAGGCACGTCTTCCACAAGCCCACGGCGTCCAAGCACCTCTGGATGCACAAGTCATGATGAGATGCCTGGACTTCGGGGCTGTTGCTATTGTCTTGTTCACTCGATACTTCCAGCCTGGGTATTGCGAGGAGACGGTGCTAAGCGATGGTAAGCAAGGCCGTCCCGGCCCTGCCCTCTTGGAGCCACGGTCACTATAGAGTGGGGTAAATGAATTTATTTTGAAGCACGCTAGGCACCGTGACGGTATTGACTCGGGATGTTACTGCGGTGCTGAATCCAGGTCTGAGTGGCCCAGGTAAGGCTGACCTTACAGTGTGGGGAGGCAGGAGGCAGTGAAAAGAGAGGGGAAGAGTGTTCTAGACACAGTCGTGCTCAAGAGGAGTATATTCCAGAAGGCACCTGGCACTTAGCTGGGGATAATGTTGCGGAGTGGTAAGGAGTATGGGAGTGAAAGGGTCCTGGGGGTTTTGGATTGCACTGGGAAGAGTGAGGAGTAAGAATCACTTGTTTTTGGTCCCCTTTGAGAAGGCTTTATGCCCTCCCTCCCGATCCCCCAGCAGGCCTGGGTTAGGGTGCTAGGTACAGTCCCACGAGGAAGTCCCAGGCAGCGGAAGCTATCTGAAGGACGGAAGAAGAAGAACACGGGACGTCAGTGACCCGGAAAGCTGAGCTGTATAGAGTTGGCATTAAGTGATGCCATACATCTGTGAGTGATGGAGATTGGACGGCCCGTTCTACACGTCTGTCTTTCTCCACGTGCAGAGGGTCTTGACTCGATTGAACTAATTAAGACAGGATGGGCTGGAGAGATGGCTCAGCGGCGAAGGCGCTTGCCTGCGAAGCCTGAGGACCCATGTTGGACTCTCCAGGTCCCACGCAAGCCAGACGCACAAGGTGACGCAAGCACGCCAGGTAGCACATGTTCACACGGGGTGGCGCACGCGTCTGGAGTTTGCTTGCAGTGGCTGGAGGCCCTGGCGCGCCACTTCTCTCCCTGTCTCTCATTAAAAACAAAAAAATTAAATAATAAAAAAAATACAGAAGCAATGTGTGCTGTTGGGGTTAGCTGGTGGGAGGGTTTGTCAGTATCCTTCCCCCACCCGCTACATGTATGTAACATGAGCTCCACATATGTATGTATGCATAGCTAAAATCGCGAATCCCACTGAGCTGGGGACTTGCTGGGAGGAAGGGCACTGGGTTGAGTGGGGAGCTCTCTGCTAGGACTTGGACGGAGCGCCCTGGCGCTGTAAGAGAATGGTTGTGTGTGCGTGTGGTGGAGGGAGTGGCTCATTGCGTGCCACCTGGGACTCCCACCCAGCTCCAGGCCTCAGCCCTTCCTTGGGCCTCACCTCTGCTCATGCCTTCTTTCCTCCGCAGCCCCTGATGCCCCCTATACCCACTGGAAGCAGACCGTCTTCTACTTGGAAGACTACCTCACTGTCCGGAGGGGGGAGGAGATCTACGGGACCATATCCATGAAGCCAAATGCCAAAAATGTGGTGAGTGCGAGGAGACGCTGTCGTGCTTAGGGTCACGGAGAAGGGGGGTGGGGGACCGAAGGGGGGGGGGCTGGCTCCTGGGTAGCTCCAAGACCCACTTGCCAACTTTAATGATCTGTACTCAACTGGAGAAGTTTCTGGGGAAGCAGAGAGTTACTGTACGTGCAGGTGATGGAGTTTAACAGGGGTGTGGGGAGAACACCATCATTGACCCTTCAAAATCCAGTGAGTAACTGGAGGTTTCTGTAGGTCCTTCTGGACTCAGCCGGGTGGCCCGCTCCCGGCTTCTCCTCTGGAAGGGCCTTGGGGAATGGATGCTGTTGTATAAATAAACGGGTTCTACCTTATTTGGGGTGAGCTGGGCTAGATAATCCGAGTTGCATTTCCCTAGCTGGCCTGGTTCTTTCTGAACAAGCCCTGGGTGTGGGGCCCTAAAGTCTGCAGAACGGTGTGAGCGTTAGCCCACTGAGCATTCAAACCGCCTCCCCGTTCGCTCCCAGGATGATATCGCAGGGACCATTTAGTTATATGAAAACAAGAAGGATTAAGTTAGAAGTCAGAGGGTAATGGGGCAACAGAATGAGGACCCCCTTAGCTTGAGAACACCGTGGTTACCCATTCTTGTGGCTCCGGGCGGAGGCTGAGACCTCCTTACCCACACGCCTGCTTGTGACAATCCCTTTGCTTTTTCCTCGCAGCGAGACCTCGATTTCACGGTAGACTTGGATTTTAAAGGACAGCTGTGTGAAACATCTGTATCTAATGACTACAAGATGCGCTAGCGTGCGCGCGCAAGCGCGTGGGAAGTTTCAGAGAGCGAGAGAGAGAGAAAGGGGACTCTCACCCCAGTCTGCCACGCCGCCCGAGGGAATGCCGTTAGCGGGACTCCACCCTGGGAAAACCAGAGCTTTCTCCTCTGCCTTGAAGATTGGTGAACTTGCCAGGGCTCCCGTGGTCCCCACCATGACAGAGAGCCTCTAGCTCCTCCACTCCGCCCCAGAAGCCCTTCATTGAAGGCTTTATGGCCACCAAAAAAAAAAAAAAAAGAGAGAGAGAGAGAGAGCCATCTCGTGCTGTGGCTGGGGCTCCGAGGATAGAACCACACCCCTGTACCCCCCATTGTCCTCCTCAACTGTGACTCTCTGGACCTCCCAAGTTTTGCATGCTGCAGGCATCTAGGACAGTTTGCTTCCACTAGAACCTGGAGACGTAGTGTCTTTGATAGCATAAGCCAGATTTCCTGTCTGTGTGCTGGTGCGTGGCGTGCATGTGTGGGTGTGGGTATGCGTGCGTGCAGCACATATATTAGTTTATTTACCCACGAACACCTGTATATGCATGCATATACAATCACGTGGGAGCACTCGGGTGTTCATTCTGAGGGGTGTGTGTGTGTGTGTGCGTGTGTGTGTGCGCGTGGATGTGTGTATGGGCGTGTGTGCATAGACTATATACTACTCTCAGAGGAGTTTCTGTTGCTTTTGAATAGGAATTTGTTTTGTGATTAGTTCTCCCCTTCCCGATTCCTTCACAGATGTTACTCGGCTAGGAAACACTGTCTGTACTAGCTCCGGTCTCCTTTTGACTAGACTGTGGCTCTGAATCCTGAGCGTAGTACCCTGGGCTCTGTGGGCACTCAATAAACACACGTGAGAACAAAGCGACGGGTTGTCTGTATTCCTGCACCCCAGAGTGGAGGGTGGGGCGTGGGGAGCTCAGAGGTCACGATGGAGTAGGAAACGGAAGGGTGCGATCCCTGCTTGTGTTCCCGGCGTTGGCTTGCTGGAAGGTTAGCGCCACGGAAGAAGCCACAGGGAAGTTTGAGCCAGCCGATGGGCATCTGTCCTGCAGGCTCCTAGAACTGGGGCTGGGGGCAGGAGCTGGCCAAGAGTGCCCCAAAATGGAAGGTTGCATGTAGCCTAAAAGTACAAGTGTCAAGACTCGCAAAGACACTTCCAGCCCTGGCCTCAGTGTGGGAACAGAAGCTCTCTAGGTTTGGAATACAGCATACTCTGCTAGGATTGATAGTGTTAAGATTTGACTGGTTTCTAGTTTATTATTATTATTATTATTTATTTGAGAGAGAGAGAGAGAGAGAGAATGGGCATGCCAGGGCCTTCAGCCACTGCAGTAGAACTCCAGACACGTGCCCAGACGCGTGCGCCCCCTTGTGCCCATGTGCGACATTGCGCACGTGCGTCACTGTGCATCTGGCTTACGTGGGACCTGGAGATTCGAACATGAATTCTTGGGGCTTCGCAGGCAAGAGCCTTAACCACCAAATTATCTCTCCAGCCTCTAGTTTGTTCTTTGGCTTCTGGAATGCCAGTTTCACCTAGGTCATCTCCCATGACAGAAATGTCCCACATATCAGGTCCATTTAGAGAGGTGGGTAGAGTGATGAGGACCGGGGAGAGTCAGATGCAGAAGGGACCTTAGCCTTGCTGGAGCCATGGGTGTGGTATCTTGGATACAGGTTTTTCAGGGTGTAAGCTGCCTGAAACAGAGTGGAGTTCACGTGGCTAGCGACAGGGGCAGCAGCAGTTCCATGCACTCATGGTACTTTCCAGAACCCCCACATCTTTCTGGGTGCTCTTTCGGGAGATGCTAACATTTTCTTAACTTTCTTAAAACCTACCCTGAAGAAGCTGTCTGTCCCAGACAGACACCAGCCTGCATGAACCCTATAGGGTGCTGTAGCAGACAGCTTCAGGTTCGCTGAGATGAACTTCCAGACCAGGCACAGTGATGGAGGAAGGGATATTTATGGAAGCTTACAGATCCAGGGGAAGTTCCATAATGGCAGAAGAAACTGGCCTGCCTTCACAGGACCAAGCAGAGAGCGAGAAGCACAAGCCTAAAAGCCAAAAGCCACAGCACACTTCAGGAACTCCAGCTAGGCACACTTTGCATATCTTTAGATTGAAATCTGAAACCCACCACCACATCTTAAGATCCACCCAGTGACACCGCCTCCAGCCAGGTGGCTGCAGATGCAAACTACAAACAAACAAACAACTGAATGTATTGGGGGCCATCTATTCTATTCAAACCTCCACGGGTGCCCTTGGATAATGGCAACTGGGTCCAGTGTCAGCGCATCTAGTGTTCTGAGAACCCTCCGATATTCATGCACCCTGTTGGTTTTCCCCAAAGGCCCCGGGAGAGACACAGATACGATCACAACTCCCTTCGTAGTAGAGGCAGACGGACACTTGGGGAAGGGCAGTGGGGTTGGCCCAGAGTGGGACAAGGCACTCAAGTGTGCTTCCATGTGCTCCCCGCCCCCAGCCCATGTTCATTCTTCTGCACTTCAGGTCTAGGCGGTGAGACTTGCATTGTGCTTAGGGAAAATTCTACTGAGGATTACATAATTTCTTAGACCTGCGTGTGTCAGAGGAGAGAAGCAGAGAAACAGCGAATAGAAGCACCTGCGTTAGAAAATGGGGAATGCATCTCAAAAGGGCTTCCTCAGAGGACTTTGGAGCGGAAGCCGTTAGTGAGTTTCGATTGTTGCAGGAGATCAGAGAGGCTTGTGCTGTTCTGCCCATTGCAAAGGACCCGAGTTCCAGACAGGGGTGTATGTTCTCCACCTAAGGAACGATGCCAGACTACAGGTCAATGTCCCACATTGCCAGGAGCCCGTGGGAACGCGAGGATGGAGCCTTCAGGCACCCACGACACCACTGTCCCCGTCTCCAGCCGGCCAAGAAGAGGGTGAGCCTTGGTCCAATTCTTCAGCCTGCTGGAACTGCCCTGGACCCTTCCCTACCAGCACCCCTCTCTGTCCCTGGACTGCTGATGGGAGACTGAAGGGCACGAAGGAGTTTGGCAGCTGCCTCTCCCTCCTGCTGCGGGGCAGCTGCAGTAGGAATTGTCATTTTTCTTCAGTTCAGTGGGAAGACATCAATGTCTGCTTCGAACGCGTTCTGAACGGCAGTGTACAAAATGTGGTCCCGGAGCGACAACAGGGGCGCCCTGAAGACGGCTTCTTCCCCACCCCGCTCCTCTGCTTCTGTTGTGCTTGGAACTGCATGGAACCCGCCAGTGGCCTTCTCCTTTGTCGCTCTTCTCTCCTTCTTAGTCACTTAGAACTTTGTCACTGCTGCCCAACTTATGTACACCTGGTGCCTCTCTGGCGCTGCTGTTCGGGCATTGTGGATCCCGGGGCCGGCGTGCGTACGCTGAGGTCCGTTCTCACGGAGGCGTTTGTCAACCAAAAGCTCTGAGGATGGGATCTGGCTGAACAGGGTGGGCGGTGTAGGGGCCAGCGAGGTAGCAGCAGATCCCAGCACTGGCTTGACTCCATGCGCCGTGTCTCTGGGTGTCTGTAGATCCTGGGTTCCAGTCCCTTCGGCCTGCACTCTGGGAGATGCCATCACTTTCTTTCTTCCTCTCTTTCCTTCCCTCCTTCCTTCTTTCTTGCCTTCCTTCCTTCTTTCCTTCTTTCCTTCCTTCTTTCTTTCTTTCTTTCTTTCTTTCTTTCTTTCTTTCTTTCTTTCTTTCTTTCCTCTTCCTTTCTTTTCTTTTGAGGCAAGCCCAATGGACTTCCTTTTTTTATGCAAGACAGAGAGAGAGAAAAAGAGTTGGCATGCCAGGGTCTACAGCCATTGCAATTGAACTCCAGATGTCTTCAACCCCTTGTGAGCATGTGTAACCTTACATGCTTGTGTCACTGTGCGTCTGGCTCATGTGGGACCTGGAGAGTCAAACCTGTGTCCTTAGGCTTTGCAGGCAAATGACTTAACCACTGAACCGTCTCTCCAGCCCCATCTCTCTCCTCTCTCTCTCTCTCTCTCTCTCTCTCTCTCTTTCTTTATTTCTTTCTTCTTTTGAGGCAAGCCCAATGGACTGCCTTTTTATGCAAGAGAGAGACAGAGAAGGAGTTGGCGTGCCAGGGTCTATAGCCATTGTGATTGAACTCCAGACATATGCATCCCTTTGTGCGTATGTGTGACCTTGCACATTTGTGTCACTGTGTGCCTGGCTCATGTGGGACCTGGAGAGTCAAACATGAGTCCTTAGGCTTTGCAGGCAAGTGCCTTAACCACTAAGCCATCTATCCAGCCCCATCTCTCTCTCTCTTTCTTTCTTTCTTTTTTTCTTCCTTCCTTCCTTCCTTCCTTCCTTCCTTTCTTTCTTTCTTTCTTTCTTTCTTTCTTTCTTTTTCTTTCCCTTTTAGGAAAGTCACCACAGGGAGTCTGTCTATCCTAGAAACTCTATGGACAAGAATGAGGCCTTTCCCAGGCCTCCCAGTTTCCCCATCTCAACAATCCCTCTCCTCCCATGCTACACCTCAACGGCTGTGGTCTGTTCTAGGCCTGGAGCCTCCAAGTTGTCCGTCCCAACAGAAGCAGCCAGCAGAGGCTCAGACAGCGACCTCGCTGCTCAGAAGGCAGCCAAGAAACATTTATCGGATATTTAATAGGCCGCAGGGGCTAAACAGGGGGCCCCGGCAAATTGTTGAGCGAGCAGACTCCGTCTCTACATTGACGAGACTCTCTCACCGTGCTCGTCCCTGGGCGCTTTGCCCTCCCCTATGCCAGTTCTACGTGTGTGCCAGGGTAGGGGGAGGCATGCCTCCCTACCTCATCTCAGTCACGAGGCCCCAGAAACAGAAAGGGAACGCGCCTGGCTCCTCTGTGGCAGTCTGCGGAGTCCGCAGCAGAGCCCATCCGATCACACTGATAGTCCTTAAGAAGCCATGATCCTCTTGCATGTTTTCAGGGCATTTCTTACAGCATGTGTCAAAAAGGCTGTCCCATCAACCCCAATACAGCTAGAGAAAACAGGGCAGAGAACCTTCCCCGCAAGCTGGTTTCCCAGGCCAGCGCCCCTGCCGGCCTCGTTGCCAAAGGCAGCCATTAATCCCAGCACTCGGGAGGCAGAGGTAGGAGGATCGCCGTGAGTTCGAGGCCACCCTGAGACTACATAGTGAGTTCCATGTCAGCCTGGGCCAGAGTGAGACCCTACCTCAAAAAAAAAAAAAAACAAAAAAAAAAAAACAAAAAAAAACAAAGGCAGCCATTGAGTTGCCGGGCAACTCTGCCACAGGACATGAGTTCTGGACCCAAGGGGCTTAATGAAATCTCAGCACAGTTGCTAACTGGCGAAATGGCTTTGGTAAGTCACCACACACAGCTGAGACTGCGTCTTCACCCTCCCCAAAGGAGAGAGATCAGAATGACATGAAATCAACATGAAACATGCCCGGAAACTGCCAAGGCAAGGAAATTCCAGGCATCCTCACTGGTCTAACGAACGATGGGGGTGTGTGGTGTGAAGATCTGCTGCTGAGAAGGTTCTGGGTGCCAGAGCCCGAGGCTTGGGCTCAGCACATCTGGAAAGGCAGCAGGCATTGAGGGCAATGGTGGCCCAGCCTACGGCTGCCGTCTTGGTCCAGAGTTTGGGGACAGCGGTGAGGTGCCACATACGTGGAATATTCCAGAGCCCTGAGCAAAGCAGCCTGCCTCATTTCCTCTTTACAGGCTCATGGAAGCCTTAAAATCCATCTTCCAGACTCTGGCTGGTGGCCACAGACCTGTGTCCTTCCCTTAGAATGGAGAGATCTCCAGTTATGAGTCTGTCCTGGGCACTCTGGTCGGAGCTTCCCTCCTGCCAGGCTCCGTGCCCACTTCTAGCTCATAAGAACTTTCTGTGAGCCAGGGAGGGAGCCCTGGTGTTCTGCTGAGTGCCTGGGCAGTGCCACCCACAGGGCAGCCGGGGAGGCCAAGGCGCTCATTTAGTTCTGGAATTCAGCTCAGGCTGCTCTTCCCAGGGGACTTACCGCTCCAGTCATATTTAGTTTCGGTTAATAATGCATGGAGTTCGAATATTCCAAGTGCTTGCTCTGTCTTGATGGCTGGAGTTAGCGGCTCAGAGGCGCGTCCTAGAAACCAGCAGAGGGCAGAGGCCCAGGCTAAGTCATGCGTGCCCGTGGCACACCGGCCACCTACACCCTGGGGGCTTTCGTTTGGCCACATTTTTTTTTTTTTTTGGTTTTTTGAGGTAGAGTCTCACTGTACCTCAGGCTGACCTGGAATTCACTCTATAGTCTCAGAGTGGCCTTGAGGATCACGGTGATCCTCCTACCTCCGCCTCCCAAGTGCCGGGATTAAAGGCGTGCACCACCATGCCCGGCTGGTTTGGCCACTTTATATAGATAGATAGATATAGATATAGATATAGATATAGATATAGATATAGATATAGATATAGATATAGGATAGATATATATCCAAAAGCTGGGCCAGCCTCAGCTAGAGTGAGACCCTACCACGAAAAAAAAAATCCAATTTTTATTATTTTTTTATGAGAAAAAGAGAGAGAGAATTGGTACTCCAGGGCCTCCAGCCACTGCCATCGAGCTGCAGTCATGTAGGCCACCTTGTGCGCACGTGCGACCTTGCACTCTTGTGTCACCCCGTGCGTCTGGCTTGTGTGGGATCTGGAGAGTGGAACATGGGTCCTTAGGCTTCACGGGTGAGCACCTTAAGCTGCAGAGCTATCTCTCCAGCCCTTTGTTAATTAATTAATTAATTTATTTATTTGAGAGCAACAGACAGAGACAGGAAGGCAGAGAGAGAGAGAGAGAGAGAGAGAGAGAGAGAGAGAGAGAATGGGTGCACCAGGGCCTCCAGCCACTACAAACGAACTCCAGACGTGTGCGCCCCCTTGTGTATCTGGCTAACGTGGGTCCTGGGGAATTGAGCCTCGAACCGGGGTCCTTAGGCTTCACAGGCGAGCGCTCAACCGCTAAGCCATCTCTCCAGCCCTTTTGGCCACAGCTTTCACTTGGAAATGATTGGCCAGCTCTCAGCTGACGTAAATGGCTGCCAACACAGCGGAGGGGTGGCCGCGATGGCACTGCGAGTCAGAAGGTGCCAGGGGAGCGGAGCAGCAAGCAGCCTTCTCCGTGTCCAGATGAAGCCACAGCAGGACTGCCTCTCCAGAAAAGGACGAGCAAGGAGGGCCCCCGATAGGGAAACAGAACTACGTTGCTCGGTTTTCTGTCCCCGTGACCGAATGCCGGAGATGGTGATCAACTGAAACAGGGAAGCGGTCACTGTTTCGGCTCGAACTTTCAGTCTCTGGCCTCTCGCCTCTGGGCACATCGTGGCAGGACCGCCAGGCTACTCACTTACTGGGAGCCAGAAAGCAACGAGCCAGACTGGGAGAGGCCACGTACCTAGTGACCTATCTCCCTTCCACTGGGTCCATCCTCTCCCAATGGTGCCACAGGCTGACCACCAAGTCAACATATGGGCCTGAGCCTTTGGAGGCCAGGGGACACTCCAGATACGAACCACAGCAGTGCCGCGCACAAAGCCGGATATCCAGGGAATCATGTGCCATCACGAAATGCAGGCAATTTTCAGAACAATGGCTCGAGTTCTGGTCCCAGTAGGATCCAGGAAGGCCAAGTGGGGTTTCTCTCCCAGCATCTTTCCAGTTCATAAGTGATTTCTGAGAAAGACTCTCTACCCCGCAGGGGATACAGCAATGGGTAGAAATGGGATTTGCTGTGTCCGGAGAAAAAGATATGAAACAAGAGTGGCTGGAGAGATGGCTTAGTGGTTTAAGACGCTTGCCTGCAAAGTCTAAGGACCCAGTTTTGATTGCCCAGAGCCCATGTAAGCCAGAGGCACTTGGTAGTGCACGTGTCTAGAGTTGGTTTGCAGTGGCTAGAGGCCCTGGTGTGCCCATTCTCTCTCTCTCTCTCTCTCTCTCTCTCTCTCTCTTTCTCAAATAAATAAATTTTAAAAAATTAATTTTGATTTTTCTTTTTTTTTTCTTTTTTTTTTTGGTTTTTCAAGGTAGGGTCTCACTCTAGCCCAGGCTGACCTGGAATTCACCATGGAGTCTCAGGGTGGCCTCGAACTCACGGCGATCCTCCTACCTCTGCCTCCCGAGTGCTGGGATTAAAGGCGTGCGCCACCACGCCTGGCTTTAATTTTGAAAGATGAAGTGCAGAGGCAGAGAGAGAGAGAGGGAGAGAGAGAGAGAGAGAGCCAGGCTGTAGGCTGAGTGTGAGATCAACATAGCTTCCCTGCACTCCATGGTCAAGGGCTTCCAAACCAATGTCAAGGACACTTTTTCCTTAGACAACAGGGAGACACTGGGGGACTTTAATCAGGAACATTGACAGCACCAGATTTGCATGCCACACATGCGCTCCATCTAATGAGCTCAATTTGGCAGTCGTTTCCCCTGGAAATTGGTAATAGACTTAACCCATTGCCTGCTCGAGAGAATGAATACAGAAATCAAGCGCCGAGGAGCAGCTGGCACTCGGGGACACGGAGCGAGGGGTGACAAATGAGGCTTCTCTGTGCTGCTTTGTTGAAAGCGGCTTGCATACAGATGGATTCATTTTAGGATCGCCTTTGTCCAGAGAGACGAGCTGCAAGCAGCCAACTTGCCCGTTTCCGCGATGGCTCGCATCATCTATCTATCCATCCATCCCCGCCTGTGTCGTGTCGTGCTGCTCTTCCCACGGGGACGGCGTCTTCTCGGCTCGCAGGATGTGATCGTCTGGAAGGTGGAAGGCGGGTGGCGGGGTCTGCGCAAGACTGGATCTGCGTGGTGTTGGGATTGTTCCGTCTTCAAAGCTGAGGGGGGGGGGCAGCTGTTTCCGAGGCAGCGCAAGCCTGGCTTCCCTTTCAACTCGCAGGACGCATATTCTCGAAGCGTCCTTTCAGAGGCTCCGTGGGTCATAACGGGTTCCTGACACGCTGGCAGATCGCTTTCCGGCCGTGGTTTGGCGTTAGCTCGGTTGGGTAGAGCCTCTTCCTCAAAGCCAAAGCACAGCTCGGTTTCACGGTCGTGGAGGAACTTGAACCCCGAGCCAGCCTGGGAAATAAACGGTCCCGAGGCAGAAGCCTCGCTCTTCCAGCCAATGGCTGCGAGACCTGCAAGTGAGTTACCTGACTTTTCGTGTTCGCTCCCCTGCGAATGCTTTCCCCTTGTTAAAGGGGAACGATAATGACACCTTTCTCCAGGGGTTGTTGTCACAAGTGTCAAATGAGACAGCATAGAGGCTCCCTGCATACTGCCTGGCCCCTCAGCAGCTGCTCACAGAAGGTAGCTCGGCCTATTCTCTTAGAACCCTAGATGCCCAGGTGATAACATACAGATGCTCTGGCCTCTCCCAGTTCCTGGGTAGACCCTCTCCCCACAGGGACTTAGAAGGCTGGCTTTCTATGACCAAAGTACAAAAGGCGCATGACCTTCTGTTGCTTGGAAATAATTCTGAAGGTGACCTTGAAGATGCCCAGATTAGCATGCTGTGGGAATTCAGAGCAGGCCTAGGATTTGCGGAGCCCTGAGGCCATTAACCTTAACTCACGGGTGGAGGGTGAAAGCTCAGTATCTCATTCATGTTGTTTTGTTTGTCTGTTTGTTTTGTTTGAGTATGAAGGGCAGACCCTGGTCCATCACACGCGCTCAATGAGTATTTGTCGAATGGGCAGCTCATGGCTTGTCGCCATGAGACGGGTACCCAGGGCTCCTATTCGCCCTGGGTAACCCGTTGTGTGTCCCTCCGTCTCTGGGCCTCAGTTTTCTCATTTATGAAGTGAACGTTTCACGTGGGATAATCTCCAGGCCCTTAACTCAGATTATGAAATCCGACTTTCCAAGAAGATGCTAGATCCTAGGTTTCAAGTGGAGGTACGGGTACGATGGTCACTGGAATTTATGGGCACATGCGTGCATATGTTGGGGGGGGAGAGTAAGAGAGAGACAGAGAGAAAGAGAGAGAGAGATTAAAAGAAAGCAGCCTGGAGCCATTGCAGGAGTCAAGACAGGAACTGGGAGGATGAGAATGAGCAGAGAGAGGCAAGGCTTCTCCAGACTTTGTAGTTTATTAGTCTGGATCCCATGGAGATGGGCTATCTGTAGGAAAATCATTTTAATAACCAAGAGGAAATGGAATTAAGGATGCTGGCCGGCCAGCACCGGGGCGGGCGACTCTTCTTCTGGCGTGGGGGTGTGGGGGGGGGAGTTAATTTGCTTCTGCCTGTCTGACTGGATGCTCTGGCGCGTGGCAAGAGTTTCTGTTGAGGTGGGTCTCTGAAGATGGGGCTTTCCAGGGCCTCGTGAGGGCAAATGTCTGGGGCGGTGCCTAGGATGAGGGAAGGCCTGGCACATGCAAGCTGACAGCCACTGACAAAATGCAGTGTCCTTGGTGTGGACCTGAGGGCCCTGGGGCTAGGGAAGAGACTTCTCACTGCCACTCACTGGCTCTGGGAAAGGGCCTTGCTGGAACCCCAGCCTCAGTTTGCACAGAGCTCCGTGGCAGTGTTATAAACTCCACAGAGCTGTTGTTCCTGTACCCCGCGCACACACAACAGCTGGATTTGAGCGTGGACCTTCACTGGAGGAATCTGTCGCCTGTAGAACTTCCTTACACCCCACTTCATCGGGTGAGGCTGACTAGCAGGCTCGTGTGACTGTACCAGTGTGTGTGTGTGTGTGTGTGTGTGTGTGTGTGTGTGTGTGTACACAGTGGTCAGTGGTGTTAGGCAAGCACCGAGCCCTCACCCCTGCATGTGGAAAGTCAGGCTCCGTCCCTGAGGGAACACGATAGGAGTTCTCAGAACCCTATGTCAGGCCATATATCTCCCCGCTACATTGCATGTGGACGTCACTGCCGTGCTCTTTAAAAAAAAAAAAAACAGACCAAGAAGGGCTGGAGAGATGGCTTAGTGGTCGAGGCTCTTGCCTGCGAAGGCTAAGGACCCCTGTTCGAATCTCCAGGTCCCGCGTAGAGCCAGACGCAAAAGGGACGCAAGTGTGCAGTGCCGCACACGTACGCACAAGGGGGCGCATGCGTGCGTCTGGAGTCACGGTCACAGTGGCTGAAGGGCCCCGGCGTGCCCATTCTCTCTCTCTTTCTCTGCCTCTTTCGCCCTCTCTCTGCCTCTCTCTCTCAAAAATAAAAATAACTAAATGGAAATAAACTTAAAAAAATAGACCAAGAAGATGGCCTGAGTCAATACAGTGCAATCAAAGAGTAGATCCAAAGTCAAGGAAATGCATACAGGCTTTGGAGATGGTTCACTCTTTTTTTTTTTTTTTAACTCTATTCTCCTATTGTTACTACTAACAGTAAGATTGAACAATTAAAAAAAGGCTGAAGAGCCGGGCGTGGTGGCGCACGCCTTTAATCCCAGCACTCAGGAGGCAGAGGTAGGAGGATCGCCGTGAGTTCGAGGCCACCCTGAGACTACATAGTGAATTCCAGGTCAGCCTGGGCTAGAGTGAGACCCTACCTCAAAAAACCAAAAAAACAAAAACAAAAACAAAAAAAGCGCTGAAGAAATGGCTCAGCAGTTAAGGCACTTTCCTGCAAAGCCTAAGGACCAGAGGTCAATTCCCCAGAACCCACATAAAGCCAGATGCACAAGGTGGCGCATGTGTTTGCAGCTCATTTGCAGTAGCTGGAGGCCCTGCACACCCCTTCGTGCTCTTTCTCTCTTTCAAGTAAATACAGAAATAAATTGTTTTAAATTTTTTTTGTTTACTTTTATGTATTTATTTGAGAGTGACAGACAAAGAGAGAAAGAGGCAGAGAGAGAGAGAGAGAGAATGGGCGCGCCAGGGCTTCCAACCACTGCAAACGAACTCCAGACATGTGCGCCCCCTTGTGCATCTGGCTAACGTGGGTCCTGGGGAATTGAGCCTCGAACCAGGATCCTTAGGCTTCACAGGCAAGCGCTTAACCGCTAAGCCATCTCTCCAGCCCCACAAATAAATTTTTTAAAAGAACTAATAAAAACCAAAGCTCTTTAATTTTATATTTATTTATTTTTATGCCATATTGGTGATTGGACCCAGGGTCTCAGGCCTGTTAGGCAAGTGTTCTACCACTGAGCAACACTGCCAGGCCTCTTTATAGTTTTCATTTTGAGACTATGCTGTCGGGCTAGCCTTGGACTCGCTCTGTGACCTCGCCAGCCCTCAAACTGTCCATCCCTCTGCCTCAGCCTCCCTACGTCACTGGAATTAGAGGCCAGTGCCACCACACTCAATTCTAGCCATTTTGTTTGTTTTTGAGACAGAGTCTAGCCGTCTGGCAGTGAACATTGGATCCTCTTGTCTCAGCCTCTGAAAGGCCGGGATGAGATATCAGGTTTCTTCCAACTTCTACTTTTAATTCAAATTCTAGTAGCTGGGCCATAGTGGCACACGCCTTCAATCCCAGCACTCGGGAGGCAGAGGTAGGAGGATCGGCCGAGAGTTCGAGGCTACCCTGAGACTACATAGTGAATTCCAGGTCAGCCTGGACCAGAGTGAGACCCTACCTTGAAAAACCAAAAAATAAAAAAAAAAAATTATAGTTTATTGGCGTGAGGTGGTGGTGGCAAGGGCTGGTATCATCTCAAAAAATAACAAAATAATAATAATGAAAACAATTAAAGGTAACAAAAAAAAAGTCAACCTGTAAAAGTAAAGTTTTGCAGATGCACCCAATGTAGAGAAGCAGAGCTAAGGATCACGGCCTTGGCTGGGCCAGCAGGGGACACAGTGCCGGCTGGGTGGGGAAATAGTGATACGTTCATGTGAGGCCAAGGTCCCGAACCTCAATGACAGAGCATTATCTGGGTAAGTGGTGGCTGTCACAGACAGGGGACATGTTGAGGAGCCACCCATCAGCTCTCACAGGTGATGCTCAAGACTGGAGGAAGCTGGAGAGATGGATTAGCAGTTAAGGTGCTTGGATGCAAAGCCAAAGGACCCAGGCTCGATTCCTCAGGACCCACATAAGCCAGATGCACAAGGTGGTGCACGCATCTGGAGTTCGTTTGCAATGGCTAGAGGCCCTGGTGTGCCCATTCTCTCTCTCTCTCTCCCTCCCTCTTTCTCTGTGAAATGAATAAATAAATAAAATATTTTTAAAAAAATACTTTAAAAAACTGGAGGGAACATTCCTGCCTAGAAACACCGCAGGAGAAAATCTGGGTTAGGGCAATGGAAGTGGGCCAAGGCCTCAGAAGAGTTCTCAGTTAATACAGTCCTTTGCAATAAGGGGGCAGACTGGGGACTTCCCTGATTTGGACGGTGCCTGACAAGGCATTGTGGGACAAAAGCATCTCCATGGCGTTGTCTCTGGAGGTGATGCATCCCCTTTTCGAGAGCGCCAAATGGAGACTCTGGAAGTCAAGGGCAGTGGGCTAGAGCTGGCAGCTCCTCGCTGACCTCGCACATGGGCAGGTCCCTCCTCCAGTCCGGGTCAGCGCTGAGGGAGCCCGTGAGGGAAGGTCTAAGTCTAAGGCTGTGTGCGGGGGCCCCATGGAGAGTGATTGTGAGTCACTCTGGGATGGGGACTTTCTGGGCTCCCATGAAACTGCAAAGAGACCAGCCAGGCTCAGGCTGCTGACTTCCTGTGTCAGAGAGAAAGGAGGGGACATGGAATGTCCCAATGTCCTGAATGGACACTGCTTTGGGTGGGGACAAGGGAGGGGAGGGGGCATCTTCTCGCTTGTGTTTCTAGGATTGAAGTTGCTGACTTCTGGAACGTTCTTAAATCCATCAGATGTAAAAGGCTGACTTGAATAGACCTGTAGTGTGAAGCTGGTAATTGTATTTATTTATTTATTTATACTTGAGACAGAGAGAAAGTGAGAAAAAGAGACAGAGAGAGGGAGAGAGAGAATGGGCACGCCAGGGCCTCTAGCCACTGCAAACGAACTCCAGACGCGTGCGCCCCCTTGTGCATCTGGCTAACATGGGTCCTGAGGAATCGAACCTGGGTCCTTAAGCCTCGCAGGCAAGTCCCTTAACCATTAAGCCATCTCCCTAGCCCTGAAGCTGGTAGTTTTACTTACCCCAGTGGAAAAGCTGTCAAGGTCCTGGACAGGACCCCTCACCTCTGCCCATGCCAGGGAAGCTAGGGAGCAGGGAACCCTCTAGACAACGCTCAGGCCAGGTGCTCCCCTCTCCAAGATGGGACACACAGAGAGGGAGAGGACAGGGGACCTAGGGAGAGGAGTCAGGGGAGTGAATGTCGCCTTCCCTCCCCGGGTCTCAGGGTGGGCTTTGGGCTCCGTCTTTCCCAGGACCAGAGCACCAGCCCTCGCTCCACCGCGGGACAGCGCTCCGGGCCGTTGACTTTCCACCGAAGCATTACCCAGTTGTCTCTGGTTCTGATCCTTCTCGCTGGCAGGAGAGTGACAGTCACTTTGTTTTCCGGGAACAGAGTAGCAGGCTTCCTCATCCACTCCACCGTTTCCTTACCGTTAGTGACCATGAGCCAAGCCAGACATGCTGGGCGCCCACGGACGTGACAGCCTAGTGCAACGCAACTTCGGAAGCGACAAACTCATCTTCTTCTTGTTTGTGGACGTTGTCACTCAACCACATGCTTGTTTCTATTCGGAGGCCTTCAGGCTTCCTTTTGGCATACAGAGCACTGAGGTCCCATGGACAAGGGCATTTGTCTACAGATGCTAGAGGCAAATGCCCAACAAGGAGCCTTACGTGGGTGTCGTGGGTGCCAGGCGCTCTGAGCCTCTCCCTCTGCAGGGTGAAGGGATGGGCAGGAGGGCCAGCAGCTCGGGTAGGCCCCGAGGCACGGCAGACCTGACCTGAGCATTGTCATGGCACGTGTATGGAATGTCACTTATGGCTTTCTAGAGATTTCTCCCCCTGAAGTACCTTGGAGCTCCAAAGGCCTGCGCTCAGCGCATCTACCTCTGTGCTCCCTCATCTGTTTATGTAACCCAAGACCCACACAAGCACAGCCGGGTCTCATGTGCTCTGGACGGGAGAGGACCCTTCCTTTATTCATAGACATGCATTTGCAGAAATGCTTTTCTTTCTCTTTAAATTGTGATTTTTAAAATGCCAAACATAACATTTACCACCTAAATAATTTAAAATGTACGATCCAATGTCACCGAGTATATTTATGACATAGCCCCCCCCCAACATTTTTGTGATGGATGATGGGGGGGGGAGCAAAAAAAGACAAATTGGTTGGAAAGAAAAAGGGATTCAGTTGAAGGAGGCCAAGTGAAGGGGAAAATATATTCACAATGTCTCATACCCATTATCATCATTCATTTCTAGAACTTTCTCATCATCCCAATGTGAAAGTGATTTATAAAGCACATATGTAAAAGTGGATCACTTAGGAATGCATGATTTGAATGAAGTTTTCTCTGGCCAGCAAATTCATCACCCTCCACTATTGTTTATTCGATACCACAGGGAAACCAAGGGAGAGAACAGGGGCTTGCTGGGGAGACCTTGTGATCTGTGACGCTGGGCCCCTTGCAGCTTCAAAGTACAGCAGAAAGAGAAAGTAGTGTGCTTAGACGAAAGGCTGGAGGTCGGAGGAAAACACTCACGCCACTTTATTCTTTCAAGGAGTAATGAGAGATGCCTTGACCCGTGACCCCAAGCTTTGCCCGGTTACCCAGAAGGGAGCGATTTCTTTTATCTAGCCTTCTTTGCTTTGCTTGGTCTCTTGCACGGGAGGCAGGTGATGACATCATAGCTACGGTTGCTTGGAGCCTCTCTGTTGACTAAGCTTTTTCCCCGTGTGACCTTCCCAGCTGTCCTGCGAGGCAGCCAGCCCTGCCACAGACGTGTACGTGGGCTCAGAGCGTCTTAACAGCGTCCGAGGGCTTCTCGAGGTCGTGGAATTTGTGCGCAGGTCCAGGCACTGGGCAGGTCTCTGGGGGCTGGAGAACATTTGCAGGAGAGGCACAGTGGGGATAGGAGGACGGGTGAACAGGCAATGAGTCTTCTCTTATGCAAGAGGCACTGAGCCCAAGTCCGCTGAGCAGTGGGCTGTCTGGGGTAATGAACCGTCGCTAGCAGCAGCAGTTGGGGAGGCTGCAGAGGGACACAATGGAGCACTCTGATGAGCACCACACTGTCTAAAAAGCCATTGAAGGCTGGAGAGATGGCTGAGCGGTTAAGCGCTTGCCTGTGAAGCCTGAGGACCCCGGTTCGAGGCTCGATCCCCCAGGACCGAAGTTAGCCAGATGCACAAGGGGGCGCGCGAGTCTGGAGTTCATTTGCAGTGGCTGGAGGCCCTGGCGCGCCCATTCTCTCTTTCTATCTGCCTCTTTCTCTCTGTTTGTCGCTCTCAAATAAATAAAAATGAAAAAAAAAATTTTTTAAAGGCCATTGAATCATAGCAGCTCCCCAGCACGCTAGCTTAAGAGCCGGCGCCTTATCTGAAACACAGAGGCAAAGACCATGAGGCCGCCTCCAGCTCAGAGAGCAGTTGTGCGGCCTCCGGGACCAGAGCCTCCAGTGTACTGGAGCTCTACGATGGGGCTTGTTCTGAAGAGATGGTTTTCTAGTCTCGTATGGACCAAATGTGAAGACACAGAGATGAATGCTGTTCTTGGGAGCTCAGCACCGTGTCTTTGATTCCACGGGGTGTCCGCAGGAACCCCTGTGGGCAGTGTGCCTAGATAACCATTCTGCACAGTGGTCAGCCGTTTAACTGGTATCATCACGGAGGGGCTGAGCGGGCCCGTGTATGTGAAGCCGTGTATATCTTTTTTTTTTTTAATTTTTGTTTTTATTTTTATTTATTTGAAAGCGACGGACAGAGAGAGAGAAAGAGGCAGATAGACAGAGAGAGAATGGACGCGCCAAGGCCTCTGGCCACTGCAAACGAACTCCAGACGCATGCGCCCCCTTGTGCATCTGGCTAACGTGGGTCCTGGGGAATCGAGCCTCGAACCGGGGTCCTTAGGCTTCACAGGCAAGCGCTTAACCACTAAGCCATCTCTCCAGGCCCCGGCCGTGTATATCTTGACGCAGTGCTGCACCCCCTCAGCGAACCCCACTTCCACAGTCATTTTCCTCAAATTCATTCTGAGTTCCACATCCACATGTCTCAATGCTTGTTTCCATGTTAAAAAAAAACAAACAAACACGTAGCTGGAGAGATGGTCTAGCAGTTAAGGCAACTTGCCTGTGAAGCTTAAGGACCCAGGTTCAATTCTCCAGTACCCATGTGTAGCAGACAGCTTTGGGTTCGCTGAGATAAACTTCCAGACCAGGCTCAGTGATGGAGGAAGGGATATTTATTGAAGCTTACAGATCCAGGGGAAGTTCCATGATGGCAGAAGAAACTGGCCTGCCTTCACAGGCCCAAGCAGAGACAGAAGTACAAGCCTAAAGCCAAAAGCCACAGCACACTTCAGGAACTCCAGCTAGGCACACTTTGCATATCTTTAGATTGAAATCTGAAACCCACCACCACACCTTAAGATCCACCCAGTGACACTGCCTCCAGCCAGGTGGCTAGAGATGCAAACTACAAACAAATAAACAACTGAATATATTGGGGGCCATCTATTCAAACCACCACACCATGTAAGCCAGATGAACAAGGTGGCACATGTATCTGGAGTTGATTTGCACTGGTTAGAGGCCCTGGCATGCCCATTCTCTCTTTCTCTTTCCCTGCCTCAAATAAATAAAAAATAAATAAAACATATTTTAAAAATTAGCTGAGCATGATGGTGCACGCCTTTAATCCCAGCACTCAGGAGGCAGAGGTAGGAGGATCGCCATGAGTTCGCGGCCACCCTGAGACTCCATAGTGAACTCCAGGTCAGCCTGAGCTAGAGTGAGACCCTACCTTGAAAAACAAAACAAAAAAATAAAAATCACAATAATCCCATTACCTCTGTCTGTGTCCTTCAGGCATGTTTGTTGAGTAGTGCAGTGTTTTTACGGGTGGCACTTATTTTTATAGGTCAAATGGACCTAGTAATAATTCACTGTGATGGCGCAGGGCTCACTAGTCCTCAGGGTCCTCATTTGTACGGCCACAGGTCACCTGGTGCTGTGACAAGTGCCTGCACATACACTCTCTGAAGCTGAGCCAAAGCCCAGAACAAGGGTCAGCTCTTGGACGTGACTCAGCCACGATGATGATCGATGGCCCCACATGGCCTGAGCTCCTCAGATGCCACGTCGATTCCGGGTCCTCTGCCAAGCACCATACGGTTTTCCAACCTCCGTCTTTCCCAGCAATGTTCTTCTAAGTAGGGCACTTTGATTAAATTGGCCCCACTGAATTGTGCAAAAGGTATTTGGTATTTCTACTGCTCGCGATTAATATGTCTACTAATAGAAACACCAGCAGTAGTAGGAAGGGGTGGGGTATTAGAGATGCACGCCGCACTGGTATCTTGTTAACCTCCCTTCTATGAAGAGGATGGGATTCATCAGTAGAGCGTCTGCAGTTGGTGCGGCCTCTTTCTGACTCCTAGATGACAGACTTCCAGGGCCAAGACGAGACCCAAATGATAAGATGGGGCTTCACCGTAGTGATTAAGACAGCCTGGTATCAGCATAAGAATAAGCATGGATCAGTGCAGTAGAATAGATGATCCAGGTATAAATTCTAGTAAGTACAAAAAGAAACCAGAGACACACGCTGGTGGGGAAAAGTCAACATTTCCAACAACTGGTGCCAAATAAAGTGGATAACCACATGTGGAAAACTGACCCTAGGCCCTCTTCTCTCACCCTGCACAAAAATCCACTCCAAATGGACCAAGGACCTCAATATAAGACCTGAAGCCGGGTGTGGTGGCGCACGCCTTTAATCCCAGTACTGGGGAGGCAGAGGTAGGAGGATCGCTGTGAGTTCAAGGCCACCCTGAGACTCCATAGTGGATTCCAGGTCAGCCTGGGCCAGAGTGAGACCCTACCTCGAAAAACCAAAACAACAACAACAACAACACACACATATATATATGACCTGAAACTCTAAAACAACTAGAAGAAAAAGCAGGGAGAACACTCCAAGATAGAGGTGCAGAGAAAAACATTCTGAATAGGATTCTAGTAGCCCAAGGAATTAGACAAACACTAGACCATTGGGATCTCAGGAAACTAAAAAGCTACCATATAGCTAAGCCAACCATCAACAGAGTCAATAGAGAACTTACAGAAGGGGGCAAAACCTTCACCAGTTGTACATCTGATAGAGGTTTAATATTTAGAATATACAAAGAACTCAAAAATCTAAGCAAGGAAAAAAGTCAGTCAAACCAGGCGTGGTGGCGCACGCCTTTAACCCCAGCACTCGGGAGGCAGAGGTAGGAGGATCGACAAGAGTTGGATGCCACCCTGAGACTGCATAGTGAATTCCAGGTCAGCCTGGACTAGAGTGAGACCCTACCTCGAAAAACCAAAAAAAAAAAAAAAAAATCAATTGACCCACTTAAAAAAAAAAAATGGGACAAGGAACTGAATAGAGAATTCTCAGAAGAACAGATACAAGTAACCCATAAACAACTAAAAAGATGTCCAATATCCTTAGCCATCAGGGAAATGCAAATCAAAACTACTTTGAGATCCCATCTCACTCTGGTCCGAATGGCTATTATTAAACAAACAAATGGGCTGGGAAGATGGGTTAGATAAGGCGCTTGCTTGCCTGCAAAGACTAAGGACCCAGGTTTGATTCCCCAGTACCCATGTAAACCAGGTGCACAAGGTGGTGCAAGCATTTGGAGTCCGTTTGCAGTGGCTATAGACCTTGGTACGCCCATTCTCTCTCTCTCTCTCAATAAATAAATTAAATTAAACATTAAAAAAATCAAATGACTACAAATGCTGGAGAGGGTGTGGGGAAAGAGGAGCCCTCGTCCTCTGTTGGTAGGAGGGCAAACTTGTACAGACACTACAAAAATCATAGTGGAGGTTCCTCATAAATCTAAAAATAGATCTACCATTTGACCCAGCTTAACCGCTCCTAGGCATATACCCAAGAGACTCCACTCTTGGTTGGATGATTTCTACCAGCAACGCGGACCTGACTGCAACGATACGTCACTGCAATAGTGGCACACAGGTTATGGGGGCAATCGACTGCTGTCTGACTAGACACGAGACCTGCTCAGTGGGAGGAAATTTATGCTGGTATGGAGAACCAAATCAGAAGCCTATGGCTTGGGAGGTCATAGACCCTAGAGGGAAGCTTCCACTGTCGGGCTAAAAGGAAAAGCAAAAAGTTTTCTACAAGTCTATGCTTATCCGCTTTGATCCATGCTGCTCTCACTCTTGGTGAGAGTCTGCGTTTTGCAGACTCAAAAGCCGTCAGTCGGACAAGAAAATACGAGCCGTCTCTATCGCATGTGCCAGGGCCCAGGAGACATTACAGAGGAAGTGGCGGGTTAAATATGAGTGCTGCTGTCATTGCTAGCCTGGAAACCTCCTCCAGAGAGAGAGAGAGATGGTGGTAGACACTGAGGAGAACCAAAACTCATTAAAATCAGAGGCTGCTGGGAACTCAACGCTACAGGAAGCTTATAACACGCTCCCTGGCCCCCAAGGCTCAGAGAACATTGTCGCTGGTGGGTGGGGGGTAGAAAGGACATGAAGTGCCATCGGGTGAGAAGGTGTACTCTGACGCATTGTCCCCCCCACAGAGACTGACAGGCACGTTTATGACCCCACAGTGAATGCCAATAACACCACCGAGAAGGGTCAGAGTGGAATAGGAGTGGGAGAGAAGAAATAGAAGTGCGGCCCAATGAGAATACGACCAATATGCAATACGTTCATGCAATGGTGTTTTCAATCTAAAACAAAATAGGATGAGGCTTTGACTCTGACTAGCAGAAATAGCCACTTAGGTCGTAGGTTAATCTTACAATTCACTTGCGTCGTCATCCGTTATTAATTATTATTATTGTTGTTGTCACCTTCATTTGTGTGTGCATGGACATACCCATGCGTGTCGGTGCACACGTGTGTGCTCACGTGTGTGTGTGTGCATGGAAGGCAGAGGTCACCGTTGGGTGTCTCTTCGATGGCTCTGCGCCTTAATTTTTGAGACAGGCTCCCTCATGGAACCTGGAGCTCGCTCATTCAGCTAGACTAGCTTGCCAGTAGCTCTGGGGATCCCGTCTTTTTTTTTTTTTTAATTTTTTTGTTTATTTATTTGAGAGCGACAGACAGAGAGAAAGAGGCAGAGAGAGAGAGAGAGAGAGAATGGGCGTGCCAGGGCCTCCAGCCACTGCAAACGAACTCCAGACACGTGCGCCCCCTCGTGCATCTGGCTAACGTGGGTCCTGGGGAAACGAGCCTCGAACCAGGGTCCTTAGGCTTCACAGGCAAGCGCTTAACCGCTAAGCCACCTCCCCAGCCCGAGATCCCGTCTTGACTTCCCCAGCTCTGGGCTCGCGTGCAGGAAGCACCACACGCAGCATTTACATGGATGCTAGAGATCCAAGCTCAGGCCCTCGTGCTTCGGTGAAAAACACGTTACCTGCTGAGACACATCCCCGTTCTGTTAAAATATTGCCTTTGCGTTTTGAAGCTTGAGATCTGATTTGCAGTCTTTCCACACCTATCCCTTCCTAGCAGAGCTTTGTGGGGTGCCTGGGTTTGGGGGAGCACTGGAAATCCTGCCTGAGGTTGAGCGTCAACTTGAGGGGTTCACCTCAAGGAGGGATTGCAGTATGCAAGTGGAAGACAGGACTTCTCAGTTGTAAAGGTCCTCTTAGCCAGGCGTGGTGGCGCACGCCTTTAATCCCAGCACTCGGGAGACAGAGAGAGGCAGGAGGACCATCATGAGTTCAAGGCCAGCCTGAAACTACACAGTGAATTCCAGGTCAGCCTGGGCCGAAGCCAGAGCCTACCTGGAAAAACCAAAAAATAAATAAATTAATTAATTTTAAAAAAATGTCCTGTTTCTTTCTTCAATTCCGAGGACAGTCCAGTCTCTGGGGAGGAGCTCAGAGGTAGGGTTGAGAAATAAACCGGATTCCCAGGACACCGTGTGTGTGTGAGGAAGGCAGAGCAGCCAGCAAGCAAAGCCTGATCTTTGCACAAGGCAGATTGAGATCTTCAAGCTATTTTTAATAACTTAATTAATTTTTGAATATCTTTATTTTTATTTAATTACTTGAGAGAGAAGCAGAGAGAGAGTGTGTGAATATGAATATGGGAGTGCCAGGGCCTCCAGCCACTACAAATGAACTCCAGACACATGAGCCACCTTGTGCATCTGGCTTACGTGGGTACTGGAGAATCGAACCTGGGTCCTTTGGTTTTACAGGCAAATGCCTTAACTGCTAAGCCATCTCTCCAGCCTTTTTTAAAAAAGTTATTTTAAATACATTCACTGACCTGAAGAAAGCCATGTCTAAAGACCCAGAGGAAAAGATGAGTCTTGTTAAGTAAAGGAAATGAATAACAAATAAATAATAAATAAAGACAGAGGAGTAATAATGAGAAACCAAATAGAAATTCTCAAGCTGAAGAGTATAATAGCAGAAATGAAAATTTCCATGAACTTCGTATTTAATCAGGCAGAAAAGATGGGTGAACTGGAAGAGAGCTCAACTGAGACTCCTCAGGCAGCGGAACACAAAGCAAAAGGGGCAAAGAAAGGGAACAAATCTTGAGGACCCGCCCTGGGGGACGCCTTCAAGACACTCACAGTGTGAATGGGGGTTCCAAAAAGGAAAAGGAGAAAGAAGTGAAGAAATAGTGGCAAAAAAATATCATCCGCAAATTTGAAGAAAGCTATGAACCTAGTTAACTGCTAGCTACAGTTAACAGAGGCTCAGCAAACCGCAAACAGGATAAACTCAAAGGTATTCTTTTTTTTTTTTTTTTTTTGAGGCAGGGTCTCACTCTAGCCCAGGCTGACCTGGGATTCACTATAGAGTCTCAGTGTGGCCAAGAACTCACTGCAATCCTCCTACCTTTGCCTCCCGAGTGCTCAAAGGTATTCTTAACAAGACACACGAAAATCAAACCAACAAAAGGCAAAGAAGCTTGAAAGCAAAGTGAGAAAAGAGACTCCTCATACCCAAGAGGTCCTCAATAAGACAACTGACTAAGTTTACTTCAGAAGCCATGTAGTCAAAATGCTGGAAAAAAGAAAGTGAACTAAGGACTGAAGAGATGGCTTAGTGATTAAGGCATTTGCCTGAGAAGCCAGACAGTCCAGGTTTGATTATCCAGTACTCTGGTAAGCCAGATGTACAAGGTGGTGTATGCATCAAATTCTTTTGCAGTGGCTGAAGGCTCTGGGAGACCCATTCTCTCTCTCTCTCTCTCTGTTTCTCTTTCTGCTTCTTCCTGTCTCTCTCTCTCTCCCTCCCCCCTTCCCCTCTCTCTCAAATAAATAAAACAAATTTAAAAACATAAAAAAGAAAGTAAACTAAAAGTTGTACACTTGGCAAAACTACCCTTCAAAAATAAGGATAAATTAAGACATTTCCAAATAACTAGAAACAAAGGAATTTTCTTTCTACTAGGTCTGCCCTTATAAGAATGATAAAGGAGTTTTTCAGGCTAACAGGAGAAGGCACAAAAAAATAACATGAATTGGCACAAAGAAATACATAGCACTGGAAAAAGTAATGATATAGTTAAATATGAAAGATGCTATAAATGTCTTTTTTGCTTATGACTTATTTTTGGGGGGAAGGTGGGTTTCAAGGTTGGGTCTCGCTCTGGCCCAGGCTGACCTAGAATTCACTATGCAGTCTCAGGGTGGCCTCGAACTCATGGCAATCCTCCTACCTCTGCCTCCCGAGTGCTGGGATGAAAGGAATGTGCCACCATACCTGGCCACTTATGGCTTATTTTAAAGGATAATTTATTTGAAGGGTGAATTCATACCGCAGTAATTACAAACCTGTGTTATGGGTTGAAAATGTATAAAGCTGTCGTGCTTTAAATGCACGATGTCCCCCTCAGACTCATGCATTTGGATATGTAACCCGCAGTCGGTGGCACTGTCTGGGGGGAGCCTTTAGGTGGTGAGCCTTGCTGGAGGCCGGTTGTCCCTGCGGGTGGTCCTTGGGGTGTTAGAGCCTGTCGTTCTCAGCTAGGTGTTTCTACCTCCTCCCTGCTGAGGTGAAGATGTGACGCCTGGCTGTCTGTTCCTGCCACGCTCTCCCCACTATGGTGAAACTCCCTCTTGGAACTGTAGGCTGGACATCAGCCCATAAACTGCTGATCACGTGTTTTGTCCCAGCAACAAGAAAGCAGCTGCTACAGGTGTGGCTGGGGAGCTAGCTGAGTAGAGGGCTCGTCCTGTAAGCATGAGCCCACGTAGAAAACAACAGGCTGGGCGTAGGGGTGCACGTTTGTAACCCCCATGTTTGGGAAAAGCGGAGACAGATGGATCTCTGTGCCTTGCTGGCCAGTCAGTCCAGCCTGCTTGATGAACGTAAGAACACGTGAACGGCGCCTGAGGAAGGACACACAGACTTGTCCTCGGGCTTCTGCCTGCACGCGCGTGCGCTCACACACGTGCGTCTACACACATCACATGCACATGCACACGCATGCGTACGCCCTCCCAACATATGAACCCAGATGTAATGTGTGACGATATATGACAACAGAAAGAAGGGACGAACGGAGCTTCGCAGAAGCAACGGTTTATAGATTATCAAAAGCAAGTTGTTATTAGGTCCAATAGATTGTTCTAAATGGAGATATTCATCGTAGTGACCCAGGGTAACTACCAAGAAAATGGATTTTACAAATAGAAAATATAATTGTAAAAAAAAAAAAACAGCAAAAAAGAGACACATCTTCTTTTTAAAAAATTTTTTGTTTATTTTTATTTATTTATTTGAGAGTGACAGACACAGAGAGAGAAAGAGACAAATAGAGAGAGAGAGAGAGAATGGGCGTGCCAGGGCCTCCAGCCACTGCAAACGAACTCCAGATGCATGCACCCCCTTGTACATCTGGCTAACGTGGGTCCTGGGGAATTGAGCCTCGAACCGGGGTCCTTAGGCTTCACAGGCAAGTCTTAACCGCTAAGCCATCTCTCCAGCCCACATGTCTTCTTTTATCAGTTATGTTAAACACAAACAAATTAAACTTTCCAATTAAAAAACAGAGATGCCGGGCACGGTGGTGCACGCCTTTAATCCCAGCACTCGGGAGGCAGAGGTAGGAGGATCGTCGTGAGTTCGAGGCCACCCTGAGATTCCACAGTGAATTACAGGTCAGACTGGACTAGAGTGAGACCCTACCTCGAAAAACAAAAAAACAAAACAAAACAAAACAGAGATTACTGGAAGACTAGATTTTATGGTATTTTGTTAGTTTTATTTATTTTTAGAGAAAGAGAGAGAATGGGCACGCCAGGGCCCCTAGCCACTGCAAACAAACTCCAGATGCATGCGCCCCCTTGTGCAGGCTTTCGTGGTTTCGGGGGAATCGAATCTGGGTCCTTAGGCTTTCCAAGCAAGTGTCTTAATCACTAAGCCACCTTTCCAGCCCAAGGCTAGATTTAAAAATAAATAAATCAACTGTGTGTGCAGACAATAGACTTACTTGAGAGTCAGAGGCACACACACATGAGTTGGAAGTATAAGGAGAGCTACAAACAGCAACTAAGAATGGCGACGGGCCTGTCAGACAGAACAGGCTTCGAGACAAAAACTATTGCTGAAGACAAAGGAAACCACCTTATAGTGATAAAGTATTGAGCCGTCCAAAAGGGATCACGATTGTGAATATGTCTGAACACTGCTCTCAAATTCATGAAGGACTGTGAGAGGAGAAATGACCCATTAGGGACCTCAACATTAAGCTCTGCCCCTCTGGGTCAAGCGGCCACCAATTGGGTGCAGTGCACCTTAGCTCATCTTAGAGAGCCACAGTGCTGGAGCGCAGACAGACAGAATTCACAGGTGTGGCAGGTCCTGGAGGAGAGAGGGGAGTGTAGGGTTGAGTAAAAGGATTAAGAACAGATAGAGTGCAGGAGGGGAGAGGGACGGCCAGAACATCACAGAAGAACAGAAAAGACCAAGGGACTCAAACGCAGCTCCTGCGAAGGCTGAGGGCAGTGGATGACCTGGAAGCACGTGGAGTCAGCAAGAGGAGCTAGGCTGTGAGGTAAATAGGACTTTCCTAGTCTGAAGCTACTGTCTCCACTCTGGAGAACCACAGTGGGGGTGGCGGGGGGCTGGAGCACGGAGTTGGCTGGGATCAGGGAGAGGAACTGCTGGGAAATGGATCCTGGCGGGAATCCTGAGGTTTCATAGGAATGGAGGGCATTCCAGCCAAGAGCAAAACCATAGCTGAGATTGGAACTCAGCCAGTAGGCTGGGGAGGGAGATGCTCAAATAAGGCAGAGCTGGACCAGTGGCTGGGGAGGGAGATGATCACATAAGGCAGAGCTGGACCAGTGGGCTGGGGATGGAGATGCTCAAATAAGGCAGAGCTGGACCAGTGGGCTGGGGAGGGAGATGATCAAATAAGGCAGAGCTGGACCAGTGGGCTGGGGATGGAGATGCTCAAATAAGGCAGAGCTGGACCAGCGGGCTGGGGAGGGAGATGATCAAATAAGGCAGAGCTGGACCAGCGGGCTGGGGAGGGAGATGATCAAATAAGGCAGAGCTGGACCAGTGGGCCGGGGAGGGAGATGCTCACATAAGGCAGAGCTGGACCAGCGGGCTGGGGAGGGAGATGCTCAAATAAGGCAGAGCTGGACCAGTGGGCTGGGGAGGGAGGTGATCAAATAAGGCAGAGCTGGACCAGTGGGCCGGGGAGGGAGATGCTCACATAAGGCAGAGCTGGACCAGCGGGCTGGGGATGGAGATGCTCAAATAAGGCAGAGCTGGACCAGTGGGCTGGGGAGGGAGATGATCAAATAAGGCAGAGCTGGACCAGCGGGCTGGGGAGGGAGATGATCAAATAAGGCAGAGCTGGACCAGTGGCTGGGGAAGGAGATGCTCAAATAAGGCAGAGCTGGACCAGTGGCTGGGGAGGGAGATGATCAAATAAGGCAGAGCTGGACCAGTGGGCTGGGGAGGGAGATGCTCAAATAAGGCAGAGCTGGACCAGTGGCTGGGGAGGGAGATGCTCACATAAGGCAGAGCTGGACCAGTGGCTGGGGAGGGAGATGATCAAATAAGGCAGAGCTGGACCAGTGGCTGGGGAAGGAGATGCTCAAATAAGGCAGAGCTGGACCAGTGGCTGGGGAGGGAGATGCTCAAATAAGGCAGAGCTGGACCAGTGGGCTGGGGATGGAGATGCTCAAATAAGGCAGAGCTGGATCAGTGGGCTGGGGAGGGAGATGATCAAATAAGGCAGAGCTGGACCAGTGGCTGGGGAAGGAGATGCTCAAATAAGGCAGAGCTGGACCAGTGGCTGGGGAGGGAGATGCTCACATAAGGCAGAGCTGGACCAGTGGGCTGGGGAGGGAGATGATCAAATAAGGCAGAGCTGGACCAGTGGGCTGGGGATGGAGATGCTCAAATAAGGCAGAGCTGGACCAGTGGCTGGGGAAGGAGATGCTCAAATAAGGCAGAGCTGGACCAGTGGCTGGGGATGGAGATGCTCAAATAAGGCAGAGCTGGACCAGTGGGCTGGGGAGGGAGATGCTCACATAAGGCAGTGCTAGAGAATGTGTCTGGTCCACAGCAGAAGATTGATAAGTGGGCTGGGCAGAAACTACGCTCCAACAATGAGAAACAAGCCCTGATTACCTCACCTGTGTGGTGCTGGGTCTGTGCTGGGGGCTTCCTGTCCACCGCCTCTGGAACCTCTGAACTCCACACGAGGGAGACACTAAACCTCCAGTCCAGTCTACACAGTGAGATGATCGGGAATGCTGGGCAAATGACGAGGGCAGCAAATGGGCTGGAGCCAGGAGGCTCTTCTGAGCATGCTACCAGCCTCTGCACCAGGGTGATGGCCCTGGAGGGGGCTCGGTCCAGTGGGGGACAAGAGACTTCTCAGAATTCTTCTGAAGCCCCCATCCTGGGCCTGGAGAGGGGAGCCACCAAGCAGGGGCCTCCCTACCTCTACCTGTGCTTGGGCCTCTGAGGAATCATGGGATTTGCCACATGTCAGAAGGCATGGGCCAGCATTGTGTCCCCTTCCTCTGACCCTGTGACAGCACTTTTCCCGAATGAGGACTGTATAGCCCCCACGAGGACAAGCTACCGGGGATGAAGTCATCTGTGGCCCAGGAGACCCCAGTGGAGCTTGCTTGCCCCCACATGCCAGTCCCATCTCCATTTGGTCAGAAGTAGGGGAGCTGCCCACTCTCCTCACAGCCACCCCTTCCTTCTACCTGCACCCCTTCTTCGCAGATACCATGCACCACTTCACAATGTAGCCACCACCATCACCCTTCCCCAAGGAAAAGGAGTTTCGTAGGAGTTCTCTCGAATCATCAGATTGAGGTCTGGGCCACGCTCGGAGGGCAAATCTGTCTGTCATCAAAATCATGATATGCGGAACATCAAACGGCTCCTCTTCCTGAGAGGTGGAGGCCCGGCGCTGCCCAGTGAGATCACTAGTACATCCGGGCACTCAGGCAAGGATTTTGTTCAATACCTTCCATGGACTCCCAGGGGCTGTCCAGTCCTGCAAGTGGCCAATCAGACAGATGCCCACAAAAAGCATGAGGGCACGTGCCTGGTGAACTATGGGGCTCTCATTCTTTCGGAGGGGTCAGAGGAGGCTGCTGCAGGAACCAGCTAGTGGCTTCTCGCTGTCCATTCAGCTCTGTGGGGGATCCCCTCTCGGTGGACCACCTCCCCTCCAGGGGGTGGTGCCTGGCTCTGCAGCTGTAGACTCGGGCAGAAGTGGCGGTGGGCACTTGTAAAAGTGATCTTTTTTATCCAGCCTCCCACCCACCTAGGGCAAGAATGCGCTTGCCAGCACCCAGACCGCCAGACAGGGATGCCACGGCATGGCCAGCAGTGGGGACTGGCGACTACAGGGGCCTGGGTGGGTCCCTTGAGGTCATGTAGCCTGTGCTGAGGCCACAGCCAGCCATTCATGCCCTGCTCGCTTCTCAGCTACCAGCAGAACTTCAACGTCATCATCACATTGAAGAAAGAGACCATGAGCCGGGCGTGGTGGCGCACACCTTTAATCCCAGCACTTGGGAGGCAGAGGTAGGAGGATTGCTGTGAGTTCGAGGCCACCCTGAGACTACACAGTGAATTCCAGGTCAGCCTGGGCTAGAGTGAAACCCTACCTCAAAAAAAAAAAAAAAAAGAAAGAAAAGAAAAAAGAAAAGAAAAAGAAAAAAGAGACTATGATCTCTTGGCATGAAGAGAAAGGATATCAAAGTCAGTAACTACAGACCTAGTGTTGAGCTCCTGCCAATCATCCAGTATGGTTTTCCAAAGATCTACTTGGAGAAATGTTCAGAAAACGGCTTGTACGCCGTGACAGCCGCCTCAGGGAGACCCCGAGACGGTGGTCACCTGTCTTCAGCAGCAGATGGCTTTCTCCCTTGCTGTCTTTGCATATCTTAGTCCGAGGTAAGTAGTAAGTCAGCCTGCTCCCCGTAACTTCCACGCACGGCCTTGTCACCCGCTGTCCTTGGGTTGCAGGCTCTTTGTGAGGCACCGCTGTGGAGTCTGTGGGCACAAACCCAGCGGACAAGGTGGCTGCTGGGACAGGCTCAGAAGTTCATACTGAGGAAGGACCGGAGCCCTGGGCAGCTGGGGGGCAGCCGCTCGGGAATCTCAAGGTCCATGGCACATGGTCCGAAGGGCAGTTCTTTGGGCCTCAGATGAACAGGTGCCAAAGCAAGACAGGCCACCCTGGCGTCACCCAACGTGTACCATCTCGGGCCTGCAGGAAGCGGCAAGCCATCTTGAGGTTGTCATAGCAACCGCAACACAGAGGTTGCTAAGGGGAAGGGAAGAGGAGAAGGCACAAGGTGGCTTTTTTTTTTTTTTTTTTTTTCTGGAGACACCCATTAGCTTCTTCTCCTTAGGGAATACAGCTGGAGGTGAAGGAAAAGAGAAGTGAGTATTTGGGTTGTAGGAGGGAAAAGGGGGGGACCAAGATTTCCAAGCTCCTGGAAGACCATCCTTCCTGACTCTAAGTGCTTCCTTCTGCTGGGGGTGGGGGGGGGGACGAGTCACCAACAAGGAGCCAGGTTGAGTGGGAGCTTGTCCTCTCGAGAATAATCCCGCGACCCTGGATTTGGGCACAGCCAGTGGCTGAAGGTCTCCGGTCAGCCACAGCAAGACTTCTTGGAGGGGGGCGCGATCCGAACCGTGTCCACCCTTGCTGTGTCCTCTTGCTCCTTGAGGAACCTGGGGGAGGGAAGGGATGGTGTTAGCGGTGGAGAAGCTGGTCTTCTTTGTTTGTTTGTTTGTTTGTTTTTTCGAGGTAGGGTCTCACTCTAGCCCAGGCTGACCTGGAATTCACTATGGAGTCTCAGGGTGGCCTGGAACTCGCAGTGATCCTCCTACCACTGCCTCCCAGTGCCGGGATTAAAGACGTGCGCCACCACACCTGGCTTGGAGAAGCTTCTAGGCTGGAGGCCATGGACGAGCAGCCCTGACCCAAGTGTCTGTCAGTATCTAGTCTCTCCTCGGTTAAGACGGACCTTTACGGACATCTCCACCAGAAAGCCGCCCCTGACCCTCTGGGGGTGACCCATGGCACTCTGACTCCCTCTCTATTGCGACGCCCCCCCACATCACTCGGGGTCACATAAAGATGGTCTTTATGTTGGTGACTCTGCCGCCATCACAGTATCCGGCACGCACCTGAAGTCAGAAAATAGACTCGCGGCTTGTCAGCTCTGCACGGGGGAGGTGGCCTGTGGCCACAGCTCCGGGTTCAAAGTAGGAGGGGAAAGCTTAGAGGAACAGGAAGGACCTTGACCTTGCTCTACACTCCCAGGAACCTTCACCTCATGTGTCTCTTTTTGACGTTCACAACAGCCTGCGAGTGGGCAGGGGAGGGTATGACTGATGTTCCCACGTCCTCAGTGTGAGTCAGTGGCAGAGAAAGGTCTAGAACTATGCTAAGTGCCACATATAACCCCAAACCCTTCTAACATATAGAAGGCTTGTTCTGGATTCTTTTAAAAAATTTTTTTTGTTTATTTTTATTTATTTATTTGAGAGCAACAGACAGAGAGAGAAAGAGGCAGAGAAAGAGAGAGAGAGAGAGAGTGAGAGAATGGGCACGCCAGGGCCTCCAGCCACTGCAAACGGACTCCAGACGCGTGCGCCCCCTTGTGCATCTGGCTTATGTGGGTCCTGGGGAACCGAGCCTCGAACCGGGGCCCTTAGGCTTCGCAGGCAAGCACTTAACTGCTAAGCCATCTCCCCAGCCCTTGTTCTGGATTCTTAATTACTGAAATTAACATATGTTCAAATGACCCAGTACGAGTGCAGAGCGGACAGGGATGTTATTCAGCATTCGATCATTGGGTGGACGGATGGAAACCCTAGCACTGAAAACAACTTCCAGTGTAGTTTTGCCGTCTTGATTTTTGGTGCAGACAGACTCTTAAGTCTGTCTGTGTTGACCAGACCTTTCAGCACTGGCCCTGCATGTTGCCTGGCAAACCTCCTCTGCAATGGAAGCGGAACTGCTGACAGCTTTATCAAAAGCGGCTGTGACAGCTCTTGACACTTGGCAAGACTGTGCCTGTTAACGTTCCCCTGTGGAAGGGGGGGGGGTGTAGGGAGGGTTGTCAGACCCCTACCTGGGATCTCAGGCACCCCTTGCGTCAGCTGTTAGCAATGACGCCTGAGGTCTTGTGGCCTCAGGGGGAGATAGAATAGATCTACACAAAAGATCAAGGGACAGGGCTGCAGAGCTGGCTTAGCGGTTCAGGCATTTGCCTGCAAAGCCTAAGGACCCAAGTTCGATTTCCCAGTACTCGCGTAAGCCAGTTGCACGAGGGGGCACATGCATGCGGAGGTCATTTGCAGTGGCTGGAGGCCCTGGCATGCCCATTCTCTCTCTCTTTTTAATTTTTAAAAAAAGATCAAGGGACGGTGACAGCCCCATAAAAACAGCTGCTCTGGGGGCTCCAGGCTCTGTAACTAAGCCCTCACCCAAAGGCTTTGGGAAGAGCATCCACAGGGGTCATCCCGACACAGTGGACTCCTTGGCATAGCCGTGGGGGACGTTGTCAACTGTGCCGGGATGAGACTTCTTGGTAGTAGGGCTGCTTTGGGGGCCCCATGCTCTGTGAGTAAGCCCTCAGCCTTCAGTTCATTGGTTCACCAAATCTGGCTCTGGTGGAAACTGCACTTTGACCTGCTGTCTGTGTCTTCTGCGGGGTGACTAGACGTGGGTTCACGTCTCCTTGGGGTTGGGGGGGAGGGATAAACTTCTACAACATTGCATTACTGGGAGTTCTTCAACCCAGCCCCGCCTCTCTGTGGTCCCCCCCGCCCCGGTCTCCGCTCTAGGAACCCACCGGAACCCGTGCTCTCTGCCAAGTAATCCTGTACAGTATCTGCATTTACAAGGGACTCCTGAGGCTGGAGGGATGCCTCAGTGGCCAAAGACACTTGCTTGCAAAGCCTGATGGCCCGGGTCAGAGTTCCCCAGTACCCACATAAAGCCAAGTGTACAAAGTGGCACATCCATCTGGAGTTCATCTGCAGTGGCTGGAGACCCTGGCACACTCATATTCTTTCTGTCTCTTTCTCTCACTCTCTCTGTCTCTCTTTCCCCCCCCTCTCTGTCAAATAAGTTTTAAAATATTTTATTCATTTGCAAGGAGAGAGAGAGAGAGGATGGGCATGGCAGGAGCTCCAGCCACTGCAAACGAACTCCAAACGCATGTGCCATCCTGTGCACCTGGATTACGTGGGTCCTGGGGAATCAAACCCGTGTCCTTTGGCTTTGCCAGCAAGCAGTTTAACTACTAAATCATATCTTCAGCCCCATTTTTTTTTAAAAGACGACTTGGGCGGAGAGCAGCCCCTATGGTTTTGAACAGGACTGTAGTCAGAGTGACACGCAGCGTCCCTATGCTATTCCCCACTACCGTTTAAGAAGGCTGGCCCCGGCCTCTGAACTCCTCCACGGAGGCCTGTGCTTCAGAGCTTGGGCAGGCATTAAAAGGGAGGCTTGTAGATATGGCCTGGGTGGAGGGGAGCAGGGGATCCCACCAGGCCAAGTGCAACGGGGCTCAACGGGCTCCTTCACCCCTTCAGCGCTTCTCTTACCTGGCCAGGTGGAGGAGGGACTCTTTAGTGTTGTGACCTGAGTGAGCGCTGCATTCATAGAAGATGAGACTGTTCTCCTGGAACCACAAAGCAGAGGGAATCTGTGGAGGTTTCCAGAATAGGCAGCTCTGGCTAGACAGCACGGCCCTTAGGGGAGAAACCTTAGGTCACACCCTCGCCACATCTGTCCATCCCAGCTGGCACGGCCTATCTCCCCTCGCCCCACCCGCTTGCCCATGTCACCCAGTTAGATCTCTTTTGAGTACACACCCTGCCCGGGTATGGGTGGGTTTCTCCTGTGAGCCCAGGCCGATTGGCTGGGAAACCTGGGGCACTTGTGTCCAGGTGTGCTGGCACGAATTTTAAAATAGATCTTCTCTGACCCACAGAGAGGTGAGGACTCTCTCTCTCCGAAACTGCAGCAGCAATGCTCTTGGGCCTTTTTTTTTTTTTCTTTTTTCCTTAAATCCCTTTTTGTGTTTTCTTTTAACCTAAGACCCATGTTTGTTTACATGGGCTCTTGGACTCCACATGGTATGTCTCCCTTCTTCCCATCTTCTCTTCCCTTCCTCAGCCCTTTCCCTGTGATAGCTGAATAAACTGTGGTGGTTTTAAAAATATATTTTTTTTTTTGGTTTTTTGAGGTAGGGTCTCACTCTAGCCCAGGCTGACCTGGAATTCACTATGGAGTCTCAGGGTGGCCTCGAACTCACGGTGATCTTCCTACCTCTGCCTCCCGAGTGCTGGGATTAAAGGAGTGCGCCACCACGCCCGGCTAAATATTTTATTTTTATTTATTTATTTGACAGAGAAAGAGGGAAGGAAAGAGAGAGAGCGCATGCCAGGGCCTCCAGCCACTGCAAACGAACTCCAGACGCGTGCGCCCCCGTGGGCATCTGGCTTTACGTGGGACCCGGAGAATCGAACCTGGGTCCTTTGGCTTTGCAGGCAAACGCCTTGATCGCTAAGCCATCCCTCCAGCCCGAGTGTGGTGTTTTAAAAATCATTCTCTTGAATCTGGAATTGCCAAATCTTTGGTTAGTCTGCAGATATGAACTCAGGGCTTAGGGTTCCAGGAATCACCCCAGAGCCCCAGATCTCCCCTTTACAAAATCCAGAGAGGGCACTGGCAGCAGCTGGCTCACCAAGGGAGGCCGGGGAGGGTGGCAGCTCACTGGCCTGTGAACTCCTCGACCACCCGCCTCAGCGTGGGACAAAGGGTCTCCTGGGGACCCTGACCCACGGCAGTCGTGCACGTGAGTGAGTTCCAGCAGAGGCGAAGCGACAGCCGCACGTTTCCTTGACTTTCTCGAAGCACTGTGAAGAGCTCGCTTGCTTGTTTCATTTTCGCACCAGCCTCCGCCGCAAACAGAAAGGCCGTGGCCGGGGACGATCCTCCCACTTCCCAGGCAGAGAAGCTGAGGCCAGAGAGGCCGCGTGGCGGCGGGTCTGTTCGGGTTTCACAAATCACGGGGATCCTGGAAGCTGCTCTCAGCGTCCTGGCCTTCTGCCGACCGACCCTGAGCGGGTGTCATGGGGCGCACCAGTCACATCCTTCTTCCTACCAGTTACACAGTGCTCTGGCTGCGTGGGATGTCAGTGCTGGCACGCGGGAAAGCTAACCCTCCCTGGTTAGACGGGCGCCACGCTGTGCGCACATCAGCCTTGGCCAAGGTCCCCCGCGGTCCACTTACCACCCCTGTGGGTAGATTGCTCGAATCCTGACGACGGTGGTATCATAATGGAGCTGCCCTTGGAGGCTGATGTCTACGGCCACGTGGGGCGGACTGAGTGAGGACGCTCTGAGGAGTGTAGCTCACGAGGCTTCGCAGTTTAGCTCTCTCCAGCCACACCCGAGGGTCCAGCAATAGCCTCCACCCTTGTCTAACAGCTTTTATCTCTCGCTGTTCGCTTTCTGTCAGAGTGTGGGGCAGGCCATCAGAGGAGCCCCTTCATGGGTGCAGGTGCTGGTAGAAGGGGCTCAGGATCTAGACGTACAAGGCATGACTTCCAGCCTCAAATGCGGACCCCACCACTGTGATACTTTGTGTACTGTTGTTTTTTGTTTTGTTTTCTTTTGATTTGATTTTTTTTGAGGCAGGGTCTCGCTCTAGCCCAGGCTGACCTGGAATTCACTACATAGTCTCAGGGTGGCCTCGAACTCATGGCAATCTTCCTACCTCTGCCTCCCGAGTGCTGGGATTAAAGGCGTGCGCCACCATGCCGGGCCACTATAATACTTTGAATGAATCACTCAACTCCTATCTCTACGGTTTTTCACCAGTTGAAACAAGAAACAGGATAATAATAATTTAGGTCTACAGTTCCTTAGCCAAAAGCTCCTTTGATGTAGATGTGTTTTAGAATCCAGAATTTATTTTTTTTTTAATTTTAGAAAGTCAATACATGTATATGTACCTCTTACATAAGCCCCTCAGCGGGCCTGGAACAACACTCTATAATCAGGTATATTATTTCTTCAATGAGACGTTTGAATATTCATTCACACAGATAAAGACCAGAAATAGGCTCATGTCAGTTCCGGTCAGATTTTTCTGCCAGATGGAATTGCAAAAGACACTGTTGTTCAGAGCATTTGGATGTTAGAATCGCGGACATGTGACTGCCTGGTGGCCCTCCGCACTGACAGCAGACAGGGTTCCTCTCTGTCCTTCCCATCTGAATCTTCTACCACTTGTGTTCGTTTCCCAGGCTCGGAGCATTGGCCCTGCTCCGAGCAAGCACCACTTCCTTCCCTCGGATACACAGCTTCATGAAACCCCAGGCGAGAGAAGGAGCCATGGAGCAGACCCAGACCTGTTGCCTAGTTTCCCCTGGGCCCCGCTGGTCCCATTCACAGGCTCAAGGGCCAATGCTTTTTATTTATTTATTTATTTATTTTTGGTTTTTCGAGGTAGGATCTCACTCTAGCCCAGGCTGACCTGGAATTCACTATGTAGTCTCAGGGTGGCCTCGAACTCACGGTGATCCTCCTACCTCTGCCTCCCAGAGTGCTGGCATTAAAGGCGTGCGCCACTACGCCTGGCTGTTTTTTATTTTTTATAAACTTTTTTTTTTTTAGTAGATATGGACATATTTAGTATATAAACAACACATGTTGGTACCATCCTTTCCCTCCTCCCTGACCCTTTTCTGAAGAAGCCTTCCTCATTGGGGATACGGGTCAACCCCGTGGGGAATGTGGGTCATGCATTGTGGGGGCAGCAGTCAGTCACGGGGAAGAGGCAACGTCTCTGTGCAAAATGTCCCAACTTGTGGCTCTAACAATCTTTCCGCCCCCTCTTCCACAACATTCCCTGCGTCGTGCTGGGAGCATTTTAAGTCTACTTCGGTGAGGGGCTCTTAGGAGCCTCTGGATCTCTGCTTTGGTAGGAGTTGAGTGTCCTCAGTGTCTGTCTCCTTCACCCTTGCGCTGATACCAGGTTCACTGAGAGAGCAGCACTCTTGCTCATTTCCCCAGTTCCTCTGTGGTTTCGGCTGGGGCTGTGCTGGGACCTTTATCTCCTCAGGTCTGGCAGGTGGGAGGAGCCCGGAAATCCTGATGCTTCTTTTGATGGCTGACTTCCCCGGTGCCTCCCCTGAGTTAACCCTGAGTTCACAGCTTTGGGGTGGGGGGGGGCTCCATCTTCCTAGAAAGGGTGCCCTCTAGCAGAGCGGCCCGCGGGAGGGCAGCCTGCCTTGGCAGATGGTGAAGCCTTCATCCTTGGAGGTGACCAATGGAGATGTGCCTGGTGGGCTTCAAGGATCAGAGCAGGGCTTGAAAGGCGCCATCTCTTATTTGCTTAGAATTTGGAATTCTGTGCTCTAAGGAAGGGAGTTTAGGATAACTCCCCATACCCAGGGGTTCCCCAACCAACTCTATCTTGTGATCTATGCCTTTCTTTTTTTTATTTTTTTTAAATTTATTTATTTGAGAGCGACAGTCAGAGAGAGAACGAGGCAGAGAGAGAGTGAGAGAGAGAATGGGCGCGCCAGGGCCTCCAGCCACTGCAAACGAATTCCAGACGCGTGCGCCCCCTTGTGCATCTGGCTAACGTGGGTCCTGGGGAGTCGAGCCTCGAACCGGGGTCCTTAGGCTTCACAGGCAAGCGCTTAACCGCTAAGCCATCTCTCCATCCCTGATCTATGCCTTTCTAGGGAGAGTTTTACGTGCTCAGAATCCAGGCATGCCGCGATGCCAAGGCACCCAACTTCCCTAACTGCTTCTTTCCCATGGGGTTTCCAGAACTTGCCTCCAAGGTCCCCCGGGCTCATGCCTGCATGTTAAGGATTCTCACCCTGTCCAGAGAAAGGCAAATGCTGGCTTTGTACCTTGGCAAGCTGTTCACCGAGACCCCGGGGGACTTCCCGCTCCTTCTCATTGTCAAGTTTATTGCCCAGCAGAAGCACAGGAACACGGTCTCCCACAGCTTCCTGCAAAACAGAACATCCCTCCACTGAGAGAAGAAGCCTCTCTCGGGAGAAGCCGGCTCCAAACACTGGCTGGAAGCACGCAGCCTCACGTGAGAGCCCCTGCTGTTACATATACCCAACAGCGGAGAAGGACAGTCGCCTTGTCTGAGAACAAGTTGCCTAGGCGCCCATTTGCTCCCTCCACGTCTCTATCCGTTCCTCTCGCCCTCTTTGGATCTCAGATGGAGCATGAAACCTGCCTAGGTGTGCAGGGCAGGGGATAGCAGGACGAGGAGACAGTGGGCGCTGGGTGAGCGAGGATCGATCCTTTCCTGTGGCTTACGATGCCAGAGCGCTGCTAAGTGGCCAGACCTCGTCTAATGAACCATGGAAACAAGTCAGTGTTCTCTGCAGCTGTTCGGGCTTAGAGGCGGTATATCTAGGGGATGGGGAGATGGCTATAAACAGGAGTCTGGGGGCTGGAGACATGACTTAGCGGTTAAGGCGCTTGGCCTGCAAAGCCAAAGGACCTCGGTTCGATTCCCCAGGACCCACGTAAGCCAGATGCACAAGGGGGCGCATGTATCTGGAATTCGATTGCAGTGGCTGGAAGCCCTGGCGTGCCCATTCTCTCCTCTTTCCCTCTCTCTCTCTCTCTTCCTCTTTCCCTTTCTCAAATAAATTAAAAAAATATATGTAAAAAAAAAACAGGAGTCTATTTTCCCAGAACCCTAATGACTTAGCTAATGACTGAGTTTGAGCATCCAGAATCCAGGGCCAGCTAGCTTGACGAACGCAGTAGGAAATTATGAGAGACCCCCCCCCCCCACCGAACAAGGTGGGAAGTGAGGTCTGCAGGTATTGTCCGCCCTCCACACACACGCCGTGGCAAAGCACACCTGCACTTACAAGACATCACGTGTGCGCGTGTGTGCACAAACAGCACACACGAAATGACATCTCTAGAGGCCTCCAGTTGGATCCTGAGGAATGGATCCAAATATGAGTCATGTCACTGAGCCACTGGGCCACTGAGCACCAGAACTGGCAGACACAGAGCTACACAGTGGGTAGATACATACAGTTCACATTTATAGTTGTTATTTTGTTGTTTTTTTAATTTTTTATTTATTTTATTTTATTTCAGAGAGAGAGAGAGAGACAGTGAGTGAGAAAGAGTTAGCTCGCCAGGGCCTCAGCCACTGCAATCAAACTCCTGATGCTTGGCGCCACCTAGTGGGCATGTGCCACCTTGTGCTTGCCTCACCCTGGTGGCATCTGGCTAACGTGGGCTCTCGAGAGTCAAACACGGGTCCTTAGGCTTCACAGGCAAGCACCTTAACCGCTAAGCCATCTCCCCAGCCCTGTTAGTTTATTTTGTAAAATACTTAGTGAGGGCCTTTTAATCATAATTTAGTAACAAATACTTATTGTAGCTCCATGTTTTGCTCAACAGAGGGGCTATGGTTAATAGAAGCTCGTAAACCTAAGTAACGGCTTTGCCAATGCTCTCACTGCTTGGCCTCAGCAATCCCCATAAATGGCTCAATTCCACGTGACTGGAACACCTACTTTACAGTTTAGATTCGATTACATCTGAAATTAAAGCCTGAATGTTTCCTTCAGCTACACGTTTGTTTGTATTGCATGCAGGTCAGTAGCAAGAAGTTAAGTCTCGTTTACTAAATGAGCACACCAGGCCCAGAGAGCCACAGAACACTCCACAACAAAGTCAGTTATGAGGACCCCCTTGTGCAAGGGTCCAAAATTCTCTGACCTTTCTGTCTAGATTCTTGAAACTATTTTTAAAAAATTATTTTAGAGAAAGCAAGTGAGTGATGAGAGAAAGAGAGAATTGTTGTGCCAGGGCCTCAGCCACTGAAATTGCACTCTGGACGCCTGCGCCACCTAGTGGGCATGTGCAACCCTGAGCTTGCCTCACCTTTGTGCGTCTGGCTTATGTAGGATCTGGAGAGTCGAACACGGGTCCTTAGGCTGCGCAGGCAAGCACCTTAACCGCTGAGCCATCTCTCCAGCCCTCTGTGTAGATTCTTAATTCCACTGAGCGCTCTGCTACTTAGTGTCTTACTGAACAGGCCTCTAAACACAATACTCATTGGGAAGAGAGTAATTATTGCCCACAGTGACGACTCCTGTCACCTGACCTGTCAAGATCAGCTAAATCACAGGTGTCACTGATGCGCTAGGTAAATCTTACCATCTTTCAATTATGTCCCTGTGAGAAAGCTAGTCATGGCCTACAGAGACTGGCAAGGCTCCCCATTTGAAGCCAAGTGTTGGTTAATGACAGTGTCCCCGTTCTGTGGGACCACAGCATGCCTCCAAATACTTATGCAAACAGTTGCTGCAGATTAGGAAGAGAAGGAGTGGATTCAGGGAACTGGGCCAAAAGACTTGCTGTTTGGAGCACACGAGAAAGACACATGTGTAGTTTATGCGTGAGGAACGAGTGAATTTTTCTGAGGTTTCTTGACGCAGGATGAGCCCGAGACCTGAAAGCTCAGGGGTGAATTCTAACCCTGGTTTCACTATTCCATAGAGCAGACGGTGGCTGCGGCTTCCCTCCTTAGCAAAGGAACGGTGACGAACTACAATGAATGAATGAATGAATGAATGAATGGAGAGGGTGGGGCCGAGCAGAAGCCTGACATCGACATCGGGGCCCTGTGTACTGCAAACACCACCGCTGCTCTGGGGCAGAGGGGTATGGAGGGGAAGAGGGCAGTCTTTTTTCTTAAAGCAATTCCTAGATATAAAAAGCAAACAAGGAACAGAAAGCAAGCCGAGCAGGCCGCCGCAGCTGCAGTTTCTGCCCCCCCTTTTTTTTCTCCTCCTTTCTTATGCCGCCGCTCTGGACAAACTCATTATCCCTCGGTGGTCCCCTGCCTGACCCTGATAGAGGGAATGAGGCGGGTCTTCGCGGTAAATGAGAATGCCCACGAGGCCAGAGAGTGTGTGCTAATTGTCGCAAGCAGCGTGTCGTGTCTGACGCAGTGATGGGGAGTCTGGGCTTGGTATGGCTATCTCATGGTACTCGCTAGCCCTCACCGCCACCCCCTCCCCCAGGGTTATGCCTTTCTTATTCATAATTAGGTTTCAGCCTTGCCTGTCTATAGCACTGGGCACAAACAGGAACATCAGTATCCATTAGATGATGCAGAACTTCCCTTGTCTGTCGGTGCTGGGGATGGAGGCCAGGCCCTTCAGCATACTAGGCAAATACACTACCACTCCCTAGCCTGATACTTCCCTTAGAAAGTTCAAAGCGCATCTCGTCTTAGCCTTGAATTTGGTGAACAAACCTCAGGTCCACCCAACCCGTGCTGTTTACATTGTTCTAGACGTTGGTAAAATGCTGGATGAGCCACAGATCACACCAAGAGTTTACCATCTTCCTTCTGACCTGCTTAGCTCCTTGATCAGACAATCAGACTTGTTTACACAATCTCTCCTTAGGAGACTGTGCACTGTCTCCTCTCTCTTGGTAACTCCTTGAATGGCTCCTTTTCTCTCTCTCTCTCTCTCCTAGTCTCTGATTTCTAAATCAGACTTTCAAAATGTATTTCGGTTTTAGAATTCTCAGACACAGAAAGAAGGCCCTCTCTAACGCTGGCTGCCTTTCTCTGAACTCACGATTATTAGAAGAGCGATGTGTTGAGATTCAAGATCACTCATCTCCGACTTTAGAGAACAAGAGCTGTCAACGCAGAGCAGAAGACAGGGTGCACAGCTGCTGGGTTGAGCTGGCAGTTGTGCGTGTGTGTGTGTGTGTGTGTGTGTGTGTGTGTGTGTGTGTGTGAGATCTATTTGCTGGGAGGCAGGAAAAAGCACTTAGACGGGAGAGTGCTGCTATTTCTCTGGAGCCAGAAAACAACAACAACAAAAAAATCTCAGCACATTAAAGCATACTGTTATGCTAAGAAAAAAAAATGACTGCAAAATTATATCTTGGGGGTTTCCATATTTATCCACTCCCCTGGACTATGAGTCAAAACAAGATTTATTTGTGTAACTCGTTTTAGACTGCCAACACTTCACGCTCAACTTGGAATGTGGAGGGGAAAAAGAAAAAGAAAAAATCAAACTGCTATTTTTTGCTCCATGCTGTGTGTCTTGTCACCAAGAACAGAGATCACAGAATGAGACTGAGCTCGCAGCCTGGCACGGAGAGGGGAGTGGGAAGAAACCCCTGGCCAAAGCCTGCTCTGTGTTGAGATGGAAAAACCTGAGCAGATATGAGCACCCGGGCTTCCGTAGCAGGTCACGGCCATGGGCCATGTGATCAGATATGAGCACCCAGGCTCCCGTAGCAGGGCATGGCCATGGGCCACGTGACTGGAGTGAAGCCCGATGCCCTGGCAAAGCCCTGGGTCCCCCGTCCTGGCCCTTCTGCTGACAAGCCATGGGGTCACTTCCTCTCTTACCCACAAACTATGCTTGCATTAAATCATGATCCAAGGTGTTTGCCCTGCTAGCCACATTCTACTGCTTGGACATGTAGGTCTCACAGTATGGTGCTATCAGAGTGAGAAGAAAAAGACTTAAATGCAGGCTGGAGAGATGGTCTCCTGGTTAAGACATTTGCCTGCAAAGCCTAAGGACCCAGTTTCGATTCCCCACTACCCACGGAAAGCCAGACGCACAAGATGACGCATGCGTCTGGAGTTCGTTTGCAGTGGCTAAGAGGCCCTGGTGCACCCGCTCTTTCTCTCTGCCTCTTTATCTCTCTCAAATAAATAAAGAAATAAAATTAAATAAAAGCCTTTTAAAAAGTCTAAATGAGAGACTTACCCAGGGCTGCAGACACCACGGATTAATAGTCTGAACTTGGGGAAAATGCCAATACACACAGGTTGTGACCTGTTCTGCTTCCTCGACTGAATGCAGGCCCCAATCTGAAGATGTCTGGTTGGCCTATGGTCTTAAATGTGCTCTTGCATTTTTAAATATTTTTTAAAATTTATTTACTTGAGAGGGGGGTGCCAGATAGAGAGAAAGAGAGAGAATGGGCATGCCAGGGTCTTCATCCACTGCAAACAAACTGCAGATACATGTGCCACCTTGTGCAGCTGGCTTACATGGGTCCTGAGGAATCGAACCTGGGTCCTTTGGCTTTGCAGGCAAGGGCCTTAACCACTAAGCCATCTCTCCAGCCCCTTACAAGTTCTCTCTAAGCCCAACTACTTTCCTCTCCAAATTGGGATTGGTTAGAGGGGTTCTGCCAATGGAAATGAGAAGGCACAGAATGGACTGGGAATGCAGAGTTTGTGGGAAAAAGACTCATGGTTTTGACTTCCTATAAGGTTCACAGGGAAGTGAGCACGGGCTGTGGCCAGGCCCAGCTCTTGTGCACAAGGCCTTGCAGGGAAGGTAAGGCTGCTTAAAGGGGGGACCCGGAAGGGGGGCAGAGCAGGGAAGGGGCTGTGATACGGAAGAGCTGAGCTTGTCTCTGTTCTCAGTGGGACCTGTGAGAGGTGGGATGGGGCCTAGTGGGGGGGGGGTTAGGTCATTAGGGGTACTTCTCGTGTAGTTCTCATGGTCTCTGGTTAGCTCTTAGGCGAGTGCTGTCATAAACGGAGCAAGCCTGGCTCCTCCTCTCCTCTGTATCTTCCTTTTTGGTGATATGATCTCATATATACACACACACTACCATGATGAGATTTGGCATGATGTGATACAGTCAACAGGGCCCATGCCAGTGCAGGTATCATGCCCTTCATCCCCCCCAAACTGTGAGCTAAGTCAACCTCTGTTGTTTTTTGTTTTTGTTTTTTAATTTATTTATTAGAGACGGGGAGAGGGATAGAGGGAGAGTGAGAATGGGCGCACCAGGGCTTCTCTCCACTGTAAATGAAGTCCAGACACACGCGCCGCCATGTGCCTCTGGTTTCTGTGGGAGGCAGAGAATCAAACCTGGGTCCTTAGGCTTGGCAGGCATGCGCCTTAACCACCAAGCCATCTCTCCAGCCCAACCTCCGCTTTTCCATATAACGTCTCCGAGGTATTTTGTCATGGCGGGAAAACAGACTAACCCTCTTACATGAAAGGGTTCTGGTTGCCTGCAGGACGGAAGGACTCTGAACGTTCTTCCCATTCCCCCCCTCCAAACCCCGGCCCCCCGCAACCAGCGGCTCAGTGCCACATAGCGCAGAATTTGGGAGACTGACCGCAGGAGTCTTTCAGAGGCCTTGATTTCCTCTCCCACTGAATGATCAACCCAAATGTCAGGGCCAGGAAGTGGCTAAGTTGGGGTGATAAGAGCTTCCTTTCCAGGGACCTGCACAGCCTCCCCAAGCCACTGCTCCCTTCCCACACTACCTCGTCTTTCCCGTGTGTGGCACTTTAAGGCCTCTTTGCTTGGGCTGCTCCTCAGGTGGAGGGAGGAAGGGGGCCCTGGCTGGGAACAGCTGGCCGCCATTCAGTTAATAACAAGGCTTCAGAACCCCGAAGACAGTTATTACAGCTCCCCTCCCCCTCCTTCTCTGGGGCGAGGGGGTTGGCAAAGTGCTCCGAGCTCTTTGAAAAAAAAAAAACGAAGGTTCTCCACAAATATAAAGTACTTATTATTTTCAGTTCCCCTCAGATCAAATTAGATGTCAAGTTTTAATCTATCACCTGACATCTCTGATTGCTGGTTGCCAAGGCAGAATGACTTAGCTTTTCAAGAACTGGGAGAATAATTGCATTTATGATACTTCTGCTGCACACCTCAACACAGCCGACCACTCGGCACAGCTTGCTCCCGAAACCCCGTGCCACTGCACGAAATGACTCTCCTAGTCCACCCTACCGAGTCCTCAAAAGTGTCCAGCGAGTGCTGGGCACGTGACCCACGTCCAGCGAGTTCTTGGGGTGGGGTTGCAGGCATCTTTGAACATGACTCAGAGACTTGCTACTGTGCACAGTTCCCGGGAGAGCAAAAACTGGCTTTCCATGCCAACTTGTTGGAAATTTGAAAGCTCAGTTCCCATTTCGGGTCTTGGAGTCAAGTCTCCCAGGAGGCTCCCAGGTATATGGGAGTCTGAGGAGTACTTGCTGGGGCTGAGAACTGTAGTGGCTGAGAATCACAGCCACCTGGGCAGCTGTTGCATTATTTTCTAATTTCCAGCTCTGGATCATTCCGTGCAGAGGGAAGGCCCTGCCGTCAGTGTTCTAGAACTCTACAGCTGGTTCTCATGTTCATCTAGGGCCAGAGTCATCCTTTACAGTTCAAGTCTATCATCTGCCAAACATGTTTAAAAGATAAAACTCGGGGCTGGAGAGATGGTTTAGTGGTTAAGGTGCTTGCCTACAAAGCCTAAGGACCCAGGTTCAATTCCTGAGTATCCAAGTAAGCCAGATGCAGTGTGGCACTTACATCTGGAGTTCCTTTGCAGTGGTTAGAAGCCCTGGCGTGCCCATTTTCTCTCTCTCTCCCCACCTCTCTCTCTCAAATAAATAAATAAAATGAAATAAAAAATAACTTAAAACTTTTTATTTTTTATTTATTTACTTGAGAAAGAGAGAGAGAGAGGGAGAGAATGGGCACACCAGGGCCTCTAGCCACTGCAAACAAACTCCAGATGCATGTGCCACCATGTGCATCTGGCTTATGTTGGCACTGGAGAATCAAACCTGGGTTCTTCAGCTTTGCAGACAAGTGCCTTGACAGCTAAGCCATCTCTTCCGGCCCCAGATAAAGGATACCTTAAAAGACAAAGCTCAAACTACAAATTATCTACACTTAGATTATTCCAACTTGGTCATATACTGATTTATAGGCGCAGTCTGGTATACAAGCCCATTGGTGTTCCAAGGCTTCCGCGGGTACCTCAACAGGCGCCTGTCTATGGTGCTGAGAACCCCATTCCTCCTGGGATCGACACAGCCTTCTGAAGCACTGAATTCACATTCCAGTCTGTCGGACATAGACAGGGCCCTGGGTTAGAGCAAACATAAACTGCCCGACACAAGGCCCCAGGCTAGGGAGAGGTCTCAGCAGCCTGAACCACTGCTGGTAATATCTCGAGGCCTGGATGGGCAGGGAAGCTTCTCCCTCCGTCCTCGGGGGTTGCAGTGAGCCTGGACCCCCAGACAAAATCTTGGACCCTGAGATCAGCAGGAAGTAAGGCCACTCCCTCTCCAAGTACAGGATACCTGGGCTGGAGGGATGGCTTAGCGGTGAAGGTGTTTGCCTGCAAAGCCAAAGGACCCAGGTTCAATTCCCCAGGACCCACATTAGCCAGATGCACAAGAGGGCGCACGCGTCTGGAGTTTGTTTGCAGTGGCTGGAAGCCCTGGCATGCCCATTCTCCCTCTCTCTCTCTCTCTTCCCCCCTTTCTCTGTCAAATAAATAAAAATAAAATACTTTTTAAAAAAGACCTAGGCTTTGCCCCTAACCGTGTGGCCTTTTGCCAGTTGCCTAGGAAACTCCGTATCAGCCAGCAGCCTTCACACAGCCCTGCGACCCTCTGCAGATCACCTGACTCTCTCCCTACGCGCTGGAATGAACATCCCTAGGCACAGGCTAGCAACCTTTAAACCCACCAATCCCCTTAGGATCCTCTTCTCACCTTCAACTGCTTATAAACCCATTTCCCTGATGATAAACCAAGAGCTGCTTATGGACACTGTCTCAGGAAAGTCTTTACTTTCGCACGCTCACCAACCCCGGTTGCCTGGGCACCTTTAGGGGGGACTGCGGCCGGCCCGGGGAGGGAGTACCCAGGAACCCACACCAGTCAGCCATGACGTCTTCTAAGATCACTTTTAACGGCGAGTCTTAACAAGTGCATGGACAATCGAAGCTTCTGCTGGAGGAAGGGGTTGGGGTGCCCTACGTGACGATCTTGTGCCAGCAACAAGCAGCTTGTCCACGCTGTCTCTGTCCACTCCTACGAGCCCCAGACATTTGGATTGCAGCTGCCTGGCGCATATCACAAGTCAGACGTTGTGTGTGTGTGTGGGGGGGGGGGGTAACAATTAAATGTTCAAGGTTAGGCACTGAATGGGTGGCTTTACAGAAGTTGTGGCCTCAGTTTGTTTGTTTTTTTCACCTCAGAATGAGGCGGTGATACCAGGTTATACTACATGGACAATTCTCCAACGGAAGCCTTTTGTTTAACAGAACTGTATGTAGACCTCCAATATACAGAACTGAAAGAAGCCTAGTGGGCACGAATGAGAGATCTGCAGCCACTAAGCCTTTCTCTGGCCTGTCGCTCTTTCTGGAGAATGTCAGCTTGATTCCAAGGCTCCAAGGACAAAAATCTACCAACTACTGGATTAGATGATCCCTAATGTTTATCTTGGAGCTGCCAACAACAAAGTAGGAAGAGGAAGAGAAGAGAAAGAAGGAGGAGGAGAAAAGAAGAAGAAAATTCACATAAATTATTTTTTTTAATTTTCAATAGGATTTACCCATAACCATTTAGTGATCTCATTAGCTTGGTGAATAGACCGTCCATGACATTTCAAAACTTGCAATTTAATTTTTCTTATGTTAGAGAGAGCGAGAGCAAGAGAGAGAGAGAATTGGTGGCCCAGTGCCTGAGCCACTGAAATCAAACTCCAGACACTTGCACCACCTAGTGGGCATGTGCGACCTTGCACTTGCCTCACCTTTGTACATCTGGTATACCTGGTCTGAGAGTTTAACATGAGTCCTTAGGCTTCACAGACAAGCACCTTAACCACTAAGCTATCTATCCAGCCTAAAATTTGTGATTAAAAAAAAAAATATATATATATATGTATATAAAATTTATTTTTGTATGTAGAGAGAGAATAGGCATGCCAGGGCCTTCAGCAACTACAAACAAACTCCAGACACATGCTCCCCCTAGTGCACATGTGCAACATTGCATGCATGTGTCACTGTGCATCTGGCTTACTCGGGACCTGGAGATTCGAACATGAGTTCTTGGGCTTCACAGGCGAGTGCCTTAACCACTAAGCCATCTCTCCATACCAAAACTTGTGATTTTTAAAAATTTGCATACTAGGAACAGTGATTTTGATAAATGGTTTGTATTAAGCAACTTTCTCAGATACCCTAGGGTCTGTTCAGCATTTTCTCCATAATGAGGAATGAAACTCAGCAGCAAGGAGAGCGTGGGCTCCAGGCAGCGATGCCACCAGAGGAGTCAGGTGTCAGGCCAGAGCCAAGGAAGAAACCAACCAGAGAGTGGCCATTCACCCACCCAAGATCTGTTAAGCGCCGCTTACATGGGACCCCACGCCAAGCCCCTGGGTTACGAGGACAAAGATTTGGATTGGGTTCTCAGGAGGTTTGGGGATGACAGGAGACGTGGGTCAGTAAGCATGTCACTTGTTGTCATGGTAAACCAGAGGCACAAAGGTGGCGCAAGCGTGCAAGATGGCACATGTGCATGAGGTGGCACTCACGCCTGGGGTTCGATTCAGTGGCTGAGGCCCTAGTGTGCCAATTCTCTTTTTCTCTCTCTCTCCTTGTACAAAAACCAACAACAAAAAAAGATCTGGCAAATTCATCTGTTGGCAAGGGCAGGGATGCAAATCTGCAGGACCTGGATGCTGAGACAGAGGTCAGGCTCCTCCCCTTATAAAGCCACAGTCTTGCCCTTTTGGCTTCATTTAACCTGAAATACTACCTAAAGATACCCACCTCGGATGAGTATCATCACATTAAGCTTCTAAACTCAGGATGCTTCATAATGGCCCACACTTCCAATGTGAGCTTTGGTGGGGACATGCAGACCACACAGCAGACGTATGACCTGTAGTTCTCACATCCCCTGTCCCCATGAAGGCAGACACCATCTCTGCCTCGTCCACTTTTGAGCCCCAGTACGTAAGCTGGTGTGGGAACTTGAATGAACAGGTAACAAGTGCCCGGTAGGTAGGTGAGCTCAGGATGAGGTCGGGAACATGCTGGGAGCTGGGAGGAGAGGCAGGGAGGCAAGGGGACCCTGTGTAAGTCTGGGGGCTCCCGGGAGGGTGGCTGCTCACCTCCACGCTGCTCAGCCACTGCCGGATTGACAGGAAGGACTGTTTGGCTGTAAGGTCATACATGACGACCACACCGTCGGCCTTCCTGAAGAACTGCTGGGTGACACAGCGATACCTGGGTGGGGAGAGCCGCCATCAGGTTGCAGGTCTTCCTGCAGAAGCCCCGGCCTGAGGGGGGCAGCTCCTCACCTCTCCTGTCCAGCTGTGTCCCACAGCTGCAAGGCCACCCGGGAGCCATCCACAGTGATGGTCTTCACACGGTAATCAATGCCTGCAAGTGGAATGGGCCTATGAGGGTTGCCCCCCCCCCCCCCCCCCGGTCACAGCGGCCTTAAATTCCAAGTTAGGAACTGACGCATCCGCGTCCGGCTTGGTGTCGTTCCCTGTTACACAGCAACTGGGAGACAGTGCAGGGAAATGGACCAAGTAGCAGACAGGGAGGCCAAGAGACCTGAGTTCTGGTCCCACGTGAGACCGTGGGAGCATGACCACCTCAAGGAACATCTCTCGGCTGCACACTCCCTCCTCGATGCACTGTACGTAGTCCATGCCTCTTCCAAGGCAGAGCATATAGCCTGTCTGTCACATGTGCACACGTAACACGCCATGACTCAGGAATTTACTTCTTCATGGGGGTAACCAAGGAGGAGGAATGACTGTCTCCAAATTAGCTCCATCCTCCTCTCCTTCTTTATGTCCTTTCCTTTTTCTCTCTCCTTTGTCTAAAATACTTTCAAAATTTCTCTAATAGCCGGGCGTGGTGGCGCACGCCTTTAATCCCAGCACTCTGGGAGGCAGAGGTGGGAGGATCGCCGTGAGTTCAAGGCCACCCTGAGACTACATAGTGAGCTCCAGGTCAGCCTGAGCTAGAGTGAGACCCTACCTCAAACAAAACAAAATAAAACAAAATCCTCTAATAAATTCAATTATCCTGGGAAGGTGGACTATCAGCCCATGCAAAGGTGCGTGCAGGAGAGGAAGGGGATCCGGAGAAGGGGCGGCAGGAGGAGGGGAGGAGTTGGCAGGTGGAGAAAAGAGGTAGGGAAGGGAAGCCAAAGGTATCACTTGCCCTTGAAAAGGGCTTGGAACCCTTAACCCAACCCACCACCAGGCCATGCGTGATCATCTCTCCTGGGTTGTTGCCCATCCTGTGCACTGACTGTCAACCCAGAGCTTACAGTCTCAGTGCCTGCCCTTGTCTACATACAGTCCTGCCTTCTGAGATCTGTGAGATTATGCGCAAATACGCAAGGTAGTTTAAAAAGTTGAACTTGAAAAACAACACTAAATCAGATCCCCATCTTACCCACCAAGGCTCAGGGAACACTGTGGAAGAGAGGGGGGAAAGATGGGAGGAGCCTCAGGGTGGCTGGGAAGAGCCTGAGGCACGGGGTCTCCCCCCACCCCTGCAGAGACTGACTGAGGCCTCTTGATCCCATAAGGAACACCAATAACCCCGCCAAAGAGGACCCTCAGCAGAATTGGGGTGGGGAAGAGGAGGCCTAAGAGTACAACTTTTAAATAAAAGATCAATAAATAATATATTTTTTAAATTTTTTGGTTTATTTTTATTTATTTATTTGAGAGCAACAGAGAAAGAGGCAGATAGAGAGAGAGAGAGAGAGAGAGAATGGGTGCACCAGGGCCTCCAGCCACTGCAAACGAACTCCAGACGCATGCACCCCTTGTGCATCTGGCTAACATGGGTCCTGGGGAATCAAGCCTCAAACCAGGGTCCTTAGGCTTCACAGGCAAGCGCTTAACCACTAAGCCATCTCTCCAGCCCCCCAATAAATAACATATATTTCTTAATGCTGAACTTGAACGCATCCTCTCCCACCTTCAAAAAGGTGCTTGAGGCTGGGTGTGGTGGCACACGCCTTTAATCCCAGCACTCGGGAGTCTGAGATAGGAGGATCGCTGTGAGTTTGAGGCCATCCTGAGACTGCACAGTGAATTCCAGGTCAAACTGGGTTACAATGAGACCCTACATTGAAAGGGGGGGAGCACATGAGGTCCTTGCCCTTGGAAGGCTCAGGAGCAGGCTAGGCAACAGCACCCTGGACAGAGAGTGACAGAAGAGATCCGGCAGCTCTGGGAGAGGTCAGCAGTGGAAAAAAGGTCACTGCAGGCCCTTTGCCGCACAGACAGGGCCAGAGACAAGAATGGATGTGTCTGGGTTGAGAACAAAAAATAGAACGCTTTATATTCCCAGCGCTTCCATTTATGTCCGTCTTTCGCAGTGTTCCTGAGACATCCACATGAGAGTCATTCTCTGCAAACCCACGTCCACACACAAACGCACGTGCCAGGGACAGGTGAAGTGGCCAAAATTCGGGCATTCTGCCTTGCCTAGCCTGGTAGCGGCTGGGGTGCGCTATGAGCCCCGTGTGAGACTCCCCACTCTGTCTATGACACCCTCACCCACAGTACAGGGTGCCCAGAACTCCGTTCGCCTAGGCAACCCAGGGCCACGGGGTCCTAACCAAACAGATGACAACTGCTGACTGGTGCTGAATCCAAGGGTGAGTTTTCTCCTTGGTTAGAACTGTGCGTGTGTGTGTGTGTGTGTGTGTGTGTGTGTGTGTGTGTGTGCGTGTGCGTGCGTGCTGAGGGGGTGGTCTACATACAGTGTGTATGGGGGGAGGAGTCGACAGTCTCTGTTTGGGGGGGGGGATCTACAGTTGGTGCCACCCCAGAGAAGCCAGCCATGGGCTCTGCACCTACAGGGCCAGTTTCTGAACCCAAACAGCGGGATGCAAAGGCCGAGAACAGAGCCGTCTGCTGGCGGCAAGGCGCCCTGGGAAGGGCAGGTGTGTGAGGCCAGAGGAGTCCCCCTGGCGGGACCCACACCTTGCCCTGGTAGCTGTCAGGCCCACTACTTTGCCCTGGGGTTTTCGCGGTCTCTGTAGAATAGAGTGGAGAACCAGAGACAGTTCTCCAGTCCAAACAGCGTAGGAAAAGGACCAACCGTCAGGAGACACTGAGGCACACACAGGGAGGACACGTTGGTCAAAGAGGTGTTGGGAGAACCAGCTCAGGGTGACAGGGAGAAACCACCTCTCCCCAGGTGGGGTTCTGGGGCTCAGGAAGTTTGCCTCGAAGAACCACCTAAAGGTGGAGGATGGTCTGGCCAGACACCTAGGCTTTATGTCAGTCTTGGGATGCCCAGATCAAGTCCCTCATTTTTTTCTTCAGACGAAGAAAAGCAAAAGGCCAAAGGAGGACTTGTGTCCCTTTTGAGGTCACAGAACTAGTTAGCGAGTCAGCGGCAGAGCTGGAATGAGAACCCAGGGTTTGTGATATCCCACGGAACCTCCACAGCCTTTCCTGCCCCCCAGTCTCCACTCTGTTCCCGAGGTAGAAAAGAGTAGCTACCTAACTCACTGGGTGGTAAGCACACACAACACAAAGTCATCAGGGTGCTGCGGAAAGAGCTAGAAGGAGTGTTTGGGGTGCGCGTGTTAGCACTAGTCGATGGGAATGTCAGTAGGACTCTTAACCTCAGCAGTTTCTGGATCTATTCTTTAGGCTGATCACCATGTGAAGACAGATTGAAACGATGGATCTATAAGCGCACAGTCAACGCTCAGAATATACAAATACTTTGTTAAACAGTCGACTCATCGGCTCAGTTTATAGGACACAGCAGGCGTATAAAACATACTAACCTTTTAAGCCGGGCGTGGTGGCGCACACCTTTAATCCCAGTACTTGGGAGGCAGAGGTAGGAGGATCGCTAAGAGTTCGAGGCCACCCTGAGACTACATAGTGAATTCCAGGTCAGCCTGGACCAGAGTGAGACCTTACCTCGAAAAACAAACAAACAAACAAACAAACAAAATACTTACCTTTCATTGAATCATTCAGCTGGTAGAAGGTGAGAGTCAATCTGCCCTTGGTCTCACCACAAGTTCGAATGCAATGTGAAATTTTTGGGTGAAGTAATTAAAAGCCTCTCTTTAAGTCAAACATTCTCCAAGAGTGGGAACATATTCAGCCACGACGGCGGCGCCCACTGCCCCTGAACCTCATGAGTGTCCGTAGGTGGTTCCCCCATCACCCGGTAGGCAGGCAGGCAGGGGTAGAAGGGTAAAGGAAACTGGGTGTAGTGGTGGGTGCACATGTGCCACAAGCCAAGGGACAAAGCCAGCGGGCAGGCTCATCGGAAAGGTGGGGGTGTGGGGACAGGGCTCAACTGGGACGGGGTCCCTGCTAGCTGGGGGAGCATTGAAGTTCAGGGCCCTATTGAACATACGGGTCAGGGGTACCAGAAGGGGGATGGGAGCTCGGTGGGGGTGGGGATAAAAGGCCCCCAATCCATCTTTGTCAACGTTAACTCCCTAAATCCGAGGCTGCGTTATGAAGCGCTCGGACATCCCCCACCCAGACAGTGAGCTTAGCGCCTGGCGGTGGTGTCAGGGGAGATGGGTTTCTCCCTGACCCTGCCAGTCCAGGGCTGAACAGGCAGTGCCACCCCCACCCCCACGAGCCCCACACCCTTGCCTAAGCCGAGAACTCACCCACAGTGGCTGCCATGCTTGTAGAGAAGCGGTCCTCACAGAGCCTCTGCAGAAAGGACGTCTTCCCCACCGCGGAGTCGCCCACAAACACAACCTTGAAGAGTCTGTCTGGGGTCACCAGAGGGCTCTCCTCCTGCGCACACACACACACAGTCTGGCCACCGGCCTGGCGTGGAGACCTGCCCCTCCTGCTACCATTTTTTAAAATGTTTTTGTTGTTTATTTTTATTTATTTGAGAGCGACAGACACAGAGAGAAAGAGGCAGAGAGAGAGAGAGAGAGAGAGAATGGGCGCGCCAGGGCCTCCTGCCACTGCAAACGAACTCCAGACACGTGCACCCCCTTGTGCATCTGGCTAACGTGGGTCCTGGGGAATCGAGCCTCGAACCGGGGTCCTTAGGCTTCACAGGCAAGCGCTTAACCGCTAAGCCATCTCTCCAGCCCTCCTGCTACCGTTTTTACCCTTTATTGTCGCTGCAGTGTGTCAGGCGTTGCTAAACACGGGCTGGGACCGTGAGAAAGCTGGCCTGGGCTGTTGGACGTGGCTGAGTGTGGGGGGGACCTTGGGCTGTGGGGGCTGCAGCCAGACTTGGCGTCGGGAACCCACTCTGACTCCGGAGCTGGTCCTCCTTCCTTGCGAGGTTTTATTGTGCTTCATCTTCACCCAGATAGGGGGCCCTGCCCGCATCCCAAAGCACCCGAGCATTCCATAGTCTAAGGTTCTGCCCCCCAACAGTTCCTGACCTTGTGGCCACCTGCCCAAGAGACCCTTGTATGGCAGTAAACAGTCTCCCTGCTGCTGTAGCCATCCAACATGTGGCTGAAATCACGTCGCTTTTCTCCCTTGCAGCTTCTCCCTCACAACTTCTGCCTTCCAGCACCAGCCAGTTAGACAGCCACCCATAAACCTAGGTATGCGATCACCTTACAGTCTGTATGTGTCTTCTCAACCTTTCCCAAGTGTTCATAAACGCACTTCCCCCTTTGAATAAACGAGACAAAGCTCTGCCCATCAGACTGTCTGCCGGGTGGTTCACTGCCCGTCGCACTCACCCTGTTCCCCCAACTCCTCCTGCGCCCGGGACGTCGGTGACCAATGACCCCCGGGGAGAGCGAGGACCCTCAGCAGTGGTCCACTGGGATTCCAGAACCAGAGTGTTCCAGTCCCAGAATGCATTTAGTCCCGGGCTGGGACCCAGGGCCGAGGGGGCAGGTCCTGGTTGATCAGGTGGCAGAGGCAGGCAGGAAACCATGTGTGGAGAGGGCTACGTCCCCAGTGCTACGGGAGCAAGATAGAGCAGGGATTGAGGGTCCAGAGAGGAGAGACTTATAAGGGAGGGAGAATTCTCTCTCTCTCTTTTTTTCTGCTTTTTTGAGGTAGGGTCTCACTCTAGCTAAGGCTGACCTGGAAATCATTCTGTAGTCTCAGGGTGGCCTCAAACTCACAGCGATCCTCCCACCTCTGCCTCCCAAGTGCTGGGAATAAAGGCGTGTGCCACCATGCCCAGCGAATCCTTATTTATTTTGGTAATTTATTTTATTTTTGTTTGAGAGAGGGGGGGGGAGGGAGAATGGGTGCACCAGGGCCTTCAGCCACTGCAAATGAACTCCAGACATGTGCCACCATGTACATCTGGCTTATGTGGGTCCTGAGAAATCGAACCTGTGTCCCTTGGCTTTGCAGGCAAGCACCATAACCACTAAGCAATCTCTCCCAGCCAAGAATTCTCATTTTTTAATTTTAGCTATTTATTTTCTGATTTATTTATTTATTAGAGACAGAAAGAGGGACAGAGAGAGAGAGAGAGAGAGAGAGAGAGAGAGCGTGAGAATGGGAGCACCAGGGCCTCTAGCCACTGCAAACGAACTCCAGATGCATGCGCCACCATCTGGGACCTGGAGAATTGAACCTGAGTCTTTAGGCTTCGCAGGCAAGTGCCTTAACTACTAAGCCATCTCTCCAGCCCAATTCTCATTTAAAAAAATATTTATTTATTTGCAAGCAAAGCAGAAAATGAGAGAGAGAGAGAGAAAGACAAACAGAGAGGGTGAGAAGGGAGAGAGAGAGAGAGAGAGAGAGAGAGAGGGACACAGAGAAAGAGAGAGAGATGGGCATGCCAGGGCCTCCAGCCACTGCAAACGAACTACAGATGCATGCGCCACTTCGGGCATCTGGCTTTATGTGGGTCCTGGGGAATGAAATCCAGGTCATTCGCCTTTGCGGACAAGCGCCTTAAGTGCTGAGCCATCTGTCCAGCCCAAGGGGTATAATTCTCTATGGGGGAAGGACAAGGTGGACAGTGGCAGGGAGAAGGGAGAGAATGAAGGCCCCTGTGGGGTTGTATACTGTTGGGAGAAGAGACGTTCATAAGGCTGAGAAAACCGAGGCAGCTCAGGAAGCCCAGGAAGTTCCAAGATTCATAAGCGCCCTCTCTCTCCAAGGTTACGAAAGCAGCGAGCAATTGGTAGAGGAAAGAGACTCTTCACTGGAACTGCCTGCTACTTGAGCAGGGAACTCCAGGGACACAGCTTTTGTGAGCCTGGGTAGGCTTTTCAGTAACCCCAGTAAACTCACTGGTTCACCAGGCTACACTGGGCTGGAACAATTTTTTTGTTTGTTTGTTTGTTTGGTCTGTTCTTCCGTGCCCTATCTGGGATGAATAGATGTGTGCTCAAGTGTCCTCAGGAGAAAAGGCACACAAGTGTGCAGGCTCCGGCGAGACTGTCCCACGTCCTACGCTCCCACCTAAGCCTTGCCATTTGCTTGGCCTGCCAGGTGGTAGAGCTCCACTCAGGAAGGTGAGAAGGTGCCCGGAGGTGACAGTCAATCCCTGCTCTGCTCCCCTAGCCACAGACAGCAGGGCCTCGGTGGCCTGTGGCTGCGAAGCCCAGAAGGACTGACCTCACTCGAGGGCACAAAGGGAGCGGGAGATGGAAGGAGATGTCTCCTGCTGGCTCGGTGGGCATCCATCCCACCTTCAGGAGGAGGGCTGCCAGCTTCAAGCCCCACCTTCAGGCTCTGCTCAGCGAAGGTGGATTTGGAGGAATCGGATTCTCTTGAGAAGCAAATGCTCTAATGCAGTGGCAGCCGATATGAGCAGTGCTTGACTTTCAGAACAAAGCCGTCCACGGCTTTTTTTGTGGGGAGAGATCAATTCCCTGCAGTACTAAAGAGGGGGCCAACTACAGGAGTTTAAAATAAAATAGAAACACTCAAGTGGCAGCACATGCCTTTAATCCCAGCTCGTGGGAGGCAGAGGTAAGAGGATCACTGAGTTCGAGGCCACCCTGAATCTACGTAGTGAATTCCAGGTCAGCCTGGGCTACATGAGAACCTACCTCAAACCACCCCTCCCCCCCCCACAAAAAAAGCCACCACTCAGGAATGATGAGATGATGTCATGGTCTCGTGTTCTTTAGCCATTCAATGTCCAGAGCATTGGCTTCTGCCTGTCTACGTAGCTCCAATCATCATTTGTTTGAGACGAAAACATAAGATACCCACTGCCCCTCCCCTAGGCAGGGATCTGTTTCCATGGGTGACCCGGCTTCCGGCAACTTCACTCACAAGAGTACCAAAGTCTGACAAAGTCTTTTACCTGATGTCCACGCTCAGGGACAGTCCACCTGCTAGGTGACTGTGAGGCGGCTGGGTTGCAGGGAGGGGCTGGGGAGAGGAAGCCTGGCTGTTATCACAGGACATGCTTGTAAAAAAAACAACTGGCGGGCTGGAGAGATGGCTTAGCGGTTAAGCACTTGCCTGTGAAGCCTAAGGACACCGGTTTGAGGCTCGAGTCCCCAGGACCCACGTTAGCCAGATGCACAAGGGGGCACACGCATCTGGAGTTCGTTTACAGAGGCTGGAAGCTCTGAAGCGCCCATTCTCTCTCTCTCTCTCTCTCTGCCTCTTTCTCTCTGTCGTTCTCAAATAAATAAATAAACAAAAAAAATTAAAAAAAAAAAAACACCTGGGGGTGTGGTTCCGTTGTGGAACAACTGCCCAACATGTACAAGGTCCTGGGTTTTATCCTGAGCTCCAAAAACAAAACAAAAAATTAACAACAAAGACCTCACAAACTCTAAACTATGACGTTTTAAAACTGAGAGATATAAAAATCTAGGGAGAAAAATCAATAATTCTCATAATCTACCCTACCACCTGGAAATAGTCATTGTATTTTATGCATCTTCTAGATATTTTTCTCTGTAGATAATATGGGTATATGTTTAATCTAAAGAGATTATATACAATTTTATTTGACTTATCATAATTGTCAAGTTATATGTATTTCTCTGAGTCATCAAAGTTGAAACTGTGATTCTTAATAACAGTGTAATAGTCTATTAAATAAGTATAGTACAATTTAGGTTCCTGTGATTGGGTATTTTTTTTTCAGTGGTTTGCTATTCTAAATAACACTTAGCATTTTTGACTTAAATCTAAGTTTGATTTTGGTTATTTTCCTCGGGAAAAAATTGCTAGAAGTAGAACCTTGCTGTTTTAAAGGGCTTGGCAATTTTTCTTTTTCGAGGTAGGGTCTCACTCTAGCTCAGCCTGACCTGGAATTCACTCTGTAGTCTCAGGGTGGCCTCGAACTCACGGCGATCCTCCTACCTCTGCCTCCCGAGTGCTGGGATTAAAGGCGTGCGCCACCATGCCCGGCTTTTGGGGCCGGCAATTTTAAGCTCTTCATTCCTGTGATCAGACACTTTCCAGAAGGGTGGCACCGTTTCTGCTTCACTGCCTCACGCAGGAGTTCTGCCCCAAAGCAGCCTTCCACCAAGCAGGCCCTCTTTTATCTCTGTGATGTGGCTTCCGGCAAGTCCCATGTCTTCTCTGCTTTAGTTCACCTCCCCAGCAAAACAATGGCAGAGCCTCCGGGGACACCTCGCTGGGGGAGCGCTCCTTGAGAGGAGAGTGGCTACAAAACGTATCATAACTTCAAAAGGCGCAGCAAGGCTGGAGAGACGGCTTAAAGGCTAAGGTGCTTGCCTGCGAAGCCTAAGGACTCATGTTCCATTCTCCGGGTCCCACGTAAGCCAGACGCATAAGGTGACACAAGTGCGCAAGGTCGCACATGTGCACAAGGGGGTGCACGTGTGTGCAGTTCCATTGTAGAGGCTGGAGGCCCTGGCATGCCAATTCTCTCCCCACCCTTGCATTAAAAAAAAAAAAAAAAACTGCCAGTCTTTTGGGCTTGCCTTTAAAAAAGGTGTAACAGTGGCATGACTGTCGTGGGGGTAACTGACTGCTCTCTTGATTGGATTTGAGGTCCACTCAAATGCCTGGTACTGAAAACCTAGTCAAAGCCGACGGCTGAGAAGACCATAGACTCTGGGTATGGGGAGCTACTACAGTTGTTAGACTGAACGTATCAGTATTTTGTGCTCGTCCAACTGCCCCCTAAAAATTCATGCTATTTTTATGCCCATAGATTAGTGCTTCTCTTAGGGTTGACCAGAAAGCTTATTTTTGCAAAGTGGTGGAAACTGGGGAGACTCAAAACTCACCAAAGGGCTGAGCATCAGAGGGTGCTGAGAGCTCAGAGCTAAATGAGACATCTCTAGCATGCCCCGAAAGGCTCAGGGAACACTGTGGAAGATGGGGAGAAAGAAACACAAGGAGACGGAGTGTGGGAAGGAATACTCTGGGACCCCGGTGCCTTCCAGACATGAAGTGGTCATCACATTGGTGTGATTGTCGGCTGCTGCCCTTACAAGACCTGTGCAGTACTGAGCCCATCGATATTTCAACATAAATGAGGGAGGAAAGAAGGCAAAAAAAAAAAAAACTAAAACATCAAAACAGAAGAGGAGGGGCTGGAGAGATGATTTAGCGGTTAAGGCGCTCGCCTGCAAAGCCAAAGGACCTCGGTTCGATTTCCTAGGACCCAGGTAAGCCAGATGCACAAGGGGGGTGCATGCACCTGGAGTTCATGTACAGGGCTGGAGGCCCTGGCACGCCCATTCTCTCTCTTTCTCTCTACCTGCCTATTTCTTTATTTATCTCTCTCACTCTCAAATAAATAAATAAAATATTTTTTAAAAAAAAATAGAAGGGGAACTATTGGGATAGAAGAAAGGGTTGAGTAGAACAGGGGTGACGGAAGGACATAAAAGAAGGTCATGGGAAGGGATTATGATCAGATTTTAATATGTGCACGTGTGAAAGTCGACAAGGGAAAGAAAAGCCAACAACAAACAGAGCAGCTCTCACACGAAGAGAAGACATGTCCGACAGGCCTCACCAGGCCTCAGCAGAGAGGACCCATGGCCTCTTCCCTTACGCCCACCTCTTACTGATCTCAACGTACTGCGGTCTATTAGGGACACATCAGGCAGTGCCCGCCCCAAGTGAGTACGGGTGTGCATGCAAATTGGTGTGGAAGGCATGCAGTGGGAAGGGGGGATCCCTGTACCGAGGCTGCACAGTTCCCCAGTTCCCTGCACTAGAACCTTCTAAAAGTGGGTGTCGGCACAGTCCCCGACAAGAACGCCAGCCTCTCCCGGGACAGCCCTCCTGCAGCCTCCGGGAGGGAGACACTGGAGGTGGCCATGCTCTATTCCAATGGCCGCGTGTCACGCAGGGAGGACCCCCTCGCGTTATCACAGAGCTGCTAGGGCACCGAGCAGAGGTCTGGAGCCGGAGCAGCCTCCGTCCAAGCTCAAGTCACCGAACAGCACAGCGACACTGTTTCCACGAGGCAGAGGGTCTCCTTTCTCCCTGGAGAATTGAGCAGGAACACCTTAGGCAACCCGGTGGAGGGTCTCAATACATGCCTCAGATCAGACAAGACACACACACAGAAAGAGGGACAGACAGAGAGACAGACAGAGAGAGAGAGAGAGAGAGCAAGCGTAGCATGGGGAACAGAAGCGAGTAAGAATAATTTATGAAGACCACCGAGTTTCCATGGTGCTTAGCTACGTAGAAGGTGGCCTTTGGGAGACACGGTGGTGGTGGGTTCCCAAACTGCAGCTGACCTCTCAAGTGTCCCTTAGGACTCCTGGGCTCAGAAATGAATAAGCCAAACTGGCCTGGGCCTGACCTTACCTTACCAAAGGCTTCTTTGCCAACGGGCTGCCCCCGGGGAGACGTGGGGGTGACTTCCAAGGTGGCTGCAGCTTCTGGGTTTTGCCCTTGTGTCCCCCGGTCAGAGACCTCCTCCTCTTCCGGGCATCTGCTCAGCGGCTGCCCCGAGCTACTGTCCAGGAGCTGAGGGAGGGGGTCCTCCTCGATGGAGATGATTCTACGGAGCGCCCGCCGGGGTGGGCCCCCAGGCCCCGGCTCCGCAGTGCCCAGTTCCTCTTCGCTCAGGGGATACGCGCTCAGGCCAAGGGAGCTTCTTCTCCTCAGGACACCAAACACATCTTCCTCCTCCTCTGACTGGCTGCTGGGATGGGGGAGGAGGACACAGAAGGAGAGGATCCTGAGGTAGATCAATGTGGAACCGAACCCGAGAGCCACTTGACGGCTTTGTGATGGATGACTGCAGAGCACCACACGTCCGGAGAACAGAGCTCCAAGGAAGGAAAGAAAAAGAGTGGCAGATCCGGTACTTGCTTCCTGCATGCAGTACCCACCACCCAGGCCTGCTGCCGCAGCCACCAATGATAGAGATGCCAATGGGAATTCTCATCATGGATCGAGCAGAGATCAGTAATGACCAATGTGTCTACATGACAAACTGAAGTCGTTCTATAAAGGAGAGGGTGGCGAAGAAAGGAATATACAGGCTTTGAAATACAGCCCTCTGGACGAATAATCACGTAGCCAAGCTCTGCTCTCAGCACCAGCTCTTCCTAACATTCTCTTAAGAAATATCGACCCGTCAGGGCTGAAGAGATGGCTTAGCAGTTAAAGGCGTTTGCCTGCAAAGCCAAAGGACCCAGGTTCGAGTCCCCAGGACCCACCTAAGCCAGATGCACAAGGTGGCACATGTGTCAGGAGTTTGTTTGCAGAGGCTGAAGGCCTTGGCACACCCAATCTCTCTCTCTCTTAAGTAGATAAATAAATGAATAAATAAATAAAAACAATTTTTCAAAAAGAATGTCAACTGGTCAAACATCAGTTCCCTCACCATCAAACATGGCCCATCTGCGTGGCCTTGGCACAGATGAGACAACACATAAGAGCAGGCATGACCACACAGTGAACATCCGCCCAGCACCCCTCAGAAGACGTAGGGGTACCATTGGTGTCTGCAAGCTCAGAGGCTACCCTTGAGAATGGGCGTTGGGTCAGAAGGCCTGTCCCCACCCTCTTCTTCGTCTCCCTTATTTCTCTTTCCTTGGAAATCAGAAGCCGAGGTTGGCGGCCTCAGAGACCTCTGTGCACTTGCTTTGAGGAGCATTGAGTACTAAGAGCAAGGAAAGGCAGTGGGAAGGAAGAGACTGGGGCAGTGGGTGTGGGGGCCAAAGTATGGGGTTTGTTCAAAGGGTTTGGACACACAGAAAGAGAGAGGAAGAGAGATCCAAATGGAATGGGGATGACATAGCAAGGTGACAAGGCCAAAGGAGAAAGAAAGGGACGCAGAGAAAATGAAAACCAAGAGAAGCGTTTTTTAAAAAATTAATTTTGGGGCTGGACAGATGGCTTAGTGGTTAAGCACTTGCCTGTGAAGCCTAAGGGCCCCAGTTAGAGGCTCAGTTCCCCAGGACCCACGTAAGCCAGATGCACAAGAGGGCGCATGCATCTGGAGTTCCTTTGCAGTGGCTGGAGGCCCTGGCACACCCATTCTCTCTCTCGCTCTCTGCCTCTTTCTCTCTGTCTGTCGCTCTCAAATAAATAAATGAAATATAAATGAAAAAAATTATTATTTTATTTTAGAGACAGCAAGATAGAGAGAGAGAGGGAGAATTGGCACACCAGGGCCTCAGTCCCTACAATTGGACTCCAGACACTTGCGCCACCTAGTGGGCATGGGCGACCTTGCACTTGCCTCACCTTCGTGGGTCTGGTTTATGTGCGATCTGGAGAGTTGAACATGTGTCCTTAGGCTTCGCAGGCAAGCGCCTTAATTGCTAAGCCATCTCTCCGGCCCGAGAAGCATATTTTGTTTCGTGCCGCACCTCTGCTTCTCATGTTTATTACCCCCAAGGTCAGTGGGTCAAGATGTATGGCATACCGCCATTCTGAAGCTTCCATCTTGAAAGGCAAGCTAACTTACAGTTTGCTTACAACTGTGGCGGTGGTTTGGTTTGGCTCCTGATGGAAAACAAAAAGCACCTTTCCTGCCACGTATGACATCACAGTCCTAAGCGAAAACCCGGCTAGCTTCTTCCCAACGCACTTCCTACCTAAGCTGCCCAAGCCCATTAGCTGGTTATCCGATTTAGAAACAATTAGTATCCCGTCCATCCCCGATCTGCATTTATACACAGGGTGGACATTCCTGCGGACGTGGGAAGAAGAGGAGACACGCACACAAACGTGTTTTTCAAAGGCTTTGCAAGCAGCGAAAAAGCAGTGAAGAAACAGCCATTTAAGTCGATTCTAAAATGAACCATTTCTGGGGAGGGGGGAGGAAGCATTTTATTCAGGAAGTTTTCAAGCACTGTTGACATTCTGTAATGGCTTCAGCTCAGCATGTCTAAGTTCATTTTATGGTTTTGCCAAAAACTACTCAGCTATAGACAGAGCAGCTACTTGTTTTTGCCAAAATCTATATTGGAATTTAGAGTACACCATTTGTCATTTAGTGGATCATTTCTGTGCCCTCTGGTCAGCCGTAAGCTCAGGAAACAGAGGTGGGCCTCAGCTGCACACCGCCCCACCTCCAGCACATGGCACGGTCGGCACCTCACACACCGCACACTCAGTAGGCATCTACTCGATGAATATTCAGTGATGGGTGTTCACGGTGGGGTCCGTGTCGCATTTAGCTCTGGACCCTTCACAGAACTGGAAAGAATGTCTCCTGCAGAGAAGGCAATCAGTAAGTGCCTGTTGGATCGATCAACCGATGAATCCACTGAGTTCTGAGAAACCAACAGGCCAAGCGTGATTGTGGAAATCTGGCTTCTAAATTACATCTCATTACTCAGCTATTTAGAGAGAAAATTCACGGTGATCAGACCCAAGGGCTTCCTTCCCCTGAAGACCTGACTTACATCTCCAAAGTCACTTTCCCTTTACATATCTTTTTTGTTTTGTTTGTTTTGTTTTTCAAGGTAGGGTCTCGCTCTAGCTCAGGCTGACCTGGAATTCACTACGTAGTCTCAGGGTGGCCTCGAACTCACGGCAACCCTCCTACCTCTGCCTCCCGAGTGCTGGGATTTAAAGGTGTGCACCACCACGCCCGGCTCCCTTCACGTATCTTTTTACTTCACGCTTGCAGCCTTTAAGGGTCTTCCACGTGAGCAAGTTTGCACACTTTCTCCCCAGATCTGATCCTTCGAGGGTTTCGCTGTCTCTGCGGGTCTGCAGCCATCCACGTGCATGGGGTATCTACCCACAGGAGGAGCGAGGAGGGGAGCGGCTGGTCCGAATGAGCGAGCAACAAGCTAACCCTGTGGGTACTTAGATCCATCGTACACCCTCCAACAGCAGTAAGACATGTCACCTTTGGGTCTGTTAAATATGGGCCATTGGGGCAACTTGACAAGCACAAGCCTCAATGTGCTTTGTAAAAGTCTTAAACTAATGGAGACTTTATGGGACATTTAAAAAAAATATTTATTTATTTATTTATTAGTGACAGAGAGAGAGAGAATGGGCATATCAGGGCCTCCAGCCACTGCAAACGAACCCCAGACGCGCGCGCCCCCTTGTGCATCTGGCTAACGTGGGTCCTGGGTAATCGAGCCTCGAACTGCGGTCCTTAGGCTTCACAGGCAAGCACTTAACCGCCAAGCCATCTCTCCAGCCCTTCATGGGACATTTTAATTAAGCCTACAGCCAACGTAATCATGTTCCAGGAAAACCAGGCACATCCTTTTAGCAGAAACAGAATACTGTTCCAGCCACACCCTCGATGGCTCCTGCCTTTCCCTCTCCCCTCCCTCCCTTCCATTCATCTACAGCACCCTTTAGGGCTCACCAGGCCCACAGCAAGGTGGGACAGCTTTAGAAGCTCTACTGAGTCTGCTCTCCACAGTGTCGCTCCAGCTCAGATGCCCCATGCAGGAGTGTCAGGACCTCCAAGATTCAAGGGGAGAAAATGTGGCTGACCTCAAGCTTCCCCACCAGGGCCATAGCCCAACGGGTCAGCGTGTGGGGGGCCCGGAGCGGGCTCCCCAAGTGCACTGGATGAATGGAAGAGAATGACTTACCTTCCCAGAATCCCTCTGCCGTCCACGTATTTGCCGATCACGGAGCCAGATCTCTGCTTCCAGCTCGCCTTGGAAGCAGCTGTGTTTGCCTTGGCTGCTCTGTCTTTCTGCGGAAACACAAAAGGCCCCCAGATCCATGCCTGTGCGTGTGCCTCAGTGTTTGAGCAGAAACAGGCTCCTCCATCCCGAGGTTTAGGCTCTAGGCGGACACTGAAGGAAGTAAGCAGGTTCTGCTTTCCCTGGTAGTGGCCACCGAGCTCCCCTTCTGCCATCACCCCCAGACAGAATTCCTCCATCTCCTTTCCAATAGTCCAGTCGGGGGCTGGAGAGATGGCTTAGCGGTTAAGCCATTGGCCTGCGAAGGCAAAGGACCCAGGTTCGATTCCCCAGGACCCACGTAAGCCAGACGCACAAAGGGGCACTTGCGTCTGGAGTTCGTTTGCAGTGGCAACAGGCCCTGGCGTGCCCATTCTCTCTCTGTCTCTCTCTCTCTCTCTCTCCCTTTTCTCTATGTCTCTCGCTCTCTGCTTGCAAGTAAATAAAAAAAAAATTTAATAAAAGATAGTCCAATTGGACAAACAAGAAGCCATGATGCTTGCTTGATGCAGAGGGAAGCATTTGTGGGCGTGAAAAGCTCTCTGTGTGTGTGTGTTTGTGTGTGTGCGTGCGTGTGTGTGTGTGTGTGTGTAAGTCATGCTCTCCTGTGGTTCTAATCCCCTTATCTCCAAAGCCCCAGAGTTAATCACAGAGGGACGGGCTCAGGGGTGGTCACTTAGTCCACAGCAGTGTCCATCACCCCCCACACCACCTTAAGACTTCTCAGACTATGTCTGGAAGCAGGTTGGGTATGACTAAATCGCTCAGACATCTGTAACACAGAGCCTGGGAGGAGCAGGACTCAGAACCCGTTCCCCCAAGGCTCCGGAGTAACAGATGTCTTCTAGGGGACACGGGGAAGGTGCATTACGGGGAGAGCGCCTCATTTCCCAGCCATCCCACGCTTCCTGATCCGCGAGAGGAGGGGTAGCTGTCCCAGTGGCCCCCCCCCAAAGCATGGCTCTAATGATTCCAGATGGATCTTTAATTATTATCTAGTTATTATGAACAAGACTTTCTCGCTCTCCTTTCAACTCCCCATTGGAGTTCTTCATTCTCCCACTTCAGGGCAGAATGAGTTTGTTAGGTGGCAGGAAACAACTTGATGGAATTAAAATTACATTTAGTTGGAAGTTTTTGTTTTTCGAAAAACAAACAAACAGTGTTACATCTAAAACAATTATAACCATTACCCTCATCAAACAAACATGCGTAGGCTTAAGTCTTGCTCTGAGAGAATACAGAGGCGGGTGGCTGAGATGTTTGCTGTCAGCTGGTGGGTATTGAAGACATCGCAGTGCAACATACTAGGCTGGGCTTAATACAGAGCACGCAGGCTGCCTGGGGCCATGTGTAGGTTACTGTTCGGCCAAGAGTCCAGCACACAAGATTTATATTTATATTTACTGCAAGGTTTATTTTTTATTTTGCCAAAAAGTTCCTGTAATATGGAGGAGAAGGGACAGGTATTCCCTTTTCTCTAGTAACATGGTGGCTAACATCTTGCTCAGGGACCCAGAATGGTAACCCTATGCTTAGTAAGTCTCATCAGTCAATCCTGACCCCACCCCCACCTTTTTTTTCTTTCCTTCAGAAAATCTTCTTGCTCCTGTCTAGCAGAGAATCATAGAATGCTAGGCTTTCTCTAGCGTGTCCCACAGCAAAGCCCTGTAAAAGCCCTGCTATTTAGAAAAGTCCACAGCATGGCTCTCAGGTGTGGGAGGAGGGACCCCTATAGAGTAGAAAAATATGTTCATAACATCGACTATGCTAATAGCATTGTGAATGGCTTTGAAAATTCATTCTCTGACGGTGTAAAGATGCGAACTCTTCACCCAGAGACAAAAACTGAAATGAAAGAAAAAACAAATACCCTGAACATTTTGACTCGAAACGACAACGGCGTCTCCACTGCACTGTCACATGGGTAGAACTACCACTCCTGGATGCAAAAGGAAAACATGTCCAGCCCTCCAAAATATTGTCACGCTGCTGTGCCAAGAGGAACGTGTCTTACTTCATTAAAAATCCTTATGGGAGCTGGAGAGATGGCTTAGAGGTGAAGGTGCTTGCCCGCAAAGCCTAACAACACACGTTTGAATCTCCAGGTCCCATGTAAACCAGACGCACAGTGACATAAGCACACAGTGTCGCACGTGCGCCACAAGGGGGCGCACTGGAGTCCGTTTGCAGTGGCTGAAGGCCCTGGCTTGCCCATTCTCTCCCTCTCTCTCTCTCTTGCTGTCTGACTCTGTCTCAAAAATAAAACAATTTTAAAAATCCAGCAGCAACAAGGGGAACGTAGAGATCCACACTTGCAAAGGACATGGAATTCTACGAATGTCTTCACCCCCTCCCCTCCTTCCCATCTAATAAAATGGCTTGACCGCCAAAAATAAAAATAAAATAAAAATCTATACGCTATTACCTAAGAGGCCACGTTTGTTTTGTCTTCATTATTTGCAAAAATTCTGACGTCGTGCCCACGCAGAAAGGACCAAACACTCCTCAAGCACGAGGAAAACCTTGGTCAGTCCAGGTCATGCCTGGACCTCCAGGTTGTCTCCATTTCCCCCAGCCCCCCAAAGCCCCAAAGGGGAGCACTGGACCATTACCTGAAAACTTATATCTCGTTCGTCCCGAAGGTGTTTGTTCCTTTCCCTGTGGGTAGGAAGGAGAAGCTATTCAAACGCGGTCTATGGTGGACAGCTAGATCCAGTGGGAGCCAACTGACCTACCAGATGGCAAAGTTCTTACCTTAGGGATATGGCCAGTGACAGAAGACAGTGCATTATGAAAAAAATCACTTCAGAGGCAGGAAGCCAGCACAGAATGGCTTCTCTTAGCCTGTCCCCTGTGGCTTGCTACGGGGGTCCCTTCTCTGTCTTCCAGTCCTCCATTCACGTACGCACGAGGGAGTGAACAGTCATACAGTACCAGCCTCGGGGACCTTGCATGTTAGTTGCGGGGGGTGGGGGTGGGGAGGGGGTAAGCACCACTAAGAAAATCAAGCAGGAAAGTGGCAAAAGGTGAGCCGGAGGAAGACAGACATTTCCACTGGGGTGGTCAGGGAAGATCAGGCTAAGGAGGCAGCAAGGGGCACTTGTAAGGGGGAGGAGGGCTGCAAGGGTGGCTGGTGGCCAGCAGGGGGCAGAAGACTGAACAGTTCAAATTTGAGAGTAATCAGCCTGGGGGGGGGGGGGGGCAGAAGGGTGTGCTGAAATATGAGGCCAGAGAAAATGGTAAGAACCTCTGTTTTCATTTCAAATGATATTTAAGATGACCAAGTGGCTGGCGGGGTGGGGTGGGGTGGATGGCAGAGGGTGTTATGACCTCATTCAGCTTTGAAAGGAGCCCTCTAGGGGCCATTGTTAAAAAATAATCACCAGGCCAGGGCTCCTTTTATCCCAGCACTCAGGAGGCAGAGGTAGGAGGATCGCCATGAGCTCGAGGCCACCCTGAGACTACAGAGTTAATTTCAGGTCAGCCTGGACCAGAGTGAGACCCTCCCTGGAAAAACCAAAAAAATAAAAATAAAATGATAATCACCAGAATGGGCCAATATTTTTCTAGAGGTGGAGCCATTCATTAGTGACCTGGGCAAAAGGTGTTTTAGTGGAACGGCCAGAGAGCAGGCCATGTCGTGTCTTGAGAGTGTGAAGACGAGGGACGGACAGTGGGAAAGCCAAGGATGCTCCTAGAACTTTGGTTGAAAGTAGTGGAGGGGGGAGTAAAGATAGGAGAAGTCGGGTAGGGAAGAAAAAGAAGCAACAGTGGAGGAAAGTGAGAACAGACGCTAGACTAGTCCTGAAGGAGGCAAGAGCAGGGGTCATCAGCTCAAGAGAGCTGGACGGGAACAGGGGTGACTTGATGGTGGCCTTTTTTTTTAAATTAAAAATTTATTTTATTTATTTACTTTTTAGAGAGAGAGAGGAGAGATAGAGAATTGGCGTGCCAGGGCCTCAGCCACTACCGTCTAACTCCAGACGCTTGCGCCACCTAGTGGGCGTGCGCGACCTTGCGCTTGCCTCACCTTGCTGCGTCTGGCTTACGTGGGATCTGGAGAGTGGAACATGGGTCCTTGGGCTTCGCAGGCAAGTGTCTTAACCGCTAAAGCCATCTCTCCAGCCCGATGGCAGCCTTCTCTAGGAGCCTGGGAGCTCGCCCACATGACAACAGAGTCACAGCAGCCCAGAGCAAGTTGTGGCCTGGGTGTCTGTCTCTGGGAAAGGGGAGCTAGACGGGGAGCGAAGCGCAGAAATGGCAGACTCGAGGTGTGGGATGACTGCGGGTGCACTGGAGGCTAATGGCCAGGCGTTTCTCGCATTAACACGAGAGAGCGGGAAGGTGGGCCGGATCCGTGCTTCTGTGGTGCTTTGGGCTAGTGGCCTCAGGAAGGGGCTGGGCAGGCTCCAGAGTGCTAATTTTCACGATGCAGCTTTCTACTGGGGTTGGGGGGGACACTGTAAACAGAGCTGACTGCTAAGGGCCCTGTAGGATCCAACGTCAAGCAGGCTCGAGGAACCACAACCAGGGCCCCTGACCTGCCACGCCCCGTCTTGTAGAAAACACTAGCAAAACATGCCTTGTGTTCAGCGACTTGCAGGCAGCCACGGAGCTGAGCTGCAGGGCTAGTCTGAGAATGGCTTCCCCGTGCCAGAAAGTCCCTCACACGGTAAGGTTATCAGGTGGGCAGCGCTGTACCCGAGGAAGGACTTTGGGGGGGCCCAGGAAGTCACTTCTTCATGCTGTGCCGTCTCTGCAGTAGCAACGACGTGTAGAGACCACATGACGTCCTCCGTGGACTCGCTTTCAGCCACGTCCCTCCCTGCTGTGACTTCCCCGTACGTATATGTCAGCCTGGGAGTTAGGCGTGACAAAACCATGACCCCGATAGCTTGAGTGACACCTATCCCAGGTCACCCAAACCAATGCAGGCCAGCGCTGAGGCCGATCCTTGCTCCAAGCCACAGGCTCCTAAGCGAGTGCTCTGACGTTATTTCTACTTGTGTCCACTTGGGGGAGAGGACAGCCTTCCTCCCTCACCGGTCCCATCCCAGCCAGGGTCCTGGTTCCACCACCACCACCCCCCTACCTCCACATTTGGATACCCCCCATCTTCCTAGGCACTCTGCCTGTCCTGGATTCCTGGTGATCTCACTGTGATGGCAAGAATGACTGTACCTCTGGCACCAAAGGGCTTCCTGCCTGGAATTCTGTGCAAACGCTTTTCCTTGAAAAAGACATACATTCTTGCCTGCAAAGCCAAAGGACCCAGCTTCGATTCTCCAGGACCCACGTAAGCCAGATGCACAAGGTGGTGCACGCATCTGGAGTCCATTTTTAATGGCTGGAGGCCACACTCATTCTCTCTCTCTCTCTCAAATAAATAAACATAAAATTAAAAACTAAAAGAGGGCTGGAGAGATGGATTAGCGGTTAAGGTGCTTGCCTGCAAAGCCTGAGGACCCAGGTTCAATTCTCCAGGTCCCACGTAAGCCAGATGCGTTCGTTTGCAGTGGCTAGAGGCCATGACGCACCCATTCTCTATCTCTCTCTCCCTCCTTCTCTCTGTCTCTAATAAATAAATACATAAATAAATAAATATTTTTTAAAAGACATACATGTATAAAGTGTGGCCTTGCCATTCTCTGCTGCTCTTGGGATATGCCCTTCTATTTTCTTTTTCTAAGTATGATAGAGAAAAAGAAAAAGAAAAAGAAGCCAAAACCCTGTCCTTATATACCTTGTTTAGTTCCTAACGCCTTCCTAAGAACAAAAGCCTTCTCTCCAGTAGAGGAGACTAGGCCACTTACAAGCCCCTTCCGTGTCCCTCTGTGGGGGCCTGGTCGCTTCTCATTCCAAGCGTACAGCACACCTCAAACACATTCAGAAGGCGGCTCTTTCCCGTTGGTGACGCTAAACTCGCCTTGCTGACACAAAAACAGACCCAGGGAATCTCAAGCTGTCCCTGGAGGTGACTGAAGATCACGCACACTTTCAAGTTCACACTCCGAGACCTCGTGCCATCCCTGTTGCCCATGAGGCCATCAGCAGGGAGTGGGCACTGCCCCGTGGAAAACTCATAGGGTCATCTTTCCCCTCGTGAGCTCGTTTCGCTTGGTATGTTCCAGAACAATGAACTCTGAATTTTTTTTTTCCCTCAGTGGGTTTTGGAAGGCTGGCAAACTCTTCCCTTGGCCCTGTTTGTGAGTCTTTTAGTCACTCCATGGCTCAGGAAGCAGAGCCAACCAGAGGAGGATTTCAACCCCAGGTCATTTATGGAAAATGATGTCCTTCCTCTAATACCAACCCCCTCTCAGTTGAATGTCTGTGACTCGACACTGGCCTACAGAGCCAGTAGCTCTGTTGCAGGTGAGACTGTATACTTTGCCTACGGCAACGCTCTTCCATGGGGTTCCACTCTGACCTGAGCCAGGATCCTGAACCACACCACGGGGCACACCAAGAACAAGGGCTAATGCGAGGAGGAATGAGCTGGACAGGCAGGTGGGCACGTGTGTCAACGGACCTAACAGCCCACACCCTGGCTACCAGGGTAGCAGGAGGAAGTCCCAGGCTGGTTCTTTCAACCCAAGGCGTCTGGGCAACATCTGACCCACCTCAGGAAATCCAGCTGCTTCAAGAGGCCAGACTTCTCTCGCTGCAGACTCTCTGTCACCCGGTACACTTCCCTGAGGAAAAGACAGACACAGCCAGGTGAGTGGAAGCCGTGGGGAGGAAACAGGGGACGAGGCTTCGCAGCACGATCATACCAGGGTTTCAGACGTATTATGAAAGGGAGGGAAACAGAGAGAGGGAGGGAGGAAAAGAAAGGGAGGGAGAAGAAAGGGAAGAGTTAGGCGATCACTTTGGCAAGAAAGGAAAAGAAAAATAGGGGCAGACTTGGGAGGCTCTGACAAACGGTCTAGCTTTGTAACACGGCCTCATTTTTGTCTTTGTGCCCTGAGCCATGGCATGGAATTTAAATATATATATATATATATATATATATATGTATATATATATGTATGTATATATATATATATATATTATTCATTTATTTATTTATCGAAAAGAAAGGGGAAAAAATGGGTGCACCAAGTCTTTAGCCACTGCAAACAAACTTGAGATACATGCGCCACCTAGTGCATCTGGCTTACGTGGGTTCTGGGGAGTCAAACCCGGGTCCTAAGGCTTCACAGGCAAGAGTCTTAACCACTAAGCCATCTCTCCAGACCTGATATGTAATTTTTTTGAGGTAAGCCCAACATACTGCTTTTTTATGCGAGAGAGTGAGAGAGATAATTGGTGTGCCAGGGCCTCCAGCCACTGCAATTGAACTCCAGACATGTGCACCTCCATGCATGCACATGTGGCCTTGTGCGCTTGCGTCACTGTGCGTCTGGCTTACGTGGGACCTGGAGAGTCGAACATGAGTCTTTAGACTTCTCAGGCAAGCGCCTTAACCGCTAAGCCATCTCTCCAGCCCCTGGTGCGGAATTTTTTTTTTAATTTTTGTTGTTGTTGTTTATTTATTTGAGAGTGACAGACAGAAAGAGGCAGATAGAAAGAGAATGGGCGCGCCAGGGCCTCCAGCCACTGCAAACGAACTCCAGACGCGTGCGCCCCCTTGTGCATCTGGCTAGCGTGGGTCCTGGGGAATCGACCCTCCAACCGGGGTCCTTAGGCTTCACAGGCAAGTGCTTAACCACTAAGCCATCTCCCCAGCTCTCCCCCCTGGCGTGGAACTTTTAAGTGTCTCTCCACTTAGGGTCCAGAGTCCCTGTCCCCACGGCTCGGCGTGGCCATCCTATGAGAAGCATTCCACAGCCCGACAAGCATGTCACTTCCCGCCTGCCTGTGCTCAGTGGGCTGCAAGGACAGTCACCCCTTTGCTATACCGCTCAGTGTCATTACTGAGCAGGTGACAACAGCACCAGCCAGGAGGCCTCCCCACCAGGCACCTAATAAGCTCATTCCGTAAGTGGTGTGTTCTTTCTCCTCTTCCGTAGAGTGATCACGAAGCCACTTGACGACCACGACAGGCTCAAAAGTCCGAGTTCACCTCAGACGATCCTAATTAAGCAACTGGCAACTCTGCCGGCTCCCCGCAGAGCCGCGAATTCCTCACATTTTATTAGCAATTATATTTAATTTCAACTTAAGGGAAAGCAATGTATTTCCCATCATCCAAACGGAGTCCCTGAGTCCCTGACCAGGGCTCTGCTCAGATTCGCCCTGTGTCCCTCCCTGCCCCTCATTTTTGGCCTGGCTTGCTGCCAACGCCTGAGCCTGGCTAGATGGCTCTCCTGCCCAGAGCCCCTGCTCCTGCCTACCGGGGACAGCTAGAGTAGAAGATGTCCCCTGCTGAGGACAAACCACCCACGGTGGAATAGAGCTGAGGTCTCTGTCCCCAGGGTTTGACTCAGTAGCAGTTCCTAAATCACAAGGCATCCGTTGTATTCTCTGGCCCGGTTACAGAAGCAGGAGACAGATGGAGAATCCCAAACACAGACGCACATATGTGTAGGACATACGTATGCAAATCCATGTGCGTCTACTCGTGTAATGAGTCTATCCATGGGGATGTGTGTTGTACACATACATGCTCAGGTATATTCAGCTATTGTGTGTGTGTTCACAAAAAAAAAGAAAAAAAGAAAGAAAGGCGTTTGTGAAAACAATGGCACTTACTTAGCTGAATTTTCAAGTCCCTCTGATCTAGAGGACGAGTCTCTCTGGGTGACATGAATCTCAGGGAAAAGGGGGGCTGCTGGTTTTGTTGTTGGTGGTGGAGGGCTTATTGTTCTCCACAGGGAAGTTGTTGGTTTTGGCTGAGCTTTGGAACACTCTACAAAATACACTGGCAAGTAAAAAAAGAAATGCCGAAGGCAAAAGGAAACAGCATGGCTGGCTGGCGGTGCAGTGTTGTGAAGTGTATGTTTCTGCCTGTCTGTCTGTGTTTGTGCACACATGATCGCAAACACACAGCAGACTCTGGAAGGTTCCACAGTGGCTGGTGGTGGCCTCTGGGTGACAGGAGACAGGATCATGGGAGGAGGCCAGCCTTTTTTTTTGTTTAAATTTTTTTTTAAAGAACATGTCTTTTCACACCTGTCATAAGCTATGAGCTCGAAATGAAAGTTAATTAAAAAGGAAGCGCGGAGCTGTCGCTTCGCAGCTGACCTTCATTTTTATTATTACCTCGCTGCTCGGGAGTTTTTTTCTCTATCTCATTTTTAAATCTAGTTCTCCTACTTCCAGTGTCCTCAGAGGATGGGGGAAATTAATTTTGCCTGCTCAAAATTCTTGCTGATAAATGACTGAGTCTGTTTACTTTGCATCTCCGCGCTCTCTCCCCTCCTAGCTGCTTTGAAGTGGCATCGTGCGGTCAGTCAGTCAAACGAGGGCAGCCCACGAAAAGCCCGGTGGAACCAGGCACTGGCTCTGTCTTGGTCCTTGTGTGGCTTTGGCTAGGTGACGCCGCCTCTCTGAGCCTTGGTTTCTCCCTGCATGAAATGAGGGCGGTGGATCGGAGCCTGACGGCGCTCACGGTGGTATTGGCCTGCAGTTCTATCCCCTGGAGAACAAGCCAGGCCTCTGGCGGCTCATCTCCCTTGGATCTTACTGGGTGACCCTCCCGGGCCTGGCGGGGATTTCAGTTCCACAAGATGCTGCAAGCCCTCTGTGAAGGCTGCGGAAAGCTGTTTGTCTCTTCCTCCTGGACCCCTTCCCTCGGGCTTTCCAGAAATTGCCTCTCTGGCTTGGTTCATTAAGATAAGGCTTCCGATCTTCAGGCTGAGCTGGGGCTGGGCACCACCGACCTGGAGTTTTGCTCCTGCCCGTCTCTAAGCGCTTCTGCCTGCAGACATCTGCCGCTTGGCTTGGAGAGCGCCGCTGGATTTGAAGAGCCTGTAAACTTAAATAGCTGCTCTCGTGAGGAGGGGCTGTCCTGGCCTGCTTGTAATAAAATCCACGGTGCCTTTCCCCCAGCCAGTCATCCACACGCTTGTGTGAAGACAACTTTGGGAGTAACATCTAGAGGGATCCCAGGAGGGTGGAATGCCCAGACCAAACACGTGTCTTCCCTCTCATCGACTCAGTCCACCCCAAGTTGCGTGGGCTCCATGTGGGAGTAGGTCTTTTGGGACAACGTGACTTAGTTGGCCGACACTCAGGCAGAGCGAGGGCTTTTGTCCTGAAGCAGGGGACAGGACACGCAGAGCCGTGAGCAGCAGGCAGCTTTCCTGTCCTGTATCCTCGGGGCTCCGTGGTGCTTTCTAGGCCCAGGCACGCAGTGACCCGTGGCAGAAGACATGTGTGCATGAACGGAGAGGGCCTGAGGGAAAAGGGACAGTCTGAGGTGTGTCAGTGTTTTCTTTTGACTGGCTTGTCATTCTCTGGGAGTGTCAACGAGATATGTAGAGCTAGCGCTTAGCACGTGGGGATGTCACTTAAAGTCTTGGAACCTCAGCTTCTTCGCCTGTCCATGAGAGTTGGTAATGACAGCCACGTCAAGATGCTGTGTGGCTGAAGAGGAGATGGGAAAACTTTTACCTAAGTGAGACACGCTGAAGGCCCAGGGTCTAGCCAGCAAAAGTCTGTCAGCTGAGAAAGACCATGGGCACGTGGATAAACAGCAAGTGAGGCCCTCTGTCCTGGGCCTCCGAGCCCTTAGCCCTAATGCTCCTGAAGGTGAAAGGAGGCTTCAGTAGTGGTCCTTCTGGCTGCAAGAACAGACTCACCCCAGTTTCCCTCCGGGCATGCTTCTGCCTCTGCCAAGCTGGCTAAGCCCAGGTGGCTGGGCATCAGGAGCAAGTGCATGGGCCTGAAGGATGTGGTGTTCTCCATTCCCACTCATGCTCAGAGGAACTCTGCTAGACAAAAGGGCTGTGGAGCCGGGCGTGGTGGCACACGCCTTTAATCCCAGCACACAGGAGGCAGAGGTAGGAGGATCGCCATGAGTTCGAGGCCACCCTGAGACTCCATAGTGAATTCCAGGTCACCCTGGTCCAGAGTGAGACCCTACTTCGAAAAACCAAAAAATAAGGGGGGGTGCTGTGGAGCTAGCGTGATGATTCCAGGGTACTGCCACACTCCTGTCCCATTATCTGCTGACCCCAGAAGTCTGCCTGCTGTGCCCTGGTCCACCTGAGGCCCCAGGTCTCTAGCTTGCAACAGGCACGTGAGGCCTGTCCACTCAGCCTTTGAACAGGCTGCCTCTTGTGTGTGGGTAGAATGGTGGGTCTAGCTGCATAATATAATTCCTGCACCCAGGGTTATTTCTTGTGACTCCCAGGCAGTACTTGGCACAGCCCTAGTCTGTTTAGTAGTCTCAGAATGGACTAGCCAAAGAGAGTTAGAAGTCTCAGGGAGCATCAGGCGGGACGGATCTGCAATCACAGCGCTTGGGAGGCTGGGGCAGGAGGATTCAAGGCCAGCCTGGACTACACCCTGAGATCCTGTCGAAGGCAGGGAGGGATCCAAGAGGGGAGGGAGCAACGAGCTCCCATTGATTGCTGTTTCACAGGCCAGTCGGCAAGTGGCTAAGCAGGGAGACCCCAGGGCCACAGCACAGTGGAGGGTCTGGGCAGAGACTCACATCTCCTTCTCCCGCTGCAACTCGGAGGCTTCCCGCTGCAGGTTCTCCAGCTGCCGCTGCGCGTCCTGGAGCTCGCGGCTGGTGCGCTCCAGCTCCCGGGCCAGCTCCTGGTTGGTGACTCTCAGCTTGGTGTTCTCAGCCTTGGTCTCGTGCTTGTCCCCGTGCAGGGCTGCGCACTGGCCCTCCAGCTGCAAAAAGGGGCGGAAAGGAAGGGTGACCGGCGCTGCCCCGAAGCCCGAGTCAGTCATCACTGCCCTCCTGCGTCACTCCCGCGTGGACACTTCTGGAGGCAGGAGGGACTTCTGTTCTGACCCTGCTGTTTCCTCTCAGGAGTGCTGGACAGGCCAAGAGTGGCCCCATTCGACAGGACCACTAACGATGGGCGTTCCACAGTCCATCTGTGTCTCGCCTCCTAAATGGATTTGAGATCTCACCTAAAGTCTCTGTCCTCCAAGCCAGTTTCGTTGCCCTGAGCCATGATGGGGATGGAAAACAGCCATGTGGCCCTCTGCATAAAGCCCCTCTTCCCTACGGCAAATGCTGATAGGAAATTTATTTATTCCCTTTTCTTCCCTCAGCTATAGAAGCCCAACTCCCTTCTTCTAGATGAAAGCTTGTTTGGCTGCTAGAAACCTTGGAAATTCTAAGGGAATAGCTAAACCAGGTCAAATAGACCCCCTATCTCTTCTTACTTACGTCCCTAAAGCGACTTAAAGACATACATTTTGATAACTTCAGCTTTTTGTGTGTGTGTGTGTGTTTTGGCTGGTAACTATGCTTTGTAGAGCTCGCAGCCCTCACCAGCGGCAGAATCACACGGAGGCAAATAGATCATAATAAATTTAGTTTAATGAATGTGGCCAGCGAGGCGAGAAAGAAGCAACAAGGACCGTTGTGAGTCTCTCAAGAGGCTCCGGTGTAATCAGGCAAGCATGCAGTAATTAAATCGAGTGGCAATCATTCAGGGGAGGCATAAATCTAATTGCTAAGAATGTGATGCGGAGCACTGGGGCAGCAAAGGAGCGGTGAGGTGATATGACTGGGGACAGGGAACGGGAAGGCGACGGGGCAGTTCTGAGCACGCCTCCTCATGCTGTGGAGAGAAAGAAGACGGAGCCTAGGACCCGGGCAGGGGTGTCTTCCGGCTTGTTTTCGTGTGTAGCTAAAAATAGCCCACTCTGGAATATTCCAGAGTGAAATAATGAAGATGTGGTACATTTGTACAGTGGAATTCTACTCGGCAGTACAGGAAAAAGAAATGACGAAATTTGCAGGGAAATGGATGGAAGCTGGCAAGGATTATACTTAGTGAGGTAACCCAGGCCCAGAAAGCCAAACGTCACATGTTCTCTCTCATCTCTAGATCCTAGCTACAAATGATTGGACTTCTGTGTGAGCTGGAATAAAATTCAGTAGCAGAGGCCAGTAAGATAGAAAGGTGATACAAAGTGAATAGAAAGGGAGGGGCGGGGGGGACTTAATAGGATGGTATTGTAGATATGTAAGTAGAAGAATCGATTAATGGGGATGGGAAGGCCTAAGTGAGGTCAGGGGAAGAGATTGAGTAAAGGAAAGGTGGAGGAAGGGCTAATCAAAATCTAAGAGGGTATGAAAAAGACATATGGAAACCTACCTTTTTGGACAGTGGCACACCCAGAAGACATAGATTGTTACTAGAAAATTTTCAGTGCCAGGGACGGGATACCTTCCAATGAGTTGTTGGCTAGGGAGGTCCCTGATGCCCCCAGAACATTACAGGCCATTGCCAAGGCTCTTGGTTTCCCACCAGGAATAGATGGTAAGACCCTATTGCTACAGACTACATATGCTTGGGCTGCAAGGTCATTGAGAAATCCTGCCGGAGCTGAGCTGAAAACCTCCTCCCTGTAGACCAGCCGACAGAAAGCTGGAAAAAGCTACACTGCATGCGGCTCCGTGGGAGAGAGAGAAGTCATCAGTGGAGAGAAACAACAGTGGACACTGCAAGCCTTATATAGGCCAGCCAGGCCAAATGAGCCAACAGGTGCAATAGGAGCACGTCTGTTATGGGGGAAACCAACCTGCTCTTTAACTGGACTGGAGGCCTGTTCCACAGGAGGAAATACATGCCTGATACTGAAAACCTATGATGGGGGAAGTCATGAGCCCTAGGGGTGTAACGTCTGCTGCTATCTGGCTAAATGTATATACTATGCTCACCAAACTGCCCAGTAAGCACTTCTCTTAGTGTTCATACCCATGAGGTAAGAACGAGGATTCAGGGAGACGTCTCTCTCCAGTGAACACCTCCTGTGGGGCTCAGTCTCTCCAACACTGGGATTACAGGTGTGCGCCACCACATCCAACTCAGCTAGGACTTTAAATGACGCCTTGTGCTGCCACGTGGTTCTTCCCAGACTAAATTTAAAAGTCCGTGAGTGCAAGGAAAGGGGTCAGGCAGGAGGCAGAGATGGGGATGGGAGAAGAGCAGAGGCTCTGAGGACTCTGCCTTGACTTACCCTCCTCTGCTTCTCGTTGAGCCACTCCAGCTCTTGCTCCTTGGCCATCAGCTTGCTTTCTAGCTCCTGACTGCGGGCCTGGAATCTCTCTGTGTCCTGCCAAGAAAGCAAAGGGGGGGGGGGGACAGTGGGGCCAACGATGGAACACCTGCATGGTCCTTTGGTACTTTAAGGCTTTTTCCTCCAACACTCAGGCTTTGGTGACTTGCCTGCCCAGTGAGATAACGAGATAAAGATAGTGTAAGGCCTCAACAAGGTGCCAGCAAATTCCTGGCACCCAGACCTACCATATTCCCCTCATTTAAAAAAAAAAAAAAAATGACACAGGATCAGTCAGTCAATGTTGGAGAAAAGCAGGAAGTTCACAGAGGAGGGACCTGGGTTTGACTTGTAGGCTGTAAACTGGGGTGTAAGACTTCTAAGACTGTTTCAGACTTGGAGATTCTGGTGTGCATTGGGCACTGGTATTTGATCCTTCATGCCGCCTGTAATCTGCAAACATGGGGCCCTTACTGTGACCTTGTGGTGGCCTGAACGTTTGCTATTTTCCCACCACAATTGAAGGTTCCCAGGCCGTGTTCCTTGGGATGTCTCTGCCCTGTGCTTAGCACCCCTTTATCTCTTGTCCCAGATTTGACTCCTCACAGAGCTGCCGGAGCTGACGGTGCGGGGGCAAACAGCAGTGTGGGGGGCTGTCAGCAGCCTGGCATTTCCAACAAAACCAGTCTGGGAGGAAGATCTCCGAGCTGGGCAGTGGGAGGTTTGGAGTTGAGCCGCTGCCTGTCCAGCTAACTTGCTTCCTTCTCGTGGATCATCGTCTCTTTGTCCACAAAAGGGATCCAGAATTATTCATGCCCCCCTGCAGCGGCCCCACCCGTGAAGAGGCAGATCAGAGGCACAAACTGTGCGAGAAAGACTAACCCACTGTACCCTTTGGGTGTCTTACTACGGGAACCTCTGTGACTCCCCACGGCAGGGAGACACCTCCCCCAGGGGGCAGCCCTGGATGCCGAGTGGTCACAGCCTAGCAGCTCTGCATGAGAACCAGCAGTAGACAAGCATCAGAGCCTGGTTGTTCTCAGCTGCCAGGCCTCCGGACTTCTCCTCTCAGGGGCAGGGCACTGCCTCTGATCCTCGTCTGTCAAAGCTACTGAATCCTCATCTGACCACGTGCAACGGCGCATGCAGCGTCCGATCAGATCGCTCCTGCTGCGCCTTGTGTGAACAGAATTGGCTGCAGGGATCTGTTTTTATTTTAATATTGCTATTTTTATTCATTTATTTGAGAGAGGGAAAGAGGCAGAGTGAAAGAGAGAGAGAGAGTGAGAGAGAATGAGCCCCTCCAGGGCTTCCTGCCATTGCAAACGAACTCTAGACACATGTGTCCCCTCTGGCTAATGTGGGTCCTGGGGAATCGAACCGAGGTCCTTTAAGCTTTGCAGGCAAGCGCCTTAACCGCCAAGCCGTCTCTCCTGCCCAGGGATCTGTTTTGCTCACTTGACTTCTGCATGGATCACACAGCGGCTGCCTCGTGAAACATGCCGGGGCGAGCGAGTGATGTCCAAATCCCCACTCTGCCACTGCCATCTCCCCAGGACTTGGTGCGTATGTACTGACCCTGTCGTGACAGAGCTCTGACAGCACCTCGCAGCCTGGAGTTGGAGGGTGGAAGCCATCTTGCGCTTTCCAAAGCTTTCCCCCATGGTATCAGAGACTGTTAACATCTTTACCCCATTCGGCGGCCAGGCAAAACGCTGTGTATGAAAAGCCTTAAGGCGTTCTTTAGAGTCTCCATGTTCACTCAAAAAAAAAAAAAAAAAAAAAGCAAACAAACACACACCGAGCTTTCAGGGAACTTGGTATTGGCAAAAGAGAAGGACGGAGCGGAAGCGAGGCACGCCCTGGTATCTTAGGTGGTGTTAATTTGCCCACAACTGTGTTTCTATGACCTCTGCACACACTCAGCTTCCACATCCGGGTCCAACTTTGGCTGCTGCCATCATATCTTTGACCTATAGAGTCAAAGGGACAAAATGCTCCCCGGATCTTGTCTCCACCATGCAGTATGTCACTTGGGGGGAAGGGGGTGGCTTTCCTATTGCGGGGCTGGGGAAGCTGACATCGTTGGAGACTGTCTCAGGCCTGCATGTGTGTGAGTCCCAATTTCCCTGGACATCGAGACAGCCAGGGTGGTTTAAACTCTAAAGGACAAATAGGCGTGGTCTGGACATACCGACAAACCTGCGGGGGCTCTGGCTGAAGACCATGGCTACACGTTTCTAAAACGCATTCTGATTCTCTCCTCTCTGAATGGTTTCCGTGGTCATCCGTGGAGCAGTGGTGTGTATGCTCGAATGCAGCATTAAATTAAAATCCGGATCCGGAGAAGAGCCGGAGACAGTAGCCTGGCTCGGCTCTGAGAGGCAGCAGCAGAAGCTACCGTCTAAGATCAGTAGATTTTTTTTAAAAAATTATTTATTTATTTGAGAGTGATAGACCGAGAGAGAAAGATGCAGATAGCTAGAGAGAGAATGGGCGCGCCAGGGCCTCCAGCCACTGCAAATGAACTCCAGACGCGTACGTCCCCTTGTGCATCTGGCTTACGTGGGTCCTGGGGAATTGAGCCTCGAACCAGGGTCCTTAGGCTTCACAGGCAAGTGCTTAACCGCTAAGCCAACTCTCCAGCCCCTGTTTTCTTTTTCTTAATGAAGATGTTCCACAATGGACCGTAGCATAGTCTATGAGAGGCTTCAGTAGTTCCGAGCTCTCAAACACAGAGCAGGGGGTGGAAAGAGGTGGAGTGAATGGCCGACTGAGATACAAAGGTGTGGTAAACTTTGCATTTTTCTCCCGTGGTCCTGAGGATGGTGATCCCCATTTCTGCTAGGTGGTTATATGTTTGAGGTGTTTAAGGGGAAAGGTGGGCAGCCTCGGTCTATAATGACTGTTCACTTTGGGGGGCTGCTGCTTAGGGAGTGAAGTGGGCTGGCATGTTTCTACAGGCCTCCTATATAGGTCTAGAGGTCAAACTCAATGTCCAGGTTGCTTTGGTGAAAAAAAAAAAATTACACTGGAGAGGGATGAGATATAGCTGAATGGTAGAGTGCTTAACTAGCATGTGTAAGACCGTAGGTTCAATCCCCAGAACCCCCCTCTCCTACAAACACACACACACACACACACACACACACACGGGACTGTAATCCATCCATCTTCTTCCTTCTCCCCACCTCTCCCTCCTTTGTTTCCTTCTTCCTTCTTTCTATTCATGCATCCATGTTGGAATCCATCATTTTTCTTCCTACATTCCTCCTCCTCCTCTCTCTCTCTCTCTTTCTCTCTCTCTCCCCTCACCACTCCTTTCCTTTCATCCACATTTCTTTCCTTCTCTCCATCATCTCCCTTCTTCCCTCCCATCCCCCTTAATTCTATGTCCCTTCTTCCCTTCCTTCTATCCATTCATCCATCCACCCATGTACCCACCCGCTCATCCATCCATCCATCCGTTTATGATCTAGGAAATTGTCGGGCACTGCCAGGCACGGGCTGGAGCCTTTAGGAGAGGGTCCTGACCTTCCAGGCACGGCTAAGGACCCCCAGGCTACAGGAGAGCACTCCCTCTCCAAGCCCCGCACACCTGGACTTAGGCTCTGCCCATAGCCCTGTGACCTTTGGCCAGTGGCCTAGGAAACTCCTTACTAGCCCTCACCCAGCCCATCCCCCTGAGACGCTAGATCACCTGAACCCCTGCCATTTCCTACGTGCTAGAATGAATGTCCCCATATGCTAATTAGGCATCAGAAATGAACTTGGTACGTCCAATCCCCTTAGGACCCTTTCCCCCACCCTCAGATGCTTATAAACCCATTTCACTGACAATAAACTGAGAGAGCTGTTCAACTTTCTCCAGGGAGTGTTTTTCTCTCATCACGTGCTCACCCACCCCAGGTTTCCTGGGAGCCTTCGGGGGGGAACCGTGGCCAGGCCCCCGGAGCAAGAATCCAGGAACCCACAGGAAATTAAGACATGGTCATAAGCACATCAGTTTACATGTCAGTAGGAGACAGACAATAATGAATAAAATAAATAAGTGCATTATATATTACATTTGAAGGTGACAAATGCCTTGAAAAAAGTAAAGAGTGGGGGACACTGAGATCACACACTTGGGGGACACGGTAAGAGTCGACAGATCAACCCAGGTACCCCCTCCGAGCCAATCCCGGGGCCGGGGGCCACGGGGGGTGTGGGGGGGACACTCACTTTCAGGAGAAACTGCTCTCTCTCATTTTTCATTTGCTGTTCCATCTCCTCATAGAGATGCTGGATCTCGTCGTCGTAAGCAGCGATTTTCCTAGAGGTAGGAAACGATAAGCCGGTGGGGGTCTGAGCTCGGGCCGTGGGGCAGTGCACGGTGGGCTCACAGCACAGCTCAGGTCAGCCAACACGGCAGGACCAGGCCCTCGGGGCTGACTGACTGAGCATGGAGAAAGAGCAGAGAGGCCCAGCTGTGCCTGGCCATGGCTGCTAGAAGGTGCTGTGGGACCTCTCTCGCCACCTTTCAGCCTTTACTCCCAGCATCCCCCGCACCTCCAAATCACACACACACACAAGCCACCCACACTTAATCTTCCTTAACTCTGCCTTATTGTAACAGCAAGCCCTGGCTCCTAGCCAACTCCATTCCCTGCTCCCGTGGGTGCCTCTACTGGTCAACTTGTAGAAATTGCATCTTGTGGCTTTTCTTGGTGCTCTGTAACTTGGGTCACCTCTTTCCCAGTTTGGACGCATCCCCCCACCTCCCTACATCAGTTCTACCTGACACGACACCATCAGAGGCTCTCCCTGAAACTGCAAGCTTGGGTCTTGTGATCCAGGTTTCTCATAAGATTCCCAAAAGATTCACAGTGACAACAAAGGAAGGGTCACAACCACACCACCGCTCATGGCCATCTTAGGCACAGGATGACAGTGGACAGTATGAGATCAATGAGGCCATTTAAAGGGTAGAGATGGGCTGGAGAGATGGCTTAGTGGTTAAGGTGCTTGCCTGAAAAGCCTAGGGACCCAGGTTCAACTCTCAAGTTCCCACGTTAGCCAGATGCACATCGTGGTGCATGCATCTGGAATTTGTTTGCAATGGCTGGAGGCCCTGGTGCACCCTCTCTCTCTCCCTCCCCCTGTATCAAATAACAATAATAATGATAAATGATAAAGGCTAGAGATAACACTGAGATGCCCCTGAGGCTGCTCTGGCCCTAAGCAACCTCCCCCTACGATGAAGAGCCCTTGGCCAGGAATAAGTGAGTATCTGGAATAAAGAAAGTTACGGGATGAAGGTCCAGAGGTCTTCCCCACATATGATCCTTTTGTTTGTTTGTTTCTCCTTCTGTCCCGCTCACAGATCCTCCTTCTGCACCTCCAAACTCAAACAGGAAGGACCTCATGCTGGCATCTGACCTGACACTGGAAGTCATCATACTGACCATTAACCTTCCCAGGTAATAGCCTTTTCTCTGACCATGCAGGGAGACCTTCTCGCTGCCTTCCACTTCCTGTGCCCTCCTCTTCCAGGAATGAGAATTCCAGTTCCTACAAGGTCCAAGTTGATGTTTGTGGATGTTGTGCAGGGAACTGTTTGAAATGTGTAGTGTACACAGATACACCCAAAATTTGTCGTCTGACATTCTTAACACCAAGGTGGCAAGCCCACCCTATCTTTTATTAAGGTTCCATAAATTGAGAAAAACACCCCTCATTCTCATTTCTAAGAAGCACTGGGGAGGTTTCTGAACAAAATTTAAAGGATGAGAATGTAGCTATTCTCCCTCATCATTTGACCTCTCCTCCCATGTGCATGTCAGGTCCTCAAGCCAGGGCCAGATCTTTGCTACTTTCCCAGGCTTCGCAAATCCCAGTTACTACCTGAGGGGTGGGATTGGCCACATGGGCAGACTGAGTAGTGAAGAATGACCCATGTGGACTACTATGCTCCTAGATCTTCAGAAATCACAGATCAGACCCAGCCCAAAGAACCCAAGTGAGACTCCACAGTCAGGGCCATTCATCCCAGACCACCAGCCTCTGAGATCTGGTTCTTGCCTGTACTCTGAAGGTCAGATCCTCGAAACAATTATATGACAATGGCTCTGGAATCATCTATTGCTCAGCAATAGATGACAGTCCTCCAGGATGTGGTAAGCCAGGGCTTATCAATGTGCTCTGCAGCTGGGGTGGTAAGCGTCCTTTTGGCTCAGGGTAAGATGTCTCTTCTTGGTAAATAACAGATATTTGAGCTTGTTACTCCCACTCTCAGCTAGCCTTAGAAGAATTAGAAGAAGTAAGAAGAAAGCAGCCATGCTGTGGTATAGGGACACCACGGTCAGAAATAGACACCGTGGGCTGGAGAGATGGCTTAGAGATTAAGGCGTTTGCCTGCAAAGCCAAAGGATCCCGGTTCGACGCTCCAGGACCCACGTTAGCCAGATGCACAAGGGGGCGCACGCATCTGGAGTTCATTTGCAGTGGCTGGAGGCCCTGGAGCGCCCATTCTCTCTCTCTCTCTCCCTCTCCCTCTTTTAATGTTTTAAATAAATAAATAAATAAAATATATTAAAATATACTAAAAAAAGAAATAGACACCGTTCAGAGGAACTTTCAGGAAGCAAGATGGTTTTCACTGTCTTGGAGTTATCTTCCAGTGCTGGGAGAAACTCAAGATGCTGGTTGGCAAATGGCATCTAGGGGGAAGTTTAGATAGCAATTCCAACTACATAAATACTGCAGAACTAATAAAGTAAGATGAGAACAGCTCAAAAAATTGATTTGGCTCTGCAAAAGCAATTCTAATTGCAGTCATTTGTACAAAATGTTTACCATCTAAGCCTAATAATCATGCAAAGCATTGATTCTATGATATCATTAACTATGCTGTATTAATTTTGCTCTAAGTTTTACTTGACTAAATTAAAATTCTTATTTTTTTTACTTTTAAAATTTATTTGCGAGAGGAAGAGGCAGAGAGAGAAAAAGACAGAGAGAGAGAGAGATAGGAGACTGTATTAGGGCCTCCAGCCACTGCAAATGAACTCCAAAATCATGTCCCACCTTGTGCAACTGGCTTTTGTGGGTCCTAGGAATTGATCCTGGGTCTTTAGGTTTTGTAGGCAAGTGTGTTAACCACTAAGCCATCTCTCCAGCCTGAGAGCTGTTTTGTTTGTTTGTTTCATAAGAAAACAATATGAGCCTCAACCCCTAAATGAGTCAAGATGCAGAACTGTGGGGGTCTGGGAAGAAAGCTCCCTGAGAGAAAGAAGTGCTTGTTTTCAGGGAAGAAAGGGCTCTGGGTTCGAAAGAGCTCAGAGGTGATCAGGAGGGGAAGTAAAAGCTTAGTCACTAAAAGCTCCTGTCAAAGAGATCAATCAGAGGCTCAGGCACCATTTGAGCTGGAATTGCACAGCCCAGTGTGTGTCTGCAGGACTCCACAGGGATCCTGGGAGTAGGGATGGAGAGAGACACTCCAAACAGACCTGTGGGACTCCACAGGGCTCCTGTGAGCAGGGATGGAGAGGGACACTCCAGACAGACCTGTGGGACTCCACAGGGCTCCTGAGAGAAGGGATGGAGAGGGACACTCCAAACAGATCTGTGGGACTCCACAGGGGTCCTGTGAGCAGGGATGGAGAGGGACACTCCAAACAGACCTGTGGGACTCCACAGGGCTCCTGTGAGAAGGGATGGAGAGGGACACTCCAAACAGACCTGTGGGACTCCACAGGGCTCCTGTGAGCAGGGATGGAGAGAGACACTCCAAACAGACCTGTGGGACTCCACAGGGCTCCTGTGAGCAGGGATGGAGAGAGACACTCCAGACAGACCTGTGGGACTCCACAGGGATCCTGTGAGCAGGGATGGAGAGGGACAATCCAAACAGACCTGTGGGACTCCACAGGGCTCCTGGGAGCAGTGATGGAGAGAGACACTCCAAACAGACCTGTGGGACTCCACAGGGGTCCTGTGAGCAGGGATGGAGAGGGACACTCCAAACAGACCTGTGGGACTCCACAGGGGTCCTGTGAGCAGGGATGGAGAGGGACACTCCAAACAGACCTGTGGGACTCCACAGGGCTCCTGTGAGCAGGGATGGAGAGAGACACTCCAAACAGACCTGTGGGACTCCACAGGGGCCCTGTGAGCAGGGATGGAGAGAGACACTCCAGACAGACCTGTGGGACTCCATAGGGGTCCTGTGAGCAGGGATGGAGAGAGACACTCCAGACAGACCAGTGGGACTCCACAGGGCTCCTGTGAGCAGGGATGGAGAGAGACACTCCAAACAGACCTGTGGGACTCCAAAGGGCTCCTGACCTGTGGGCTCCTGTGAGCAGGGATGGAGAGAGACACTCCAAACAGACCTGTGGGACTCCACAGGGCTCCTGTGAGCAGGGATGGAGAGAGACACTCCAGACAGACCTGTGGGACTCCACAGGGCTCCTGTGAGCAGTGATGGAGAGAGACACTCCAGACAGACCTGTGGGACTCCACAGGGCTCCTGTGAGCAGGGATGGAGAGAGACACTCCAAACAGACCTGTGGGACTCCACAGGGCTCCTGTGAGCAGGGATGGAGAGAGACACTCCAAACAGACCTGTGGGACTCCACAGGGCTCCTGTGAGCAGGGATGGAGAGAGACACTCCAGACAGACCTGTGGGACTCCACAGGGCTCCTGTGAGCAGGGATGGAGAGAGACACTCCAGACAGACCTGTGGGACTCCACAGGGCTCCTGTGAGCAGGGATGGAGAGAGACACTCCAAACAGACCTGTGGGACTCCACAGGGCTCCTGTGAGCAGGGATGGAGAGAGACACTCCAAACAGACCTGTGGGACTCCACAGGGCTCCTGTGAGCAGGGATGGAGAGAGACACTCCAGACAGACCTGTGGGACTCCACAGGGCTCCTGTGAGCAGGGATGGAGAGAGACACTCCAGACAGACCTGTGGGACTCCACAGGGCTCCTGTGAGCAGGGATGGAGAGAGACACTGCAAACAGACCTGTGGGACTCCACAGGGCTCCTGTGAGCAGGGATGGAGAGAGACACTCCAGACAGACCTGTGGGACTCCACAGGGCTCCTGTGAGCAGGGATGGAGAGAGACACTCCAGACAGACCTGTGGGACTCCACAGGGGCCCTGTGAGCAGGGATGGAGAGAGACACTCCAGACAGACCTGTGGGACTCCACAGGGCTCCTGTGAGCAGGGATGGAGAGAGACACTCCAAACAGACCTGTGGGACTCCACAGGGCTCCTGTGAGCAGGGATGGAGAGAGACACTCCAGACAGACCTGTGGGACTCCACAGGGCTCCTGTGAGCAGGGATGGAGAGAGACACTCCAGACAGACCTGTGGGACTCCACAGGGCTCCTGTGAGCAGGGATGGAGAGAGACACTCCAAACAGACCTGTGGGACTCCACAGGGCCCCTGTGAGCAGGGATGGAGAGAGACACTCCAAACAGACCTGTGGGACTCCACAGGGCTCCTGTGAGCAGGGATGGAGAGAGACACTCCAGACAGATCTGTGGGACTCCACAGGGGCCCTGGGAGCAGGGATGGAGAGAGACACTCCAAACAGACCTGTGAGACTCCACAGGGGTCCTGTAAGCAGGGATGGAGAGAGACACTCCAAACAGACCTGTGGGACTCCACAGGGCTCCTGTGAGCAGGGATGGAGAGAGACACTCCAAACAGACCTGTGGGACTCCACAGGGGTCCTCTGATCAGGGATGGAGAGAGACACTCCAAACAGACCTGTGGGACTCCACAGGGCTCCTGTGAGCAGGGATGGAGAGAGACACTCCAAACAGACCTGTGGGACTCCACAGGGGCCCTGGGAGCAGGGATGGAGAGAGACACTTCAGACAGACCTGTGGGACTCCACAGGTCTCCTGTGAGCAGGGATGGAGAGAGACACTCCAGACAGACCTGTGGGACTCCACAGGGCTCCAGTGAGCAGGGATGGAGAGAGACACTCTAAACAGACCTGTGGGACTCCACGGGGGCCCTGGGAGCAGGGATGGAGAGAGACACTCCAGACAGACCTGTGGGACTCCACAGGGACCCTGGGAGCAGGGATGGAGAGAGACACTCCAGACAGACCTGTGGGACTCCACAGGGCTCCTGTGAGCAGGGATGGAGAGAGACACTCCAAACAGACCTGTGGGACTCCACAGGGCTCCTGTGAGCAGGGATGGGGAGAGACACTCCAAACAGACCTGTGGGACTCCACAGGGGCCCTGTGAGCAGGGATGGAGAGAGACACTCCAGACAGACCTGTGGGACTCCACAGGGCTCCTGTGAGCAGGGATGGAGAGAGACACTCCAAACAGACCTGTGGGACTCCACAGGGGTCCTGGGAGCAGGGATGGAGAGAGACACTCCAAACAGACCTGTGGGACTCCACAGGGCTCCTGTGAGCAGGGATGGAGAGCGACACTCCAAACAGACCTGTGGGACTCCACAGGGCTCCTGTGAGCAGGGATGGAGAGAGACACTCCAAACAGACCTGTGGGACTCCACAGGGCTCCTGTGAGAAGGGATGGAGAGGGACACTCCAAACAGACCTGTGGGACTCCAAAGGGACCCTGGGAGCAGGGATGGAGAGAGACACTCCAAACAGACCTGTGGGACTCCACAGGGATCCTGGGAGCAGGGATGGAGAGAGACACTCCAAACAGACCTGTGGGACTCCACAGGGGTCCTGGGAGCAGGGATGGAGAGAGACACTCCAAACAGACCTGTGGGACTCCACAGGGCTCCTGGGAGCAGGCATAGAGAGAGACACTCCAAACAGACCTGTGGGACTACACAGGGATCCTGGGAGCAGGGATGGAGATGGACACTCCAAACAGACCTGTGGGACTCCACAGGGGTCCTGGGCGCAGGGATGGAGAGAGACACTCCAAACAGACCTATGGGACTCCACAGGGATCCTGGGAGCAGGGATGGAGAGAGACACTCCAAACAGACCTGTGGGACTCCACAGGGATCCTGGGAGCAGGGATGGAGAGGGACACTCCAAACAGACCTGTGGGACTCCACAGGGGTCCTGGGAGCAGGGTTGGAGAGAGACACTCCAAACAGACCTGTGGGACTCCACAGGAGTCTTGGGAGCAGGGATGGAGAGAGACACTCCAAACAGACCTGTGGGACTCCACAGGGATCCTGTGAGCAGGGATGGAGAGAGACACTCCAAACAGACCTGTGGGACTCCACAGGGATCCTGTGAGCAGGGATGGAGAGAGACACTCCAAACAGACCTGTGGGACTCCACAGGGGTCCTGGGAGCAGGGATGGAGAGAGACACTCCAAACAGATCTGTGGGACTCCACTGGGCTCCTGTGAGCAGGGATGGAGAGGGACACTCCAACCAGACCTGTGGGACTCCACAGGGATCCTGGGAGCAGGGATGGACAGAGATACTCCAAACAGACCTGAGGGACTCCACAGGGACCCAGGGAGCAGGGATGGAGACAGACACTCCAAACAGACCTGTGGGACTCCACAGGGATCCTGTGAGCAGGGATGGAGAGAGACACTCCAAACAGATCTGAACATAGGGTATGCAGCATTCCAGCCATATTCTGCCTCAAAGGGAAGAGATGACCACAATTTCAAATCTACTCTTATTGCATAATGGCCCCAAACAGACTTTGAAGTCTTCTCTGGGAGGGCTCTCCCCTACTTTTTTCTTTTATGCAAGAGACTGAGAGCAAGAGAGAGAGAGAGTTCATGCCCCAGGGCATCCAGCCACTGCAAATAAACTCCAGATATGTGTGCCCCCTTGTGTGCATATGCAACCTTGTGTGCTTGTGTCAATGTGCGTCTGGCTTACGTGGCACCTGGAGAGTTGAACATGAGTTTTTAGGCTTTGTAGGCAAGTGCCTTAACCATAAAGCCGTCTCTCCAGCCTTCTCCACTATTTAAAAAAAATTCTTTTATTTATTTATTTGCAAGCGCACAAGGAGAGAGAGAGAATGAGAGAGAGAGAGAGAAAATTGGTGCATCAGGACCTCATGTCTCTGCAAACAAACTCTGGACACATGCACCACACCACTTTTGTGCATCTGGCTTTACATGGGTACTGGGGAATTAAACCTGGGTTGTCAAGCTTTGCAGGAAAGCACTTTAACCACTGAGCTGTCTCTCCAGCCCTCCCCTATCTTTTCAACCCTCACTGACCTTTATGATCTGTGAGGACTCCATGCATCCTCACTGAACAATGGTACAGGTAGTACAAATGGTCCTGAACTGTTGGAGTTCCATTTGGACACAGGTGGTTTCTACTGGGTTATGGACACTCAATATTGTTAGCTCATCCCCAAGTCCTAGGCTAAAAACACGAATACCGAATGCTAGAAGGAACTCAGTTTACAACTTTGAGTACCAAATCCGGAACCATATGGGACACAGTGAAGGGATGACACAACTCCAAGGTAATTGAAATTCATGTTTGGGAAGTCTGTCTGATCCAAACTTCTTTTTCCCAGTGCTAAAATCCTTGCTGCCATTTACTGAAAGCAGGTTAGAACGCCTCCCATGACAGGAACTCACTGTCTCTCCAAACAGTTCCTTTTATCTGGAATATTCTGGCTTTTGGAAATATGCCTTCCTGTAACCTTGTCCTTCTTCTGCATAAACACTTTCCAGAAATTTGAAAACAGCTTCAAGTTCAAGGAGAGGCCTTGGGTTTAGACAAGGCCTCTCTCCTTCCCACAAACGAGTTTCACACAGATTTTCTTTCGCAAGTCTCTGCACCATTCCTCATGCTATTCTCTGATTACCTTTCTGAAGCCACCAACCCTCAATGAAAGGTGACTATCACCTCACTTGTTCTAGAAGGTGTGTGTATGTATTCACGTAGTCTAAAATCACATTAGCTTCTCTTAGCAGTCACACCACAGTTGGTGAATGAGGAATCCAACCCACTTGCCAGCTAAAATCTCTAAAGTAAATCTTGTCTGTATGAGTCTTTTTATTTTATTTTAAAGATGGAACTATTGAGTTACATCTCCCTCGTCTATACTCCTGGCCTGTGGACACTGGGGAACAATCTCAAATGCCATTCTGCTAAATTTCATGTCTATTTGCAGCTTCCCATCTTCCCAACCTTCTGCTATGTTAATGGTCCCCACTTGGCCACCTAATGTATTCAATGACCTTCCAAGTTTTATTGATATTTCAAATTTAGCTTATGCTCAGAATGAAGCTAAATAACCTATCATGTTAGATTTAATAATTTATCTGAGCGTTATCTAAGGCAGTACTTTTATTTGGCGGTTCTGGGGATTGAACCCAGAGCTCTGCACATGCTGGGTAAGTGCTCCGTCATTGAGCGACACACCCTAGTCCCAGAAGGATGGGTTTGTTTTTTGTTTGTTTGTTTGCGTGCATGCACATGTGTATGTGAATATTTATTTACGTGTGGGGCATGCGTCTTTGCATATGCTTGTAGGTACGTGGAGGCCAGAGAGCAACCTCTGTTATGATCCTCAAGCAAGCCATCCACCTCTTTAAAATTGTGTGCGTGTGCATGTGTGTATGCATGTGCACGTATGTGGGAAGGAGGTGTGTGCGTGTGCATGTGTGTGGAGGGAGGTGGATGGAGTATGGATGTGTGGAGGGAGGCGTACACATGTGTATGGATGTATAGAGGCTACTTCACATATGTGTACGCATGTGTGGGGACGTGTGCGTGTGTGCACTTGTGAACACGTGTGCAGAGGCCACAGGAGGGCGTTGAGTCTCTTCCTCTACGGTTCTTCGCCTATGTCTTTTGAGACAAGGTCTTCAATTGAATCTGGAGCTCATCATTTTGGTTTTTGTTGTTGTTTTTGCTTTGTCTACATGGACTGACCAGGGAGCCAGGCCATTTGGGCTTTGCCTCCCCCGGTTCTGGGGTCACAGGTGCAAGTAGCCATGCCTAGCTTGACTACTTGGGGAACCCACTCAGGTCTTTATGTTTAAGCATAACTGCACTTACCCCTGAGTTGTCTCTCCACTCTTGAGAAGATTTCACAAAATTTCAAGTCTTAGTGTATTATGCAAAGCGAATATAGAAAAAAAATATTGGTGCCGCATTTACTATTTCGGATCTATTAACTTGTCTTCTCTAGCTAAAAACATCAATTTTTCATAATGTATGTAAGAATGCATATTCTCTTTGCAAGGAATTCTACTACATTCATCTCTTGCTGTTTGATGGGTTGAACAGTCTTTGTGTCTTTAATGTACTTTTGCCTGCAAAATCTGAGATGTTCATCAATCTTCCAAAATCAATTTTATCAATGTCTCCTTGATTTTCTAAGTTCCTGCCTATGCACATTGCTGTGACTATGTTTGGTGCTTAAAGGTTACATTTTGTGTCTTCTTATTTTTTGGTTAGTTATTTTTAGACGAAATCTTGCTCTGTAGTCCAGACTGGCCTCAAACATACTATGTAGCCCAGGTTGGCTTTAAACTTGGAGAGATTCTCTTGCCTCAGCCTCCCACTGTATCTTCTTAAAAGGATGGGATGTTTTTCCACTATAAATTCTTCCCTTTATCTCCCTTTGTTCCTGCCGTTGGTAAGAATGTCAGCTAAGACAAGGACAGTAACTTGCAACGGAACCCTGGGCTATCAGCACTGTGTGACCATAACTATTCAAGCCCCCTTCTCCAGCTGTTCTCCAAACGCTCCCTCCAATTCCACCTCTAGCGTGTCCATTCTCTCATCCAACTCTCCACTTTTGCCTCTCATCACTGCGAGCTACGTGAGCAATGGGAGACAGGGCCGAGGTAGGTGGAGAAGAAGGGAAGCAGGAGATCCAGTTTCTGCATGAGACAGAGAGACAGGGGCGTGGTGAAGGGGCCGTCCAGAGTAAGTAATGGTCACGAGCTCCAACATCTATCTTTTCCTTCTCATTCTTTCCCTAGGATGGCTGAGTTCTCCCCCAGGATGTACCCATAGTAGCTCAGGTCATAAACCTGTTGCTGAGACAGCTGTTTCAACATCATTCCTTAGGTTATAATATATTGCTTCATTCGACATCAACCAAGAGGTAAGAGGATCACTGTGAGTTCCAGGTGAGCCTGGGCTAGAGTGAGACTCTGCCTCAAAAAGACAGAGGGGGGGGGATTGAGAGAGGAGGGAGAGCATCCCTAGTGGGGGGATTGAGAGAGGAGGGAGAGCATCCCTAGTTTTGGGATAAAGAAATGGTTTTCTGATTAAAGGTTATTTGCTGACAAAGCCTGATGGCCTGAGTTTGATTTCCCAGCACCCAAGTGAAGCCCGGTGCACGAATCAGCACACGCATTTGGAGTTCGTTTGCAGTGTCAGGAGGCCCTGCCGTGCCCATTCTCACTCACTCTGCTTCTTTCCTTCTGTCGCTCTGTCTCTCTCAATCACACAAATGGTTGGTTAATTAATTAATTCAAAAAAAAAAATCAACCGAGAGGCAAGTCGAAGCCGTGACTCCCTCGTCAGTTGTGCACACATGTATGAGAAGAAAGGCGTGCAGGCGTGAGCAGCATTAGGAGCCGGGAGTGAACAAAGCGGAAGTGGCTCAGCTGAGAAGATTAAATATGCGTGAGTCACCACTGACGTGAGTGTTGACTGAGCCTTGCTTCAAGTGTACTGCTCGGGGTCAAGTAATTCAAACTTACATTGTGCTCTGCACCCTAAGAACTCAGCCCGCAAGAACACCAAGCCCACCCACAGCGGCACAGGGTGGGGTCGGGGAAGGAGTAACAAGAAGAGGCCTTGCACCTCCAGAAGACTGAGAAGAGTATCTTCCTGGGCTCTGGCTGACAATGGAGGACGATCTCGTAGTGTCTTCCTGGGCTCTGGCTGACAATGGTGGACGATCTCGCAGTGTCTTCCTGGGCTCTGGCTGACAATGGAGGACGATCTCGCAGTGTCTTCCTGGGCTCTGGCTGACAATGGAGGACGATCTCGCAGTGTCTTCCTGGGCTCTGGCTGACAATGGAGGACGATCTCGCAGTGTCTTCCTGGCCTTGGCTGACAATGGAGGATGATCTCGTAGCGTCTTCCTGGGCTCTGGCTGACAATGGAGGATGATCTCGTAGCGTCTTCCTGGGCTCTGGCTGACAATGGAGGATGATCTCATAGTATCTTCCTGGGTTCTGGCTGACGATGGCAGAAGACCTCATTGTGCATTCCTGGGCTCTGGCTGACAATAGCCCCCCTGTGACTTCAGAGCCCTGGCCAAAGGAGGACAGTGGAGTTCTCGGAGGAGATGTTAGGAAAGGTTGTGCCAGAAAAGGCAGCTTTCTGACAGGTAAAGGGAAATAACTGTTACACAGTGATAATGCCCCGCAGGGCCGTGAAGGTATGAGAGAATGAGTCCTTTGGAAGTCAGGATTAAAAACCCAAGCTGGGGCTGGGAGATGGCTCATTGGGCAAAAGGCTTGCTGCCCAAGCATGGGCATGTATTTGGAATCCTCAGCACCCATATAAACGCTGGATCAGTGGCTTGTACTTGTGTGTGTGTGTGTGTGTGTGTGTGTGTGTGTGTGTGTGTGCTGGGCACGCAGGCCGGAGTCCTTAGGGCTCACTGGCTGCCAACTCTAGCCAAATTTTACTGTGTGTGAAAAAGTAAGGTGGAGAGCGACAGAGCAAGACAGACACCTAACACCAAGTCTCAACCTCTGGCCTTCATGCACAGCCGCACACACTCAAAATAAAATGAAATGCATTAATTTATATTAAACACCGACAAAAAGAGTCAAAATCAGAGGCTGACAGGTCACCTGGGATGTCTGTAGCAAATGTTCCCTTTCTGTAGGTTGACCGCTTGTTGTGTGTGTGTGTGTGTGTGTGTGTGTGTGTGTTGTGGTGGGGGGGGGTGTTGCAAGGGAACTGAGGCACTAAGGATGGGGCATGGGGCAAGGAAGAAGATGTGAGGATACCATGAGTGTAAAGCAAATTCCAGGCTTAGGATGACAGGCCTTTCTAGATCATCTGCAGAAGCCCGAAGGCTGAGATGCAGTTAGCAATGACCTACCCTGCCAGGCTCCCCCAGGGACTGTGAAAGCCAATTAACCCCCACAACGTGCTTGGCACACTGAGAAGGAGGGTACCGTATCGCGCCCAGCGTCACTGCTCAGCCACGCTGGGGGTCCAGCGGGCACGCTCAGGACCCCGCTCCCTACTGTGGGACTCCGCCTGTTCAAGATGGGCCAAAATATTTCGTTCCATTTCCCTCTCTCCTCTCTCCTTACTGAAGAATAAAATCCAGTGAGGTTTCAAAAGGTTTCCAATGTCATCCAGGCCCACCTTCCAGGTTCTTTCTAGACAAGGGTATGCTAAAGTCATTCCAAGACAGAGTAATCTCTCTCTCTCTCTCTCTCTCTCTCTCTCTCTCTCTCTTCTAAATGCAGACATGTCCATGACCTTGGAAGAAAAGGCGGCATTTCTGCACACCTCTGAGCATGTCTCAGGAGCATACGCTCAAGGCAGCGGTTCAGAAGTGGCCACTGGTAAGGATGGTTTTCAGCCTCATGTCATGTCTTTGCTTGGAAGCAGGGCAGTGGTTAAATGACATGTCCCTTGTTGGTCAATTAACTAAGTACGGACGCAAAGATAGAGCCTGGCCTGCCGTGAAAGGCCAAGAGCCGACCAAGCTCCTGCTTCCCCAAACCAAGCTGGTTGTAAGCGTTAATACTGTCTGCCAACTTGACAGGTTCTAGAATCACCTAGGAGACAAGAAGAAATCTGTGGGCATGTCTGAGCATTGGGGCTTTCTAGATCAGGTCAGTTGTGCTGGGAAGACTCACCCTAAGTGGGGGTAGCACCGTTTCCACAGAATGGGGTCCTGGAATGAATAAAAGAGAAACTGAGTTGAGCAGCTCTCTGCTTCCTGACCATGGACACCACGTGACCAGCTGTGACCAGCTGCCTTTCCTTGCCATGACAGACTGTACTCCCCAACTGCAAGCCCAAATCAACCCTTCCCTCTGTAAGCTGCTTTGGTCAGGGGTCTTGTTACAGCAACAAGCGAACCAAAATCCTGTATTTCTAATGCATGTCTGTATGTCCTAGCGTACCTGTGTGGAGGTACGCATGCACGTACCTTGGCTGTCCGTTTCTCAGGAATGCCATCACCTTTTTTTTTTTTCTTTTGAAACAGGGTCTCTGAAAACTTAAAACAGGGGTTGTCGTGAGCCCTAGGGGTGTAACGTCTGCTGCTCTCTGGCTAAATGTATATACTATGCTTATCAAACTGCCCAGTAAGCACTTCTCTTAATGTTCATAACCTTATATTAATGCTACTCTCACTTTTGGTAGAGAATCTTCTCTTTTCAGATGGCAGTGACCTTGGGACGACTCAGAAGGCATCATGGTGCTGGAAAGAAGTGACAGGAGTGCTCAGTACTGCAGTATCTCTATCACACCTTCCAAGGCTCAGGGTCTATTGTGGAAGAGGTGGTAGAAAGATTGTAAGAGCCAAAGGAAGGGTGGGATTCCTTACAACGTGCTCCCCCCAGACACAAAATGGCCTGGATATCCATGACCTCACAGTGCCTGACACTACCTACACAAGACCATCATAATAGGAGAAAAAGATCATGACATCAACATAAAAGAGAGACTGATTGAGAAGGGGAGGGGATGTGATGGAGAGTGGAGTTTCAAAGGGGTAAGTGGGGGGAGGGTATTACCATGGGATATTTTTTATAATCATGGAAGTTGTTAATAAAAGTTTAAAAAAAAAAAAGAAAGAAAAGCAGGGTCTCTCATTAGACTGGAACTTGCCAACTAGGCTACACTAGCTGCCAGTGAGCCCCAGTGATCTGCCTCTCTCCCCCTCCCCGGGGCCGGCATTGCAAGCAGGAGCCACCACATTCGACATCTTTGTGGAGGCTCCTCAAGCTTGAACTCAGCTCCTCGGGCTTGCAAGGCGAGCATTTTACCCACTGACCCATCTCCCAGCCCCCAAGACACCGGTCTTGAGTGGTGTGAAGAAAATGAGAGTCAAAACGGTAAGGGCTGGAGAGATGGCTTAGCAGGTAAGCGCTTGCCTGTGAAGCCTAAGGACCCTGGTTCGAGGCTCGATTCCCCAGGACCCACATTAGCCAGATGCACAAGGGGGCGCACACGTCTGGAGTTCGTTTGCAGTGGCTGGAGGCCCTGACGCGCCCATTCTCTCTCTCTCTCTGCCTCTTTCTCTCTCTCTCTCTCTCTCTCTGCCTCTTTGTCTGTCACTCTCAAATAAGTAAAACTAAACAAGAAATGAGGAACAGGGCTGGAGAGATGGCTTAGTGGTTGAGCATTTGTCTGTGAAGCCTAAGGACCCCAGTTCAAGGCTCGACTCCCCAGGATCCACGTTAGCCAGATGCACAAGAGGGCACATGCATCTGGAGTTCCTTTGCAGTGGCTGGAGGCCCTGGCGCGCCCATTCTCTCTCTCTATCTGCCTCTTTCTCTCTCAAATAAATAAATAAAAATAAACAAAAAAATAAAAAAAAAACGGTAATGCTATCAGGTGACCAAGGGTCAGAGAAGAAAGGAAAGCCAGGCTTCCAGCCACCACGACCCTGCAGTGCCCTCACCTGCAGCCTCAGATACAAGACTGACCACTCCACAGGTTCGCATTTAGGACTGGAGTCGGTCTCGGTCTCTGTAATGCACGGTTTATCCCTCTCTCTGCCTCTCTCTGTCTCATACGCAGGCGCGCACACTGTTAGCGTCCAGACAATGAAAGGAAAACGTCAGTGCATAGAAAATTCTGTGAAGGTGTGAATCGCCGACTGGATGTTCAGGATGGATGGGTTTTTCTTCATGCAATTCTGCTGTCTCTGCATACCGCCCCCCCGCCCCCGTGGTGCTCTCCCAGCCCTATGAAGCAAACCATTTGTCGTGAGTGAGGTTTACCAGTGACTCCCGTGGCGCGCCGAGCACAGGCTGTCCTCACCTGCCACTCTGCTCACAGGGCAACGTGAACAGCGGGCCAGTGCCCCAGAGAACAACACGCTCATAAAGTCCGCGCATCCGATTAAGCCTGGTCTCACCAAGAGCCTCCTCTGCTCACCCTATGCGCAGGACTGAGACTGCAGATTAGAAGGGCACCCTGGGGTGTAGCTTTTGCAGGCTGAAACCTTCTGAAAGAACACGCTAACAGCAGCGTGTCTCAAGACGTGGCCCGCGGCCTTCCCGCCTCGGAACCACATAGGGCTGTGCTGCAGTGCCCATTCCCAGGCTGCTCCCTGACATGCACACACTTGGGCCTTCTTTTTTTTAACTTATTTTTATTTTTACTTATTGATTTATTTGACAGAGAAAGATGGAGAGAGAGAGAGAGAATGGGGGCACCAGGGCCTCCAGGCACTGCAAACGAACTCCAGACGTGTGCACCCCCTTGTGCATCTGGCTAACGTGGGTCCTGGGGAATCGAACCTCCATCCTTTGGCTTTGTAGGCAAACGCCTTAACCTCTAAGCCATCCCTCCAGCGCAGGGATGCTACTTTCTAGTATAAAGCCATCTGGTACTTTTGATGCATGCAAACATGATAGGGACAGGACAGCTTCCTTCCCCTGCTGACGCTCTCCTCGTGACCCTACGGCTCCACCCTAAGGAACGCGGCGCTTGGACGTTGGGTGCTGGGTGTGACAGCAGTGGCCTGTCCCGCTATGTAGCATGTGCCCACCTCCGTCTTGTCCTCTTCCTGGAGTTCAGTCACTCTGGACAGGACGTGCCTGGACACTGACTGAGCAGGGTTTTAACTGAAGGTCCTTAAAGAACTGCAGACACTACCTATGGACAAGACAAGGCTGGATAGATGAAGACCCGAGGCCGAGGCTGGCACAGGGCAGGCTGCTAAGCCTATCAAGGTCAAGTTTGTTTCCACTAGCTTTCAGTGTTATGTACGTGTAAGCGTATAGCACCTGCAAAGGAAAAGCACGTTTCTTCTGTTAAGTTCACAATCGCAAAGGGTCTGAAAAGCAAGGGTCCCATTCATTCATTTCTGTGGTCAATAAAGAATCTGATGCACCCATGGGCTGGAGAGATGGCTTAGCGATTAAGCGCTTGCCTGTGAAGCCTAAGGATCCAGGTTCGAGGCTCGATTCCCCAGGACCCACGTTGGCCAGATGCACAAGGGGGGGCGCACGCGTCTGGAGTTCGCTTGCAGTGGCTGGAGGCCCTGGCGTGCCCATTCTCTCTCTCTCTGTCTCTCTCTCTCTCTCTTCTCTCTCTCTATGTGTCAATTGCTCTCAAATAAATAAAATAAGCAAAACAAAAAGAATCTGATGCCCCAAGTGGTAAAGCAAGCAGCTTAAGGTCACGTGGCCAGCGCAGGGTAAGAACTCCAGTTCTTCCTGCCTCCCATGTCAGCAATCTGCTGCCCACCACCTTAGCTCACTGGTCCTGGACCCAGAGGGTCCCCCTGGATGAGACGGGCAGAGCGTGGGAGTCCCCACCTGCACTGGAGCTCCCCGGCGACCAGCCGGCAGGGCTATCAACTCAGGACAGCCATGAAAGGGCTACGATGGTTTTGCCTAGGAAGCCAAGAGTGGCCCTGGCTTTCATCTCAAGAACTATACAGACGGTTTTCTTCTTAGGGTCTAGGCACTCCCGGAGGCCTCTCTCTAAAGGATGTCAGGTTAAGAGGCTCTCCAGCCCATCGGGGTCACCTGTGTCTCTCCGCAGGCCAGTGGGGCCAGCAGAGAAGATAGCTTTTACTCATGTGAGTGCAGGACAGGCTGGCTAAATTGCCCACCCCAAACCAGGTGGCAGCTGCCCTCTGTAAGAGACAAAAGACCACCTTTCATGTTTGCAAGGGACTTATCTAGCTTTGCTGTGGCTCTCGTGATCACTGATGGCAGGGGGGTCAGAGGGGACACTGAGTCCAATTCGTCACCTGTTCAACAGGAAAATGGAAGCTCTGAGAGGCCAAGACACGGGAGTGAAATCACAAAGCCTTCTGGTTGTCAAGGTGTGCGGGACTGAACTGCCGTCCTCCTGGTTCCCAGCCCTGTGCTTCGTGAGTGGGGTACTGTATTAAGATGTAGCCTTGGGCTGGAGCGATGGCTTAGCGGTTAAGTGCTTGCCTATGAAGCCTAAGGACCCCGGTTCGAGGCTCGATTCCCCAGGACCCACGTTAGCCAGATGCACAAGGGGGTGCACGCGTCTGGAGTTCGTTTTCAGTGGCTGAAAGCCCTGGCACGCCCATTCTCTCTCTCTCCCTATCTGCCTCTCTCTCTCTGTCACTCTCAAATAAATAAATAAAAATGAACAAAAAATTTAAAAAAAAAAGATGTAGCCTCAGTGGGGTTTGAGGCCAGAAAGTCTACACGCCTAGTACAAGGTCTAGGGTTGTGTGTGTCCCTGAGCCATGAACTGTATTTTCACACCTCTTAGTGTTTAACAAATTTTTTTTTTTAAATTTTTCATTTTATTTTTATTTGAGAGTGACAGAAAAAGAGGCAGATAGAGAGAGAGAATGGGCACACCAGGGCCTCCAGCCACTGCAAATGAACTCTAGACGCGTGCGCCCCCTTATGCATCTGGCTAATGTGGGTCCTGGGGAATCGAGCCTCGAACCGGGGTCCTTAGGCTTCACATGCAAGCGCTTAACCGCTAAGCCATCTCTCCAGCCCGGTTTTTTTTTTTTTTAACTTCATCATGGTGGTGCCTAGGCCATGGCTCCGTTAATAAAACTGCTTGCTGTGTGAGTGTAAATCTGTATCCCCAGAACTGACATATGGTGTTGCACACCTACAATCAACACCTGTAATCACGGGGCTCAGGAGGCAGAGACAGGTAGAGCTCTAGACAAGGTGGCTAGCTGGACTACCTGAACTGGCACACTGTGGGGTCAGTAAGAAATCCTGCCTTGGTTTAAAAAAAAATGTGGAGAGTGATTAAAGAAGACACCCAAAATTGGTCTCTGGTCTCCACAACTATGCCCACACATAGAAACACGCATACACACATGCATGCCACACATACATACATATGCAATAACAAAAAAAAAAAAACTTCACTTCCGCCCATAGAAGGGCCCAATCTGTGCTTTAGCCAGACAAATCTTTCAAAACGGACTAAGACACAAATATCATTCTTGTGACATTCATGGACTGTTTGCATGCAAATGGTATTCCAAATACGTATATGTATGATCCCAGGGGAGGCTCACAACTCTGTGAGCCAGACACCAGTTCCCACATCTCCCTTACGGACGAGCAAGCTGACAGACAGGCAGGTTGAACGACCTGACCCAGGAAGCAGAGCCAGCGTGCGGCAAAACCAAGAGTCACGCTGGGTTCTGTCGGGTTCCATGGCTTAGTCAGCTAAAGATCACAGGCAGGTGTCCTCCTGAACCCTTCCCTTCTCCGGCCTTTGGGCACCTTTCCCTGGAAAGCCGGTCACAGGCCTGCGTCCTTCCAGGTGGCCTCAACATGACTCGACCTCAACTTTTCCCGGAACGCAGACTGCTGGAGTCTTTTCCCCAGACCTACATCTACCCCCAGCAGGTGATCCCGATGATTAATGGGATGAGACACGAATTGGAAGGCACAGGGCTCAGAGCTGTGTGGACTGAGGATCTACCCAGCAGGACACAACCCCTCTAGGACACGGCAGCACAGCCTTGGCCACTCTACGAGGAAACGTGTGCACGGGAACAGGACTCCACCATAGTGTATCCCAGCTCTCTTCATCCAGCCCTGTGTTTTAGCCTCTTTTTGGGGGGCTAATAAGTGCGCATGCTTTTAGAAGCAAATATAGCTCGCTGCAGAAATGTATGTTACATGACCATGAACCAGCACAGTGCCGTGAGCACACGTCTCAGGAAGGGCCCTGCATCCTGGAGTTGTTCCAGTTGGTCCCCAGTTTGGAAGTAGTTTCTTCGGGGGGGGGGGTGCCTGGCTTTTTTTTCTCCCGAGAGGCCGAGGAAGCAAAGCATCGATGGAGGGGAGGGGGGCTACAATGAGAGAGGATAGAGAGGCGGGACCAACTCAAAAGGCTGGTCACCCTCTTACAGATGGGCTACCGCTGGCACTTGGGGGAAGCTCAGAATGCCGGTGCCTTACTGCCCAAGGTCGGGCAGGGTGCTTTGACGTCCGGTCCTGGGCAGGAGTCCATCTGACTCTGAAACTTACAAACTGCGCTCTCTCTGGCGTGTCACTTAACCTTCCTGCGTCTCTGTTTCCTCGCGCGGACGTGTTGATAATACTAGATTGTCCCTACGTCACCACAGCCTGTTTAGAGAGCGCCTAGTATACGGTGAGCACGTACGAATGCAGGGTGAGGACTGCAAGGCTGGCCACAGCATCCCGACTCTCTTGGGCACACAGGGGCAAGGAGGCATGGTGCAATCTCCCATGGAAAATGTAAGAGCAAGTGCGCCCCGCGTTTCTGATTTCGGCACGTTGGTAGAGACAGGTACCTACTTTTTAAGGGCGGACTCCAGTTCCTTCTTCTCCTCGTGAGCTTCCTGCAGCCGAGAAAAGATGGCGGTGAGGAGGTCTTCGAAGTGGGTCAGTAAGTGAGGCTCATCCTCCTTCAGCTGTAACCATAGCTGCCTGACGTCGCTTTCACTGGGAGGGAAGAGGGGGGACGTTAGTGGGGAGGGGTGAGTGCGGCTCTGCAGGAAAGCACAGAGGGGTCCCGGACAAGAAGTGGACATCCAGAAACAACATCAGCCCATAACAGTCATAAAAAAATAACAGTAGCAGGGCTGGAGAGATGGCTTAGCGGTTAAGCACTTGCCTGTGAAGCCTAAGGGCCCCGGTTCGAGGCTCGAGTCCCCAGGACCCACGTTAGCCAGATGCACAAGGTGGTGCACGTGTCTGGAGTTCGTGTGCAGTGGCTGGAGGCCCTGGTGCACCCACTTGCTCTCTCTCTTTCTCTCTATCTGCATCTTTCTCTCTCTCTCTCTGTCTGTCGGTCTCAAGTAAATAAATAAACAAACAAAAAATAACAGTAGCTGGGCTGGAGAGATGGCTTAGTGGTTAAGGCATTTGCCTGTGAAGCTTAAGGACCCAGGTTCGATTCCTCAGTACCCACATAAGCCAGATGTACAAGGGGGGGGGGTTCATGCAGCTGGAGTTCATGTTCAGTGGCTGGAGGTCCTGGTGTACCCCTTCTCATTCTCTCTCTCTCAAATAAATGAATAAAGAAAAAAATAACTTTATTTATTTGAGAGAGAGGCAAAGAGAGAGAGAGAGAATGGGTGCATCAGAACCTCTGACCACTGCAAACAAACTCCAGACACATGTGTCACCTTGTGCTTGGGCTCACGTGGGTCCTGGGGAACCGAACCTGGGTCATTAGTCTTCACAGGCAAGCATCTTAACAGCTAGGCCATCTCTCCAGCCCAAGAAAAATAATAATAATAATAATAACAGTAGCTGGGCTCAGTGGTCAAAGGCACCCAGCACCACTGCAAAGCCAGATGCAAAGTGGCTCAGGCCTCTGTGATCCCATGAAGCCTGAGGATGCCAAGGAGCCTGTGACAGCGAGAGACAGAACCTGGAGAATACGGAAGATTGCAGGCCAGCTAGACTGGTGCACATGCGATGGCAAAACCACGTGAGACCTGGTCTCAGAAGAACAAAGGTGGACGCAGACGAAATGGACAGACACCCGGAGGTGGTCCTCTGACCTCCACTTTTTTTTTAAGTTTTAGCAGGGCGTGGTGACACACGGCTTTAATCCCAGCACTCGGGAGGCAGAGGTAGGAGGATCGCCGTGAGTTTGAGGTCATACTGAGACTACATAGTAAATTCCAGGTCAGCCTGGGCTAAAGTGAGACCCTAACTCAAAACACAAAACAAGGGCTGGAGAGATGGCTTAGCAGTTAAGCACTTGTCTATGAAGCCTAAGGACCCCGGTTCAAAGCTCGATTCTCCAGGACCCACGTTAGCTAGATGCACAAGGGGGCGCACGTGTCTGGAGTTCGTTTGCAGTGGCTGGAGGCCCTGGCGTGCCCATTCTCTCTCTCTCTCTCTGTCTCCCTCTTTCTCTCTGTCTGTCAGTCTCAAATAAATAAATAAAAATTGAAAAATTAAAAAAAAACAAACAAAAAGACAGTTGCTGGCGTTTACTGAGTACTTGCTGTGTGGGAGGTACTTGGTGATACCTGCTCCCTCTAACTTCACAGCGACCTGGGAAGCAGGCATAATGTGCAAAGAAGCCTCCCTGGTATGTGATGGAGCCCAGAGTCATGTCTGGGTGGCCTGACTCCTATGCTGACAGCTGACCACTGACCAATGACCCCTGGCCTGCTTTCTCTGCTGCTTCCCTTCTCAGCGCCTGTCACGACAGACCAGCCACACTGACCGTGCACTGTGCTCTCCGGCATCTCAAAATACCAGGGAGGGCTGGAGAGATGGCTTAGCAGCTAAGCACTTGCCTGTGAAGCCTAAGGACCCCAGTTCGAGGCTCGATTCCCCAGGACCCACATAAGCCAGATGCACAAGATGGCACATGCCCTGGCACACCCATTCTCTCTCAATGTCTCTCTGCCTCCTTCTCTCTCTGTCTGTCACTCTGAAATAAATAAATAAAAAACAGGGAGAGGAGGCCAGAGGCAGTGCAGGCATTGTGAAGACAACCCTGCTAGCTGGAGAGAGATCGTAGTCCCCAGGAAGGATGTCCTCACTGCTGAGAGATACCCACATGCCATCTGATGGATGTGGGAATGCAATTGTCGCTGTAAGGAAGGGCAGCCTCCCCTGGGGAGGGGGGGCCTGGAGGTACCAGGAGTGAAAGAAAGAGCAGAAGCGAGTCTGAGGACGGGGAGGTGAGTGGAGAGCCAGGGACTCGAGGGCAGCAGAGAAAGGTGCAGAGTGACAGGCCACGGGCATCAGCCAGAGACGGGCAGGCACATAGGGGCACACGTCCACAGCAGAGAGAAAGGGGAATGCCGACCCATGACCAAGGAGGGACATAGAGGAGACACACATGTGGACCCTGCTCTCCCATTCTGCACTCAAAAGTCTACAGCCAGGCATGGAGAGATGGCTTAGTGGCTAAGGTGCTTGCCTACAAAGCCAAAGGACCCAGGTTTGATTCCCGAGGACCCACGTAAGCCAGATACACAAGGCGGTGCGTGCATCTGGAGTACGGAGTACATTTGCAGAGGCTGGAGGCCCTGGTGTGCCCATTCTCTCTATCTGCCTCTTTCTCTCTCTCTCTCAAATAAGTAATATTTTTTTTAAAAAAATCTACAGGGCTGGAGAGATGGCTTAGCTGCTAAGATGCCTGCCTACAAAGCCAAAGGACTCAAGTTTGATTCCCCAGTGGCCCACATAAGCCAGATGCACAAGGCGGTGCGTGCGTATGGTATTCATTTGCAGTGGTGGAAGGAAGCCCTGGCACGCCCATTCCCTCCTTCTCTATCTGCCTCTTTCCTTCCCTTTCTCCTTTCTCTTTCTCTCAAACAAACAAAAATAAGTATTTATAAACAAATAAAGAGATTTTCATTAACAATTAAAAAAAAGTCTACAGCCAATGGTGGAAATCCATGAAGCACAAATCTGATCTGTCTGCCATTAAATCCAAAATCCAACCTGAGCGAAGAGTGGCTGGACCTGGGGACTGTCCCCATCAGAGGACACCGTCCTTCAGACTCGGGAGCTCTCACGGTCAAGGGATAAAAAAGTTCCCTCCGACCTGGGTGCTCACTGTCCCCATCAGAGGACACCGTCCCTCAGACTCGGGAGCTCTCACGGTCAAGGGATAAAAACGTTCCCTCCGACCTGGGTGCTCACTGTCCCCATCAGAGGACACCGTCCCTCAGACCTATGCAACAAACAGCCCATTTCACATCTTTTCCTCGGAAGGGCCGTTTGATGGGATCAGCATGCTAACAGCTGCTGAGACTTACGTGTTACTCTGCACACAGCACAGGTGCTGAGTAGAGTCCTCGGTGGAATCAGCCCACCGCCTCCCTTCCTCCCTCTTCTCTCTCCTTTCTTTCCTTCCTCCTTCCTTTCCACTCTTCCTTGCTTCCGTCTAACGCAAACATCCACTTACGCATTGAGAACATCCAACCCTACACTTATCTCTCCACGTCTGTCTATCGTTCATTCATTCATCATCCATCTTTCATCTATCAATTACACACCCATCATTACCCATGCCATCTGTCAACCACCTATGCCCCCACCTCTCTACCCAACCACCCATCCATCATTCCATGCATCTATCTATCCAACAAGTATGTACCACATGCTACAAACCTAGCGCTGCACTGGATGACAGGAGAGCGTCTGGGAGAAAGGAAATAGGGAGGTAAGACACTTCACTATTTCCCAGCAGGAGTTCATTTTTCCCTACACAAACCATGTCACGATTGCCTACTTCGTTGTAGGGGGAGCTGATACAAAGTGTTCAGAGATTAAAGGGTCTCCGAGAGACACCATAAGGACCTCCTATCCCTTGTGCTTCATACTGGAGACTAAATGCTTATACCTCCCCCCTAAATCATATTGAAACCTGCACCCCCACAGGGATATTATTAACACGTTAGGACTTTAGAAGGGCAGGATCTGCACGAATGGGTTTAGGAGCCTTACTGAAGAAGCCTTTCCACCATGGGGGGAGGTAGGTGGAAGATAGCCACCTGTGAATCATGAAAAGCAAACAGACGCGAAATCTCCTACGGCTGTCCCACCTCCAGAACTGTGAGAAATAGATTTCTGATATCTGTGAGATTCGCGATCTGTGGTAGTTTATGGAAACAGCCTGGATGGATTGGTAGCCAAGAATTACCTGCATTATAAAAACAAAACCCACCCTGCTTGCCCTGGTCATCTGTCAGATTCCTATGGAGTCTGTCCAGGCACTCAATTGGGCTAACACCACTCTGTCCCCCCTCCAGTGAGATGTGCAGACACAACTGACCCTCTGCCGGCATTCTCTGAACCACTTGTTCAGGGCTCTGCCGCCCCATCCTGGAGGAGGGCCGCGCTGTGGTCTGAATCCAGCATGGCCCCGCACTGGCGCGTGTTCTGAGTGGTTGGTCCCCAGCTGGTGGTGCTATTTCGGGAGGCCCTGGGAAGTCCAGCAGGTGGGGTCTAGCTGGCAGAAGGTCACTAGGGTGAGGACATTTGAAGGTTATCTCCAGCCCCTGGTTTCTGCCTTGCTCTCTGCTTCCTGATCCACTATGACACAAACAAGCCTCTATCGCCTGCTTCTGCCACCATGAAGCCAGCTGCCCCTCCAGGCTTTCCCTGCCACGATGCGCCAAAACCCTCTGCTATGAGCCCAAAATGGATGTCTCCTCCCTTCAGTTGTGGTCACAGCGACATAAAAAGTCATTCCACTTGTGATGAAAAACAAGTCAGATCGTACTAACGAGCCAAAATGGCTCCATCAGACCTCCAAGAAAAGTTAGGGGGTCTGGCTATCCAGTAAACCACTTCCAGAGGCCATCTGCTCATGGACAGATAGAACAAAATAAGCTAGAGGGAATCCAAGAAGGCCAATCAATAACAACACACAGGGGCTGGAGAGAGGGCTTAGCGGTTAAGCACTTGCCTGTGAAGCCTAAGGACTCCGGTTCGAGGCTCGGTTCCCCAGGACCCACGTTAGCCAGATGCACAAGGGGGCGCACGCATCTGGAGTTTGTTTGCAGTGGCTGGAAGCCCTGGCAAGCCCATTCTCTACCTATCTGCCTCTTTCTCTCTCTGTCTGTCACTCTCAAATATATAAATAAAAACAAAACAAAAAATTAAAAAAAAAGTAGCACACAGCCCAGTGCTGATGAAATCTTTAGCCACTGAGCCACCTCGGTAGTCATCACAACCTGTGCCTTTTTGTTGTTGTGGTTGTTGTTGTTCTTTCTTTACAGAAGGCCCCATAGTTACGAACACGTCCCTCACACTGCGCTGAGTCCACTCGGTGAGGATGGGAATTTCCACCATCTTCTGTGTTCTCTGTCAGCTTTTTGTATCACCCTAGAGACCATCTCTGTATATCTCCTTTTGTCTTGGTGACGCACAGGCCTTTGCCACAGCCCCTTGATAGTGTCACCTAGCGAACCTGGACTGGAGAGCCCTTCGTTCACAAAGGTGGCTGTCACGGCAGTGAGGGGAGGTGGGAGAACCTCTGACATTCTCTTCTGATTGTTTCCCACCCCTGCCATTCTCTTCCCAAGCTCGGGAAATATCAGCCCCGATCTAGAGGCTATTTCCACCCTGTGTGAAACACATTCCCAAGTCCTCACTACAGACCCAGAGAGAAAGGGACAGCGAGGGTGGGGAGCCCAACTATTTGGTTTCGACCAGCCACCACATCTTTATTTTTTAAATTTTATGTTTGCTTTATTTGATCTTAGCTTACTTTGTATTATTGAACTTTAAATGTCAGGGTAAATCCACGTATGTCTTTTTTTTTCCTTTTCTTTCCCCTTTTGTCGTGTTGGGGATGGAACTCACCCACACAATTACATCTCCCTCCAGCCCCAGTCCACATCTGTCCATTCCAAATCACATTCTGGAGACCTACAATGGGGATAGCACTTTGGTTGACGTTTCAGAGCCTGAGATGTTCAGCAGTGCCTCTAGTCATCAAGCTGTGGACTGGAGAAAACCGGCTCATTCCCTGCCCGCTCTTACCACATGCAGTGTGTTTGCTGGGGAGGGTGGTGGGCAAAGGCAAGGTGCCTTCACGGGCGCCCAGTCTCATCAGGGCACTGGGTGCGCTCTCCCAGACCTGGGCGTACTTGTGAGCCTACAGTGGCCCGAAGCCTTGGGGAAGGAAAATGCTCTGTAACTCTGGGCTGGGGAGATGGCTTAGCGGTTAAGCGCTTGCCTGTGAAGCCTAAGGACCCTGGTTCGAGGCTTGAGTCCCCAGGACCCACGTTAGCCAGATGCACAAGGGGGCGCACGTGTCTGGAGTTCCTTTGCAGTGGCTGGAAGCCCTGGCGTGCCCATTCTCTCTCTCTCTCTCTCTCTCTCTCTCTCTCAAATAAATAAATAAATAAAAATAAAGTATTTGCTGGGCGTGGTGGCACACACCTTTAATCCCAGCACTTGGGAGGCAGAGGCAGGAGGATTGCCGTGAGTTCAAGGCCACCGTGAGACTACATAGTTAATTCCAGAGTGAGACCCTACCCCCCCAAAAAAGAAAAAAGTATTTGTTTAAATAAGAAAATACTCTGTAACTCAAAAGCTCGCATGGATTCAGATATGGAACACCCCTTGGATGGCAAGGTAGACCCAAAGGGAATGAGAAGAGTAGGACAGCGTAGGAGGGAGAAGAGAATGTGTGCAAGGGAAAAACTATGAAAGGCAGAGACAGAGCCTGGCAAAGGGCAGACTACGGGGAAGCAAGGTCCCTGCCAGCAGCACCACGCACGAGCATGCATGAGCACTGGCACGCAGATCGGACAAACACGAAGCATCAAAGGGGCAGACGAGCAGCATCTCCAGGGCTAGCTCCATCCCTGACCCATTGGCCCCTACTTACTCTTCCAAAACCTTCTGGGCTCCAAGCTTTGTCCATCAGCATCTGGAATTGGGCTTCCTCGTCGTGGTCCATGTCTCGCAGGTCCTCACCCGCTCTAGACTGGTACACCTTCTCCTCTTGGAGCCGCGCCACCTGCTCCCCTGCGTCTTTGGAACTCAGGTTCCTCTGACTGAAGAAGAAGTGACCTGCGGGTGCCAGGGGACAAGAACTGGAATCAGACGTGCCTCAGCCAGGGAGGACTCGCTTCCTCCGTCACCAGGGATCATTCGAGGTTTACGTGAGAGAAGCAAAAGGAGACCCCTCCACGGCAGACACTGTCAGATTTCGTGTCCTCTGAGCTGCCGGAAGTGCATCCTTCCCAGGAGCAGTGGCCCCTTCGTGATTCTCGGTCTTCTACAGTCAGGAGAGAACGCATCCCTACAGGCTGGGGATGTACCAGACCATCTGCCCGGCACACCCAAGGTCCCTGGGCTCGACGCCTACCATCGCGAAAATAAATAAATTAAATAAAATGCATCTCCACCCTCCCCACTTCTTCCTTCAGCAATGAGGTCGTCACCTCCGTCACTTTCAGCAGTCTGCCTGTGGGTTCTCATCCCTGAGCATGTGACTTTCTTCTCTTCACACACACCCACACTGCCTGAGGCGACAGCAATCTGTCTCAGCCTTTCAAGTCAATTACAAGCTCCTGCAGGTCAGAAAAAGGCATCGGATGCTTCTCAGAAAACTACCCAGCCCCTCGCAGGAGGCAGATGAATGGGAAAATTGGTCCATTGGGTTCATCTCATCTGAGGGTAGTGCATGGATTCTCCTTCAGGTCTACAGATCTTACCTCTCCTTCCTGCTGATAACTGGGCTCTTTAAGCCTCCCGGAAATTTCTTAGACTATTCCCCAAGCCAAGGGACTCAGCTCGACTGGCAACGGGTGACCCGTGTGTCCTACTACTCTTTGTTTATTTTTAAAGAGAGACAGACGGAGGGAGAGAGAGAATTGGTGTACCAAGGGCCTCGGCCACTGCAATCAAACTCCAGATGCTTGCGCCACCTAGTGGGCATGTGGGACCTTGCGCTTGCCTCACCTTTGTGCATCTGACTTACGTGGGATCTGGAGATTAAAACATGGGTCCTTAGGCTTCGCAGACAAGCGCCTTAAACGCTAAGCCATCACTTCAGCCCTTCTACTACTCTTGTGTGCAGGAAAGAAGGGTCTGGAAATCTCACCACAGCTCCCCACCCGGCCCCACAGCAAGCCTTCCTGCCTGTGCCTGCCATTCTCTGGTGATAATGGAGGGCTCAGAGGTATGAATGGTCAAGGCGGGCATATGAAAGGAGGCCTGGGGCTGGAGAGATGGCTTAGCGGTTAAGCACTGGCCTGTGAAGCCTAAGGACCCCGGTTCGAGGCTCGACTCCCCAGGACCCACGTTAGCCAGATGCACAAGGGGGCGCACGCGTCTGGAGTTCGTTTGCAGAGGCTGGAAGCTCTGGCGTGCCCATTCTCTCTCTCTCTCTCTCTCTCTCTCAATCTCTCCTTCTCTCTGTCGCTGTCAAATAAATAAACAAACAAAAAAAAATAAGAAGAAAAAAAGAAAAAAGAAAGGAGGCCTGGATAATCCATGCCCCCACAGCATCTATCTCTGCAGTCCTGAAGGGAGGGCACAAAAGACCCTGAGACCCAGTTTCCAGAGGTAGAGGGGACAGGAATACACGCTACACAGCTGTAGAGAGACTCACATTCCTGGGTCCCCCAGTGCCACCAGAACTTACTAAATCCGACGGTGAACTCCTCTGGGGTCAGGAAACCATTGCCGTCAGTGTCCAGGGCATCGAACACGTCCTCCAGGTCCTCCAGGCTGAGGGACAGTTCCTTCCGCAGCCTCTGAAAGCAAGGCACACCTCACTGCTCAATACACCGTCAGCCAAGGACACTACAGCGCAGCCCAGTCCTACGTAAGCCAGGAATGTAATTCCAGAAAGTGCTTCCCATCCTTCTTTTTTTAAAAAAAAAAATTTTGTTATTTATTTAAGAGAGAGAGAGAGAGGAAGGAAGGGAGCAAATGGGTGTGCCCGGGCCTCTAGCCACTGCAAACAAACTCCAGTCACACGTGCCACCTTGTGTATCTGGCTTTACATGGGTACTACTGCGGAATCGAACCTGGGTCCTTTGGCTTTTCAGGCAAGTGCCTCAACCACTAGGCGATCTCTCCAGCAGGCCCCCCTTCATCCTTCTCAGCATTTTAGAGCAGCGACCGTTGGTTGGGTGGTCAACATTTGCTAAATGACTTGTAAATAAGCATATTTAAATACGTAGGCATGTCTCTATCTGCTCTTAATTCTCACAGCCTCCTTCTGAGGTAGGCACTGTCTTCCCATCTTCCAGATAAAGTGAGCTGCCACTCTGATGGACGCTGAAGTGCCTACCCCAAAGTCGCATAGCCGGGAGTCATATCCAGGTCTGACTTCAAAGCTGCCATTCCTTTTTGGGAACAGGGAGAGTATCTCACGTATTTCAGGCTGGCCTCCCACTTACTATGCAGCCAAGGATGACCTTGAACTCCTGATCCTCCTAGCGCTGTGCTGACAGAGCAGTGCACCTCTTCTGAGTTCGTGAGGTGCTGGGTAACGTCAGGACCTTATGCATGCCAGGCAAGCACTACTGCCAACTGAGCTGCATCTCCAGCCCCCCCCAATTTTTCCTCGTAACACTGTCAAAGACTATTGCTGGGGCTGGAGAGATGGCTTAGCGGTTAAGCGCTTGCCTGTGAAGCCTAAGGACCCCGGTTCGAGGCTTGATTCCCCACGACCCACGTTAGCCATATGCACAAGGGGGCACATGAGTCTGGAGTTCGTTTGCAGTGGCTGGAGGCCCTGGTGCACCCATTCTCTCTCTCTCTCTCATTCTCTTTCTCTCTCTCTCTCTCTCTGTGCCTCTTTCTCTGTCTGTTGCTCTCAAATAAATAAATAAAAATAAACAAACAAAAATTAAATTAAAAAAGACTATTGCTGTACAAGACTGAATACCTATGGGAGAATTCCTACGGGAGGTGGTGTTGTGAAATTAATGGGCTCCCGTAGGGGAGGACAGGACACGGCGCCCGCAGAGAAGAGTTGTAGGGGGCTGCTTCCGTGGGTAACACGCTTGCGTGTAAGCGTGACAACGGGAGTTTGGATCCCCAGTACCCACGTAAAGCTGGACGCCGTAGTGCGCACCCCTGTACTTCCAGCCCTCTTGGGACAAGAAAGGAGATGGAGATAGGAAAATTCCAGAAGCTCAAAGGCCAGCTAGCCTGGTATATGCAGCAGTAAACAACAACAACAACAACAACAAAAAAAACCCTACTGCAGACAAGGTGGCTGACAAGAACCCACCTGAAGTTGTCCTCTGGCCTCTGCACAAGTCCCCCCTCCCCCCAACACAGAGACAGAGAGACAGAGAGAGAGGGAGAGAGAGAGAGACAGAGAAATTATTAAAAGTGCATGTCTGGGGCTGGGGAAATGGCTTAGCCGTTAAGGCATTTGCCTGTGAAGACTAAGGAACACGGTTCGATTCCCCAGGATCCACGTAAGGCAGATGCACAAGGGGGCGCATGTATCTGGAGTTCATTTGCAGTGGCTGGAGGCCTCAGCGTGCCTATTCTCTTTCTCTCTCTCTGTCTGTCTGTCTGTCTGCCTGCCTCTTTCTCCCCCACCCCCTCTCTCTCTCTCAAATAAATAAGTAACATTAAAAGCGCAGGCCTGTAATTCAAGCTACTTGGGAGTCAAAGCATGAGGATAGCAAGTTCAAGGTCAGCCGAGGTAACTTGAGCTCTTGTCTCAAAAAGTAAAACCAGGGCTGGAGTGCAGCTGAGTGGCACAGCACTTACCTAGCAGGCCTAAGGCCCTAGGTTTGATCTCCAACGTGAAAAGGAAAGGCAGCGTGGAGGACAGAAAGACTAGGAGAGGCAGAGAAACCGGCTGAGCTACCACGGCAGGCTGGGTTTCATGGTTTCGCACCCCGCCTTTCTCCTGAGCAGCCCCATTCCCTGAGCTTTGCGGCCGCCTCTGCGGGGGTGGGTCTCCCCAAAGGAGGCTCTCTTATTCCAGAGCCCCAAGGCCACCGCTTCTGTAAGTCACTATAGACCCATCGTGGTGCTTAGCTCTGGGGATGCGGGACCCACACTGAGCGACCCGCACCATGACCTTCTCCTACCTCCTTGTCCTGATTTAAATATGAAGTGTCTCCCGCGTGTTTAAGCATTTGGTTCCCAGATGGGAATACTGTTTTGGGAGCTTAGAGACCACCGAAGGTGGACCACTGGAGTGGGCTTACGAGGGTAGTAGCGTGGACCCACTGACAGCAGGAGGCACACCAGGGCTGAGCTGTTGGCATTTTCCTCTGGCATCCTCAATGGCCCCAGGCCAAGGCAAGAGTCCCCTAGGGCCCTAACAGCCTGTCTCCAGGTGAGGACCCCAGGGGACTTCATTACCTCTTGGTAATCCAAAGGGCAGCTATACACAATGCTCCTGGGGCAGTGACAGGTAGTTGGGGACAGTTAACACAGTGGAAGGCTGGACAGGACATCCATCTGGGCAGTCAAAGAGCCAGCAGATGTGACAGCCCAGTCACAACTGGAGAGAGATCACTTGGCTCTCAGTTTCCTGGCTCATTAGCCACAAAGTGTGGAATTTGGCAGGGCCATGCATTATGGGCGTCAAGGACACGTTACTAAGTGGGAAACGAGGCTGATGGGAAAGCAATGAATTAAGTATGAACGGGGTTTTCACGAAAGGAAGGCGAGGGAGAGCGTGTGCAAAGTCTCTAGAAGCGTATCTGCTCAGCGGACAGCAGCCTGTCTGGCCTATGAACAGTTCATACACCAGCCGTCTCAGAACGGCTGCAAGAAAATGCAGGGGACAGGGAGCGGATACTGCGAGCTGACCGGAAGCAAAGGTCATTCGTTCCCCAGGAAGAAGGTTAAAACCTCCCTGGCTCTGATCACAGACAGATTCCGGTCCTTTGCTTCCGATGAGAGCCTTTTCCTTTCGTCACCCTCAGCCTCAGGTTGACGGAGCTGGGAAAATCTCTGATAGCTCACATCTTGTTAGAGCAAGAAAGGGGCAGAATGGACACTCCAAAGTCGGTGGGATCCTCAACCTACCTTTCGCCCCTAGACACACACACACACACACACACACACACACACAGCCTTATCTCTTGCTAGCGTGCACCAAGGCAGCAGGCTCTTCCTACCCCATGTCAGCGCTCCTACCACAAGTTTCTCTGTGTTGTCTCATCCCAATCTCTCTTGTCTGTACCGCCAGCCAGTTTCATCCTCCTGTCCTCAGAGAACCACGAAGTAGCAAGTTTTATAGGGCTTTTTTACTACTCCGGTTTGCCATTCTGTACTGTGAGCTACAATCTACCACGTTCTTCCCTCTCTTTATTTTTTTATTTTATTATTATTATTTATTTGAGAGAGAGAATACGGGCGTGCCAGGGCCTTCAGCCTCTGCAAACAAACTCCAGATGTGTGCGCCCCCTTGTGCACATGCGCAACATTGCACGCTTGCATCGCTGTGCGTCTGGCTTACGTGGGATCTGGCAATTCAAACAGGAGTTCTTAGGCTTCGCAGGCAGGAGCCTTAACCACTAAGCCACCTCTCCAGCCCCTTCCTCCTCTGTTTTTTTTGGTGCTGTTTGGGAAGGTCTTTGAGTCCCAATAACTATAATCACCTCTTCTCTCCCTACCTCTCTCCTCGGGGTCCACAGCGCCATGTGAGATCAGTTCACTCTGCTCTGGCCCCTACTGTGGTCTATATTTTTAGCAGAGATAAGTTGAACAGAAGTCACAGAGAGGACGAGGTCTGCGGTGAGGAACCCATTTCCCAGCCAGGCTTAGGGCACAATGCAGCAGTTTTCCAGGGTGTTTCCTTCTCTAGTCTCCTAACCAGCCTTACGTCTCCACGTCTACCCACCAGCACTGCCGCTGACAGAACTGTCATGGTCCGACCTCGGCAGTGGCGGCCCTGACAAGCCAGGCTCAGCTCTGCATCCTCAATAGGCAAATTAAAAAAAATGAGGGCTGGAGAGATGGCTTAGCAGTTAAGCACTTGCCTGTGAAGCCTAAGGACCCTGGTTCGAGGCTCAATTCCTCAAGACCCACGTTAGCCAGATGCACAAGGGGGCGCACGCATCTGGAGTTTGTTTGCAGTGGCTGGAGGCCCTGGCGTGCCCATTCTCTCTCTCTCTCTCTCTCTCTCTCTCAAATAAATAAATAAAAATAAACCAAAATAATTATAATTATAATAATAATAATAATTGGGGCTGGAGGGATGGCTTAGCTCATGGCATAGGCCTCGGATTGAGTTTCCACAGCAGAACCACGCCGGGGAGTCAGGCGGGTGAGCTCTGCACAGGCTCAAGCACCGTCAGGACCGACGGAGGACAAACCGCCCATCTCATGCTGCCTGGGTCATAAGGCTACCTTCGGCCTCTGCGCCGTCGTGAACAGCCGCAGTCGCTGTTCATCTTCCACGTGTCCTGACGAGAAATAAAACTTGACCACCAGCCCTTTCCCTGCTGCCGGCACAGGCACGCAACCCCAAAGGTGCTCACGGCAGAGCCTGGGGTGCAGAGGCGGGGGAAACCGTGTGGCTTCACGAAACTCGAGCGACCCTGCCTTTTCCTCACTCACATTTAGTTGACACAACGACCGTGGCACAAGACACCTCAGTGAGAGTCCGAGGACGTTGACTCTGACTGTGCGAGTCACTAACGCTGGGAACAAACAACACCCCTTAAACGTGCCCATTGCCCGGTTTCATACAGCCAATGAGCTGAAAATGATTTTTACACATTTAAATGGCTGGAAAAAAAAACAAGAAATTAAAGGAAGAGTCATATTTGGTGATAAAGATGGAATTAAATAAAATTTAAAAGTCATTTCATAAATGAAATATTCCTAAGTGCTAGGACTTGAATCCAGAGCCTTACAGATGAAAGGCAAGTGCTCTAACCCATAATCCTATTTTATTTTTTATTTTATTTATTTATTTATTTTGGTTTTTCGAGGTAGGGTCTCACTCTAGTCCATGCTGACCTGGAATTCACTCTGTATTCTCAGGGTGGCCTCGAACTCACGGCGATCCTCCTACCTCTGCCTCCCGGGTGCTGGGATCAAAGGCGTGCGCCACCACGCCCGGCCCATAACCCTATTTTAATGTCTTCTTGAAGTCGGAGCTTGCTCGGTTACCCTGGATGGCCTTGAACTCGTGATCCTTATGCCTCAGACGCGTGCCACCGTGCCTGGTTTATAAATGACATTTCATTGAGATACAGCTGGCTTATCTGTCTCTACATTGCCTCTGGCTGCCTTCGACTGTTGACAGTTTATTTAAGGGGCTGTGACAGAGACTGTTGCGTGTCTAGAACCGAAACCATTCCTTCTCTGGGCCTTTCTAGGGGGTCTGTAGAGCTGCGCTGGGCAGTGGTATTAGTGGAAATTCTACTGCTGTCATCTCTGCCCTGAACCACCTTTGGGGAAGGGGGCAGATAAGACGGCCCCCGGGAATGCTTTCTGCCCAGATCACCTGCACCCGACCCTATGGCCACGCCCACCACAGGGTGGCAGAAATGATGTCACACAGCTCCCAGCGTGGCCGCCACGCCACGAGCTGGTACCTCCCCACCTCAACTTCAGAGCTGCTTCTCCATCGCAGCTTGAGTGTTTCCGTTTTGGAGGGGCATCACTTCCACCCAGAAACCCCTGCCCGTGACAAGGAGTTCCGTGCCAAGTGGGAGTCCAGGCGACCCCCACCCCCCCTTCTCACCTGCATGTCCGTCCTGGCAATGAAGCCCTTGCCCTCAGTGTCACAGGTCTGGAAAAATTCCTGGGCCTTCGTCCACACGGCCTGCTGGTCTAGCGCCTGCTCGTCCACCTCCATGGGCTCTGGGCCACCCAGCGGCCCCAGGTGGGCTCCACTGCCCTCTGGCTGCTCACCTGGCTTCTGCAAGCTGGAGTCTTCCTTCGCACCATGCACAGCCGTCAGGCCTGTAGACTTCTGCATTTTTTTTTTTTTTTCGGAGCCTAAGAATGAGAGATGGAGAGAGAGAGAGAAGCGTGTGACGAGTTAGAGCGAGGCTGAAAATGAGCACAAAGCGAAGAGAGTGAGGCCACAGCCAAGTCACTGAGTGTCCCGGCGTCTCCCAGCAAACCACCTCTTAGCCAAGGGCTCAGGACGAGCGGGATACACCGTGGGTGATAATAGATGCCAGCCCGTCAGATGGGGGAGATGGGCGGCGGGGGGCGGGGGGTGCCGAGCTGAGAGTGAGGAGGAAACTGACATTGAGATTGAAAGGAGCTGTGCCGGAGGATGCCGGGGTCGGGGGGAACAGCATCTCCCCCATTTAAACTACCACGTGGCAGCTGAGACAGATCTTGGCAGGCCAGCTGCTGTCATTGTTTACCTAGAGGCTGGCATTGTGCCATGGTGGGAATGGACTTTTTTTTTTTCCTTCACAGAATTCTCATATCTCTCTGAGACAGATATTATCATCTCTCGTTTAGGATGGAACGGATTCCATTTTTGCTCATGAAAACACTGAGGTTGAATGACTTGACCAACACCGTACGGCAAGATTTAAAACCAGCTAGACATGACGGCGCACGCCTTTAACCCCAGCACTCGGGAGGCAAGAGGTAGGGGTATTGCCATGAGTTCAAGGCCACCCTGAGACTACATAGTGAATTCCAAGTCAGCCTGGGCTAGAACGAGATCCTACCTCAAAAAAAAAAAAAAAAAAGAAAAGAAAAAGAAAAAAAAGATTTAAAACCAAGCTCCTCTAACATGTACATACAATATTTGGTGTTCATACTGTCTTAACTTCTTGGCATGACCAAGTTGGAGTACTCCGCTCACTCAGAAGTACTCACTAGGACATCGCTCACTCACAATGGGCCAGTGCTTGTCCAACACCGTAGTCTTCCACCAGTGCTATGGGCTTTATAGTTTGTGTAAGAGAAAGTGCACTTCAGGGCTGGAAAGATGGCTTAGTGGTTAAGCGTTTGCCTGTGAAGCCTAAGGTCCCTGGTTCGAGGCTCGATTCCCCAGGACCCATGTTAGCCAGATGCACAAGGGGGCGCATGCGTCTGGAGTTCATTTGCAGTGGTTGGAGGCCCCAGTGTGCCCATCCTTCCCCCCCCCCCCGCCTCTCTCTCACCTTCTTTCTCTCTCTGTTGCTCTCAAATAAAAAAAAAAAAAAAGTTTTAAAAAAGAGAAAGTGCACTTCATCCTCAAGGAGTGGTGGGCTATTCTATACTTTCTGTGACACTCAAAGCTATGTTCAGGCAAAGCAGATCTGCCCACCACACACCTGGACCTGAAAGCCCCTTGGGGTGGGGGGGTTCCGAGAGTGCCTTGTAATGTGCTGTGGAAGAAGGTGCAGGCCCCACTGAGTACGTGAACTTGAGCGAGCCAGCACCTGTCTGGGCCTTAGTATCCTCATATGCCCAGCGAGAAGAGTAGACCCGTTTGTCTTCAAGGTCCCTTCCAGCTCTGATAATCTATGAGCTTATAAATTCCAAAATGTTGGGCTGGAGAGAAGGCTTAGCCGTTGAGGCGCTTGCCTGAAAAGCCAAAGGACCCAAGTTCGACTCCCCAGAGCCCACGTAAGCCAGATGCACACGGTGGCGCATGTGACTGGAGTTTGTTTCCAGTGGCTGGAGGCCCTGGTGCGCCCACTTTCCCTCTCTCTCTCACAAAGAAACAAATAAAACATTTTAAAAAACGAAATTCCAAAATGGGTAAATGTGACAAAAGAAAAATATTATAATACAGTTGAATTTTTCCCATTTCAAGATGTTTTAGAAGTAGAGTAGGCCCAGGTTGTAGATACATGATGACCTATATTGAAGTGTACATGCGCCAGGACACATTTTTGTGGGGATCCAAGGACTGTGACGAGTGGGTCATGTTTTCTGTGCCTGTGTGAGTTCAAAGGGGACACATGATGACCAGGCCTCTGGCTCAGCTACACCAGGATACAAAGCAATAGTGATTTCAGCAAACGCGTTCAGCTGCTAGATTCCCAAGGAGCTTTGGGCCAGAACTGCTAGACCAGCTCCATTGGCCTCTGGAATGAAATCTCCACACACCACAGAGCTGACCGCACCGGTCACTCCGACAGGACTAGCAGCGTGTGGTTCCCACGTGTCCAGACCTCCCCGGCCGGCCCCACGCTCGGAAACGCTCTCCTGGTCAATGTGCGTGCGTGTGACCCGTCTCCTGATCGTGCGTCAGTTAACACGCGCACCGTCTGCGGAGGGAGTTTGCGATGGTAGTGCTGCGTCTTGTCCCCAGCGGCCCGCAGGGAGCGCTGCGCCCGGCTTGGATGGTGGTGCTGGGAACGGGAGCTGCTGCTGACACTTGGCCTTTGTCCCCTCACTGCCCTGCCTCTGTGCCTGCAGGTATCTGGGCCCAGGAGGCCTCACCCCAACTCCCACAGCTGCTCCCGGGACAGTAAGTCCTGACCAGTAACACTGGTGCTCCTTCCCAGGCCTCTAGCGTCCACTGTTTCGTTGGAACCGACATCCATCTGCTAGGAGCTGAATGTGACTTGGAACCGCATTCAAGTCTGGGGGGGGGGGGTAGGTAACTTGGGTTGAGGCCCAGCACCGCTGGAAACCCCCTTCTGCTAGAAACCCCCTTCTGCTACACCATTGTCCTTCCGTTGTCATGAGGGGCTGCCCTCAACTGGCTACTGTCCCCAACACATAGCAACGGAAGTCACCTCTCAAAGGCTGTGCGTCATTTAAATGGACTCCTATAGAGCCGGGCGTGGTGGCGCACGCCTTTAATCCCAGCACTCGGGAGGCAGAGGTAGGAGGGTCGCCGTGAGTTCAAGGCCACCCTGAGATGACAGAGTTAATTCCAGGTCAGCCTGGACCAGAGTGAGACCCTATCTCGAAAAACCAAAAAAAAAAAAATAATAATAATAATAATAAATAAATAAATAAATAAATGGACTCCTATTTCACTCATTCACTTTCATCTACTAACTGGAGCCTGCTCTGAGCTAAGACTGAGAAGGTCAAGCATGCGTGGCACTTGGTCCCTGCCCTTCCTGACCGAGGCTCTGAGGATGGCTTTTGGTGGGACAAGGCATTTGAGGTGGAGCCCTAAATAGTCTACGTATGATGAGCCCGCTGCCGCTGGCTAAGCTAATTGTAGATTGAATGAAAACCAGCCTTGTGCTGAATTCTTCACAGGGAGCATGTCTGTCTCCCCACGGTGACAGCCTCCAAACTCTGTCTTTTTAAATGGTTTTCCACTCAGCAGCGTCACGTAACGGAAGACGACAATACGCAGGCAGGGCCGAGACTATGAGCTGAGCGAGACTCCGGAGGGACAAATATGAAAAGGGGTGTTTACTCTCGGGGTGAGTGGGTCTGACAGCGATTTCGCCCTAGAGTCTCATGCAACCTCACTTTGAGGGCGAGAGACGAAAACACAGGAGGTGAGCCTCATCTTTGCTCCCCTAGGAATATTTTAAGTTATGACTCAAGTTGAGCAAACCCAGACAGGGGGTGGGGACTATGTTTACTGAAGAAACCCACTGATATCCTGCCCACAAGAAATGCTTTAAACATAGGGTATAAAGAGGTTAATAGTAAAATTTCTTTTTCTTTTTTTTTTTTTTTTTTTTTTTTTTTTGAGGTAAGGTCTCACTTCAGCTCAGGCTGACCTGGAATTCACTCTGTAGTCTCAGGGTGGCCTCGAACTCTCAGAGATCCTCCTATCTCTGCCTCCCGAGTGCTGGGATTAAAGGCATGCACCACACGCCCAGCTTTTTTTTTTAATTTTTATTTATTTATTATCATTTTCTTTTTTGTTTTTTCAAGGTAGGGTCTCACTCTAGCCCAGGCTGACCTGGAATTCACTGTGTAGTCTCAGGGTGGCCTCGAACTCACGGCGATCCTCCTACCTCTGCCTCCCGAGTGCTGGGATTAAAAGGTGTGCGCCACCACGCCCGGGCAAGAGTAAAATCTTAAAAGACATGAACCTGAGCTAAGAGAACAGTGCATATCAGTGTCAGGCAAGTAGACGCGGAATGAAGAACAGTCGTGGGACTGAAGAAAGCCACTTCCTCGTAGAAAGGCCGGCTCCAGAATGGGAGGTGACAGTCCTGAGTGCTTACACACTGTGGTGGTCGCTTTTGTGTCTCTGTGACGGGAACAACTTAAGGAAGGGACAGTTTATTTTGGCTCACGGACTCAGAGGGTTTCAGTCCGTCATGGCGGGAAAGGCTCGGATGAGTAGCTCGTGGCAGCAGGAAGAGGTGGCAGAAGCTATTCACAGTCTGGTGGACCAGGAAGCAGAAAGCAAAACCACAATGAGGGGATGGCTTATGACATTCAGAGGCCCTCTCCCAGTGACCTGCTTCTGCCAGCCAGGCCCCACCTCCAAAAGCTTGCATCACCCCAACATATAACCAACCCCTTGCCGGGGAACCAGCATGCAGAACACCTCGCATCTCAGTCAAGGCCCCGGCGAAACCACGGAGGAAGTGGGGAGACGAGCAAGAGCGCTGCTTCCACGGTGGGCCCGGCAATCAGAGCCAGGGTGAAGGAGACAGATGCTGAGGACACTCAACACCTACCGAAGCAGAGATCCAGAGGCTGCTAAGGGCTCACCATGGAAGTAGACGTAAAACACACCCACCAAGGCTCAGGGAATTTTTTTTGCAGAAGAGGGGAGGAAAGATGGTAAAGAGCCACAGGTTGGGATGTCATGACCAGAGGCACTGCCTCCCCCCAGGAACTGACTGTTGCTCCCACAACACATAACCCACAACCCCGTTGGGAATATCAGCAACCCCGCCGAGGAGGGTCCCCTCTGTGGAATGGGGGCAGGGAGAAGGGGAAAGATGGTAGCAATGCACGACATATCTATACAGAGTATGTTCTTCTTTCTTTCTTTTTAAAAAAATTATTTATTTATTTGCAAGCAGACAGAGAGAGAGAAGAGAAACAGACAGAGGATGGGAGCACCAGGGCCTCCAGCCACCGCAAATGAACTCCAGACGCATGTGGCCCTTATACATCTGGCTTACATGGGTACTGGGGAATCAAACCAGGGTCCTTTGGCTTTGCAGGCAAACACCTTAACTGCTAAGCCATCTCTCTAGCCCACAAAGTATGTTCTTAATATAAATACATAAATAAATAAATAAGAATTTTTTTAAAAAGAACACATGAGTTTGTAAGGGGCATTTCTGATTCACCCTATATCATGCACCTAATCACAGACCCTCAAGATGCTCTAAGGGGAAAGGAAATGAACTACAAAGAGAAAGAGAGGTACACAATTACAGCCAAAGACTGCAATAACCTTCTCTCAATGGTTGACAAAACAACAGAAAGAAAGTAGTAAGGAGGCAGAAGATCTGAGCCAACCCAGCAACCGTCTTGACTCAGACGACATTTCAGAAGGTTCCACCCAACCACAGCTGCACACACTTCCTTTTCAAGTACACACTTAATATTTACCAGGATAGTCCATGGCCTAGGTAATATGATAAGTGTTCATAAACTTGAAAGGATTCAGTTTCTTTCACAATATGTGCTGCGACTACAATGCAGTTATATCAGAAACAAATAACAGAGAGGTTTTTGGAGAACTCCCAAGTATGTGGAAATGAAATAATACACTTTTAAATAACACTCGAGTCAAAGAAGAAATGTAAAGGGATGCACCAAGGGATTTTGGATTAAATGGAAATAAAGGCACAATATTCCAAAAATCTATGGGCTACTGCTCAAAGAGTACTCGTGGGGGAAAACACTATAATACGAACCACACAGATTAGGAAAGCAAGAAGCTCTCAGTCAGTGACTTCAGTTTCCCTCTTAAGAACCTAGGAAAAGATGAGTAAATTAAACTCACAATGAGCAGGAGAAAAGAAACAACAATGACCAGAGCAGAAATCAATGAAATAGAAAACAGAAAAGCAATGAGAAAAATCTGCAAAGCTAAACACTGATTCTTTGAGAAGATCAATGAAGAGAGAAGACATGCGTTACAGTATCGGGAAAATAAGAGACCACACCTCTGATAATCGAATAAGCATTAGAAAGCTAATAGGGAAACATCACAAATAATGTTATGCCAATAAAATTGACAATTTTAGTTCATACATGCAAACTCCTTCAAAAACACTAGATGTCACAGCTCCCTCGAGAAAAAAATAGGCATTAATGACTCTATCAAAGTAATTGAATTAATAGTTAATACTCTTCCCACAAGAGAACTGTTAGGCCCAATAGCTAAATTGATGAATTTTGCCAAATATTTAAAGTAAATCTAATACTCACACTACACAAACTCTTCAAAATTAAATAGTAGGGAATAATTCCCCAACATATTAAGTGAAGATAATATTACCTCAGCACCCAAGCTTGACAAACACATTACAAAAGAAAACGAAAGCATAGTTTAATTTCCCCTGTGAAAACAGATGCAAAACTTCTTTAGGAGATTTTAGCAGAATGACTTCAACATCATATACAATAAATATAATACACCCAAAACAGATAATTCACCCTGACCAAGCAGGGCTTAAGGATGGCCTAATGCTTGGAAATCCATAATGTGATTCATCAGAGCCACAAATTTGAAAAGATAAACCATAAAACCATCTCAGCAGAAGTAGAAAGAGTAATTAATGGAACTCACTCTGATGGATTCATTTATTAAAAGAAGGAAGAAGGGTTGGGGCTGTGGCTCAGAAGTTAAAGGCACTTGCTTGCAAAGCCTGCCAGACTCAGTTCAATTCCCAAACTACCCATATATGCCACACACAAAAAGAGACACAGGTACCTGGTGTTCATTCGCAGTGGCAAGAGGCCCTGGCATACACACCCCCTCACATACAAATGAATAAAATACTTTTTAAGGGCTGTAGACATGGTTTAGAGGTTAAGCGCTTGCCTGTGAAGCCTTAGGACCCCGGTTCGAGGCTCAATTCCCCAGGACCCACGTTAGTCAGATGCACAAGGGGGTGCACACATTTGGAGTTCGTTTGCAGTGGCTGGAGGCCCTGGCGCACCCATTCTCTCTGTCTCTCTCTCTCTCTCTCAGTCTCTCTCTCTCTCTCTCTCTCTCTCTCTTTCCCTATGTTTTTTCTCTCTCTGTCTGTCGCTCTCAAATAAATAAATAAACAAAAAAATTTGTTTAATACTTTTTAAAAAGAACCTTCTCAGAGAATGAAAATCAAGAGTTTTCCCAACATGAAAAAGAATATCTATTTAAAAAATAAAAAAGAAGAAGGCTGCAATTAAGTTGCTTGCCTGTGAAGCCTAAGAACCCAGGTTCAGTTTCTCAGGACCCATATAAGCCAAATGCACATGGTGGCACATGCATCTGAAGTTTGTTTGCAGCACCTGAATGCCTTAGAATACCCATTCTCTCTCTCTCTCTCTCTCTCTCTCTCAATCTTTCAAATAAATAAGTAACATTTTTTAAAAAAGTTTAAAGTGGGAGGGGGGACAGTCTGGACAGAAGGAAAAAGGCTTAACTTTAAAATAATGGACTCTGGCTGGGAAATCCCAGGCCCAGAACTGAGCTGCCTGCCCCTCTCCTACAGTGAGCTATTGTCCAGGGAGACCCATGCGGTCCTTAAAACCACGTACGCCACTGCCAAAACACTTGATTACATGCTAGAGCTAAAAGGTAAGACCTTATTGCTGAAATGCTGGAAACGACACAGGCTGCAGTGCCAGGACATTGGAATAGCATGCTGGATCCAAAAAGGAAACTGGTTCCCTCCTGGCCAAGCCCTCGTAGTGCTGGAGAGTCCCATGGGAGTCTCTGAGGACAATGGCCACGAGCAGCTTGAATAAGCAGGGGACCCTGCAGGCTACAAAATCACTACGCGGCTCTTAGCGCTCGCCTGACAACTGGTTCCAGGGTGATGGTGACAGACAAGGTGACCAATCAAAACCTATCAAAACAGAAATCCAGAGGCTGCAGAGAGCTTAACACTAGAGCACAGAGTGAGCAGAAGTACTCTAAGGCACAGTCCCGCTGCTATGCCATAGGGACTGACTGGGGCCTCCATGACTCCACAGTGCATATCATGAGCACACTGAGGAGGGCTCCCAGGGTTAACAGGAGCAGGGGCAAGGCGATAAAAGAGTAGAACCTAAGCTGGGCGTGGTGGCGCACGCCTTTAATCCCAGCACTCGGGAGGCAGAGGTAGGAGGATCGCCGTGAGTTCGAGGCCACCCTGAGACTCCATAGTGAATTCCAGGTCAGCCTGGGCTAGACTGAGACCCTACCTCAAAAAAAAAAAAAAAAAAGAGTAGAACCTATTCGTATAATATTGTACTGGATGATGAAAGACAAAATGCTCTCAGCTATAGCCAAGGAAAAGACAAGAATGTCTGCTCTTCAATATTGTGCTAAAGACTCTACCCAGCTCAAAGAAAGGAAATAAGTCATTCATATTGGTGAAAAGGAAGATTTCTAGTAAATTATCTTCATTTTCAAACAGCACCATTGTCTAGGTAAAAAGCCTGGTGCCTTATCTCACACGACCAAATGAACTTGACATGGCTGCAGAATACAATCTCTAAATACCAAAATCAACTGCATTTTTATATGCCAGAAATTAAAACTGAAGTAGCATTAAAAATTAATTATTTAGGAGTATACTGACAAAGGAAGTATAATATTTAAAAGCTATAAAATACTGACGAGGGGCTGGAGAGATGGCTTAGCAGTTAAGCACTTGCCTGTGAAGCCTAAGGACCCTGGTTCTAGGCTCAATTCTCCAGGACCCACGTTAGCCAGATGCACAAGAGGGCGCATGCGTCTGGAGTTCGTTTGCAGTGGCCAGAGGCCCTGGCACACCCATTCTCTCTCCATCTCTCTCTCTCTCCCTCTTTCTCTCTGTCTGTCACTCTCAAATAAATAAAGATATTTTTAAAAATATATAATAATAAAAAAAATACTGACGAGGAAAGTTAAAGCAAATCTAAAAATAACGGGTAGGTATACCATGTTAATGGACTGGAAGACTCAGTATTAACATGTCATTTCTTCCTAAATTAAATAGAGTCATGTCAGTCCCACTCATGAATCTCACTTGTCTTTGTAGAAATGGACGTATTGATCTAAAGTTCACACAGGTAATCAAAGAAGCTAAGGGCCAAAGTAACTTTGAAACAGAACAAGAAAACTGAAGACTAAACCAGACTTCTAAGGGTCCAGTAACCAAGACCATGTGGTATTAAATATATCAGTAGGGAAGAAATGTGTCAAGAACGCCAAGGAAACTCAAAAGAAAAAAGACAACATTTTTCAACAATGATACTGGAGCAACTGAGTATGCATTTGCAAGAAGAATTCCCATTCACACTTTGTTCCATACACAGAAATTAGCTAAAAGTGTATCACAAACCTATATGTAAAACTTAAAATACAAAGCTTCAAGAATGAAGTATCTTTATTGTCTTAGCTTAGAATAGCAAATTTATTTTGGGTACAATAAATATCCATAGCGTAATCTCTATTTAAAAACTCTATAAATCAAATTTCATCAAAATTTAAAGCTCAGGCTCTTTTAAAGCAAACCACAGAGTAGAGCAAAGTATTAAAATACACATCGCTGGTAATGGATTTTGATCAGAACTAGGTAAACAACCCTTAACATTCATTACTAAGAAAATAACTACTCCATTATAAAAACAGACAAAATATTTGAATGGGCACTTCACCAAATGACATACATGGTGTTACAGTCAGGTTCGCATTCCTGGCAGAAATCACCAGACCAGGGCTGGAGAGATGGCTTAGCAGTTAAGTGCCTGCCTGTGAATCTAAGGACCCCAGTTCAAGGCTCGATTCCCCGGTACCCACATAAGCCAGATGCACAAGGTGGTACATGCATCTAGAATTCATTTGCAGTGGCTGGAAGCCATGGTGCACCCATTCTCTCTCTGTCTCTCTCTCTTGTTCTCAAATAAATAAATAAAAATAAACAAAAATTTAAAAAATAAAGTAAAAAATCACCCGACCAAGATTAGCTTCTGGGGGGAAAAAAAAAGGTTTATTTTGGCATACAGACTTGAGGGGAAGATCCAGGGGGAATGGCAGGAGGAAACGATGGCATGAGCAGAGGGTGGACATCACCTCCTGAGCAACATCAGATGGACAACAGCAATAGGAGAGTGTGCCAAACACTGGCAAGGGGACACTGGCTATAACACCCATAAGCCCGCCCCCAACAATACACTGCCTCCAGAAGGCGTTAATCCCCAAATCTCCATCAGCTGGGAACTTACCATTCAGAACACCTAAGTTTACGGGGGGACACCTGAATCAAGCCACCACATACGGGTATTGAATAATTACATGAAAAGATGTTTAGCAGCATTGGTCACAAGGAAAATACAACTGAAACCCACAACAGAATGCCACAAACACTCATTATTAACATTTAACAATTGACATTAACTCAGTCTTGGCAAGGATGTGGGGCGACTGGAGCTCACATATTGCTGTCGGGAACTTAAAACAGAGCCGCCCTTCTGGAAAAAAACTGGCAGTTCCTTAGACGCTCAAACAGAATTTTTTTCATAGGATCCAGCCATCCCATGTGTGAACGTTTGCCCAAGATAATAAAAGTGTGTGTACATGCATGTTCGCATCAGCTTATTTGTAATAGTGAACAACAAGAAGACAGGCTGGGAACGTGGCTCGGTGGGGGAGTGTTCCCCTAGCATGCATGGTAGGCCACTGGTTCCATCGCCAACACCAGGAGAAAAACCAACAAGCATGTGACTAAACTCCAAACATTCATCAACAGATGAACAGATTAAAAAATTGTAGTACATAAATCAATGGGATACATAAAAAGAAATGACTATTGATCTTAAGTAATGAGATGGATAAATATTAAAAATAACCCCAAGAGTAAAAGAAGTCAAAGAAAAGTACATTTTAGATGATTCCATACATCTACAACTCTACAGATATCTTTTTTTCTTTTTTTTCTAAATTTTTTTGTTCATTTTTATTTATTTATTTGAGAATGACAGAGAGAGGAAGAGGCAGAGAGAGAGAAAGAGAGAGAATGGGCGCGCCAGGGCTTCCAGCCACTGCAAACGAACTCCAGACGCGTGCACCCCCTTGTGCATCTAGCTAACGTGGGTCCTGGATTATCAAGCCTCGAACCGGGGTCCTTAGGCTTCACAGGCAAGCGCTTAACCGCGAAGCCATCTCTCTAGCCCTCTACAGATATCTTTTTAATATGTTATTTTTATTTATTTGAGAGAGAGAGAGAGGGAGAGAGAGAGAGAATGGGTGTGCCAGGGCCTCCAGCCACTGCAAATGAACTCCAGACGCATGCGCCACCATGTGCACCTGGCTGACGTGGGGCCTGGGGAATCAAACCGGGGTCCTTAGGCTTCGCAGGCAAATGCCTTAACCACTAAGCAGTCTCTCCAGCCCTCGTGTTCAACTCTAAAACATGGAAACCATAGTGACAGAAAGAAATACAGTGAGCAGGGGATTGTGAAGGGGCAAAAGGAAATCTGGGATGTGGGTGGGTATAATCACTATCTTAATTTCGCGAATGTGACATATAAATTACAATAGTCTGCTAGATTTACTTATCACCTATTCATTTATCTGCCTCTGGTGCCTCAGTATCCTTGAGGGACTAGTTCCAGAGTCCCCACGGATACCACACGTGCTCAAGTCCCTTATGTAAAATGGGGCAGCATTTGTAGAAAACCTCTATTGACAGCCTGCCATGAATTAGTTATTTTGTTAGCTAATTGATTTATAGACAGTCTCACCGTGTCAGCCAGGCTGGCCTTGAACGTTTTAACTCTGCCTCTGGCCGTGTGCCAGGATTACAGGTGTGCGTCACCACACCAACCTCCTGCCATATACCTTGAATCTCTCTAGATTATTTATGGCACATAGCACAGTGTAAATGGCGTGTAAATAGGTGTGACGCTGCTCTGCCTGGGGAATAACAATGAGAAAAGAAAGCTTGCACATATCTAGTACAGACACCTTTTTTTCTGGATACTTTTTATTATTTATTTGACAGAGAAAGAGGGAGAGAGAGAGAGAGAGAGAATGGGTGTGCCAGGGCCTCCAGACAGTGCAAACGAACTCCAGATGTGTGCACCCCCTTGTGCATCTGGCTAACGTGAGTCCTGGAGAATCGAACCTAGGTCCTTTGGCTTTGCAGGCAAACGCCTTGACCGCTAAGCCATCCCTCCAGCCCTTTCCTGGATACTTTTAATCCACGATGAGTTGGATGCAGAAGCCACACACACAGCGCCGTCTGCAGTCAGCTATATGCAGGCACATATCGATGTCAAAGCTCAGCAAGACCCAGGCTTCAAGTGGATGCAGTTTACATGAAGTCAATATCTCAGTTGATGTATGAACAAGAGGAGAAGGAAAGGGAGGAGGAAGAAAGTCATTGTTCTTCTAGGCCAGAATCTTCTTCTTCTATCTCCCCAGGCCTCAAAAAAATGAAGTCCACTTGTACTGGAGAGATGGCTGAGCAGTTAAAGCACTTGCCTGCAAAGCCAAAGGACCTCGGTTTCGGTTCCCCAGGACCCACGTAAGCCGGATACACAAGGTGGCACATGCGTAGAGTTCGTTTGCAGAGTAGCTAGAAGCCCTGGCGTGCCTATTCTCTCTCTCTCCCCCTCTCTCACATAAATAACTAAAAACAAGATAAAATAAATGAAGGCCAATCTACTGTATTCATCCCAGAACCTGCTTCTTCACTTGACATTCAACTTAGCCTGGGAGGACATGGCTGAAAACAAAGGGATTTCCCTGTGAAAACTTTCAGTCTGTGCAGGGAGCTAAGGAAACCATTAAATCCAAGAAGTCATGCTGAGCCCCTGAAGACCTCTTCAGCTGCCTGAGTCCAGCCTCCTCTCTCTTAGCCAGCGCCTCACAGTGAGGCCTGAAACCTTCACACAGTATCTATAGGTTGTCCAAGAAAACAAAGAATCGTTGTTACTCCACTTCAAAATAAGGGAGACGCTTTGTTATGAGCTCAGCCATGTCCTGCTTGGATGGATCCTAAGGAAACCTTAATCTTGGGCTAGCCAGGTCTTATATCTCAAAGATTTTCCACTAGCTCTGTTATGCCCAGATCACGGAGTCCCCAAAGACCGCCAAGAGAGTCAGACACGTATGCAACAGCAAAGAGATTTATTTCGGGCTTAAGCTTGGGCTCTAGGCTTCACCAACACAGTGAGTCCATCCAAGAGCCCCGAATGGCGGTTGTGAGAGACTTTTATTGGGGTTCAAACAGGGAAAAGGGAATTTCCAGCTTGGCAGTTACATGATTGGTCGACATTTAGCAAGAGCATACGTGTTACAAACTGATTGGTTACACTGCACTTGGGGAACATTAAGCAAGCTTACCTATGCCCGCAGGAATGTATGACACCGACTTGGCCCTTTCTGATTGGCCCGTTACAGGGGAGGATGTGGGCGCTGGGCAGTCTGTGGTCTTTCCAGTAACTGCTAAACTCTTACCAGGAAACAGAAACCTAGGCCTACTAATGACTCTGAAGCCTGTCATGGCGCTACTCTGGTATGGCCCTTCAGCTCAAGAGACAAATACAATCACAAAGGGGACAGGGTAGCAGATTCCAAAGACAAAGAAGGACAAGATAAGGGGACAAGAGAAGATACCTACCTTACCTCCCTCCCTCCCTCCTTCCGCCCTCCCTCCCTCCCTTCATCTTTCCTCCTTTCCTTCCTTCTTCTGTTAGAGATCAAACCCAGGACTCTGTTCTTGCCAAGCACACTCTTATCAACGAGCTCTATTCTCCCAGAAGAAAATACTTCCTTTTTGCCGACTTGCTGTAAGAATTTTCCAGACTTCTCTTTTCCCCGCAGAATAGTTGCACAAGAACTTTACAGGCAGATGGAAATTATCCAGTCCTTCACCACTTCTACGAAGATTTCCCAATGATCCAGAGTAATTCTGCTAGCTTAGTAAGTGCGCAATCAGAAAGCGCTCAGAGCAATCCTACATCCCTCCTGAGGGCTTAGAACGACTGTCTCTCTTAATCTGGGCTCCGTGGAGATGAAGAACGGGTGGTGCCTCCCTCCCTCCTCACCATACCTGTTGCCAACTTGAAGGCAGCCACTAAGTCACCCTAATGTCCCTGAATCCCTCCCGCAGCAACGAGCTAGGAGATCAAAGGCCCAGAGCATCTGTGGGAATCCCTCAAATCCCTTTAACTGCCCAGGCTCAGGGAAGGCAAGTCTTGCCAAACTGCACAGGGGCAGAAAGATGGCTAAGCAAAAGGTTTCTGAGAGGCATGGGTTCTGGATGCTCACCACAGAATGGGATGTAGTGAGTCCCCCAGGCAAGGAACAGTCAAGGGTTTAGATGGCAGGCGGACAATGTTCCCAGGGCCACAACCTGGGCGGCTTTTAACAACGTAAACTCATTTTCTATCACTGAAATAGACGGACAGTAGGACCACCCTCCCTCGAGACTGTGGTGGAAGGAAGCCTTCGCTCCTCGTCCTAGCCTGGGCTGGGGGCCACCCACTCTTTGCATTCTCTAGTCTCAGCAGCACTGCTCCTTGTCACGTCCCCATGTGTCTGTCCCCCCGTTATCCTCTTCTCTAAAAAGCCACAGTGGACCAAAGGCCACACGAGTGATCGCATCACAGCATGGCTGGTTGAAAGAAGGGAATACCACCGAGACGCCCTGGAGGTCTGGGATCTCAATTCACCTTTCCTGGGTAAGTGCAGCTCAGCCCAGATTACTTGGCAATCCTCACTGTCTGCCGAGTGGACTGGGCATAGATTCACCCGTGAGATTAGCAGAGAAGGCCTCTGGTTTTTCTGTGAGAGATTTCCAGAGAGGTTTAGCTGAGAAGAAAGACCCACTGTGAATTTGGCAGGGGTGGGGGGACTCCATCTCATAGGTTGTCCCCACACTGAAGAAAAGGGAAATAAATGGAGAATACTAGCAGAGCTCCCTATCATTATTATCATTCCCTATGATAAAACGAACAGCTCTTTGGCTCTGTCACAACGGTTGTTTCTGCCATAATGGACTGACCTCTCTGAAGCCAGGAGCGAAAATAAATTCTTCCTCGCTTGAATTGTTTCTGTCAACTATTTTGGTACGCAGTGTCAAAAAAAAAAAAAAAAAAGTAACTAATACACCACATGGCGTCACAGAACACACCGGGACAAATATCTGAGCAATACCGATTCGTTTAGAAGGGACCTAAAACCTTGTTCAGCGAGTGCGAGGTGAAACAGAGGCGCAGGCAGCCTGTGGGTGTCATCACAGATAACTGGCTACCAGAGCGGCAGCCAGGCACTGCAGGTCCATGCCAACGCAGCCCAAGAGACCCAGACGCGGTACCCTGGTATGCAATCCCCACCAGTCATGAGCCGAGGGCTGGCCGTGGGAAGTGCTGGCTACACAGCATTTCACAAGGGCGGTGGCTCTGGAGAAACCCTGTGGTACAGACATCGATGATGGAAGCTGCTAGAGGCATGGACCTGGCCAGGACCCAGTGATGTGGGACCAGGCATTCACGGCACCGTTTTCAGGGGTCTGGGGTGGGGAAGGACAGTATGGTGGTTGGAACACAAATGGCCCCCATAGCCTCGAGTATTTGTGTTTAAGCTTCCTACTCTGGTCCCCAGCAGGTAGAGCCTTGCTGGAGCTGGGGTCACTGGGAACAGATCTTGAGTCTAGCCTACTACGCACTCAGTGTGTGGTGAAGTGAGCCTACTATGCGCTCAGTGTATGGTGAAGTGAGCCTACTATGAGCCCAGTGTGTGGTGAAGTGAGCCTACTATGCACCCAGTGTGTGGTGAAATGAGCCGACTATGCACTCAGTGTGTGGTGAAGTGAGCCTACTATGCGCTCAGTGTGTGGTGAAGTGAGCCAGCTTCCTCTTGAAGAAGTAAATATACCTTTTCCTCCCATCAGTTGCTTCTGGTCAGGTGTTCTGTCCCAGCAACAAGAATGTAACTGCTATAGACAGATTCTACTACCCATCTGACACACTAGATAAGGGCTCACCCTACATTTTTTTTTTTGGCCAGGGAGAAAACATGAAGGATGAGGTAGGAGAAAGCCTAGAAAGGAAGCAAATAGAATTCCCTGTTTCATCTTCCTCCCCTTGGAAAACAGGAAGCCATCCCCCGTGAGTTGTGTGAAGGCACCACAGCAGAAGGGTGAAAGCCAAGTTGCCCCAGGTCCAAACGCCCCCACCCCTCTATGCCCCTAGCTGGGTGACACTGCTGGACGAGTTGGGTAACTTCTCCAGGCTTCTATAAAATTCAGAAGACTAAGCTATGCTGGAGACTTAAAAACATACAAGCACTTAGGAGTCATGCCTGACCCACCATGAGCACCTGGTGAATGATTAGCTGTTATGATGATTTGATTACTAAGGCATTTTTAGAATTGCCCTGTTCAGTTTGCAAAGCTGATAGCAGGAGATGATGCAATAATGAAAGCCACAAACTAATATCTATACCAGTCACACTTTGCAGCTAAAAAATAAATTGACCTTGGGCTGGAGGGATGGCTTAGCGGTTAAGGCATTTGCCTGCAAAGCCAAAGGACCCAGGTTCGATTCCGCAGGACCTATGTTAGCCAGATGCACAAGGGGGCGCACCTATCTGGAGTTTGTTTGCAATGGCTGGAGGCGTGCCACACCTATTCTCTCTCTCTCTCTCTCTCTCTCTCTCTCTCTCTATCAAATAAATATATAAATAAATATACTTAAAAAAAATTAACCTTGCCTGTCTCGTTTCATTTCTGATCTGGAAGCGCATTAGAAGTGATCACGAGAGAACATTTGCCAACTGCTCTATGTGCCAGGTGGGGCCTCTAAGTGCCCTACATGTTTTAAGTTGCCTAGTCCTCACATGAAGTGTGCCTTGCCTTCTGCATTTTACAGATGGGGAAACTGAGGCCTGGGGAGATTACCTCACTCACGCAATGCGACATGACTGATCTACCATGACTATCTTTCTTCACTCATAAAAATCTTGGTGTCCAAGAAGTTAAGTGGCATGCCCAAGGTGAGGAACCCCGCAGAGCCAGCGGTGAACCCACAGAGAGGGAAGAGAAGGGACCCGCTGCACGGCGGTACTGCATCTGCCTTGGTGGGCTCAGTGAGGGGTGGGCTCTGAGGGCCTTCTCCTTCCCGCAAGAAAACCGCGTCCACCCTCTGTAGCTCTCTCTCTCTCTAGGAGTTGTATCTGTGCATCTCTTCAGGGCCATTCCAAGTCCAGAAGTCTTCCCTGCCCACTCCCCCTGGACTGCCAGGGCCCTCTGGACCTCGGAGTGCCTCTGACACCTCCATGCACCTTGTAGATCAGAATATACCGCTGTTGTAGATTCAAATTTTTCTGCTTGGTTAGATTTGTCAAGTGCACAAGATGTGTATCATTTCTTCCTGAAAGTCCATCTCAATAAAGCTCAGTAGGCCCGAAATTGACAGACGATCATTTCAATCAGTTATCCCACTAATTCCCAGCCCAGTCCCTTGTATATACGGAGTGCTCAATGAACACTTGTTAACTTTCTTCTTCTAATTTTAAAATTATTTTAGAGAGAATGAGACACACACACACACACACACACACACACAGAGAGAGAGAACTGACCCACCAGGGCCTCAGCCACTGCAATGGAACTCCAGACGCTTGCGCCACCTAGTGGGCATGTGCGACCTTGTCTGGCTAATGTGGGATCTGGAGAGTCAAATGGGTTCTCAGGCTTCGCAGGCAAGCTCCTTAACCACTAAGCCATCTCACCAGCCCTATGTTAACTTCTTAACTGACATTGAGAGTGAGGGCTGGTACTGCTTTCATGAAAAAAAAAAACAGCTATATATATATTGAATCTTTGCTTCTGGTTCCTGGCACAGAGCACCTAATATCCATGGAGTGATGGGAGGGCCTTTGTGGTTCACAAAGAGACAGTGACGTTATGCAAATGAGGAGACTCCCGGTGGGGATCCTAGACGGTTTCAGGAGAAGGCTGGGAAGGTTACTAGGGAAGCAATCACCTGATTAGGCTGGGCCTTTTGGAGGCTTCCAGACCTCTGGGGAGGGGGATGGGGGGTGGCAGTTTGAATGTAAAATGTGACCCAATAGGCTCATGGACTTGAGTACTTCATGTCCAGCTTGTAGAGCTGTTCAGAAGGTTGTGGGGCCTTCAGGAGGCAGGGTCTTGCTGGAAGAAGTGGCTCACTGGGGGTGGGCTGGGGGGCTGGCCTTGAGGTTTGAGAGCCCAGCCCCAGTTTTACCGTCCTCTGCTCCCTGGCATGCAAAGTGACCCCAGCTACCCGGTCCTGCTGTGACGGACTCTACCGTCGGGAACTGTAAGCTGAGAGCAAACCCAGGTCCTTCCTCAAATGGCGTCTGGTCAGATCCTTGTTCCCTGCAACGTGGAGGTAACTGATAGGAAGGGACCGGGGCTTGTATGCAGCCAGCCAGTCGCCAGTGGTGAGTGACATAAGTCCCTGAATGGGGCTGATGTTCAAAGAAGGGCATGGAAAACGCCACCGCACACCACTTTACCATGCTGCCCTGTCTCTTCCCTGGGCCATTTCTCATTCTACATAAACCAGGAGCCGTGAGCAAACCACTTTTCTTAGTTCTGAAAGTCTTCCTAGGAAGCTATGGAGTATGGGGGGGGGGGAAATTGTGGGAGGTGTCACATTTACAGTGGGTTGGTCGGAAGGATGGTGAAAACCTGGATTCATGACTTGCAGGTAACGTGGTACAGTGTTATGGGTGTTCAACCCCTCATCTTTAGAGTCTGCACTAACCTCAGATAACGTCAGGATTGAGTGGGATTTAGGACACACTCTTGGTATCGGTTAAAAAAAAAAAAACACTTCAGTTTATCAAGCAATTGTCCAACATGGGTGGGAGAAAGCCCTGATTTGTCATATCTGCCTATTTCTATAGAGTCAGTATTTCCACTAGGGCCAATATCAATCAACCCACCAACCATCATCGATTGGTTCACCAAGAAAGAAACAAAAGATGATGTTTGTGCTCAAGGTCTCTATCGCCAGGACTATTTATTTGCAGAGATAGCTCACACCTCCTTAGCTGTGTCCCTCACACCCAAACTTACAAGGCAAGAACCATTATCAAATCTTATTAACAGGGCTGGAGGGATAGCTCAGTGGTTAAGGCGTTTGCCTGCAAAGCCAAAGGGCCCGGGTTCGATTCCCCAGGACCCATGTTAGTCGGATGCACAAGGGGGCAGACGCGTCTGGAGTTCGTCTGCAGTGACTGGAGGCCCTGGCGCGCCCATTCTCTCACTAGGTGTCCCTCTTTCTCTGCCAAATAAATAAATAAATAAATAAATAAAAATAAAAAAGTCTGAGCCGGGTGTGGTGGCGCACGCCTTTAATCCCAGCACTCAGGAGGCAGAGGTAGGAGGATCGCCTGAGAGTTCGAGGCCACCCTGAGACTACATAGTGAATTCCAGGTCAGCCTGGGCTACAGAGTGAGACCCTACCTCGAAAAAAACAAAAATAAAAATAAATAAAAATAAAAATAAATTTTAAAATCTTAGAATATGGGAGAACACGATTTACTCCAATCCCAGGCCTTTCACGGGTGGCCCACCCCATCTTTGCCTCTCTTATTCACCTCCCTGACCCCAAGAGGCCTGGTCAGACCCTCCGGTGGGCACGGCAGTCTGAGTGGATGCTGTGCTGTTTCTTCCCAGGAACCCTTGGCCCTCCTATTGCTCAACACTGAAGTCCGTTGCTGTTAGTCACCTTGCGCTGCTGGGACAAAACACCTGACCGAAAGTAGCTGATGGATGGAAAGGGTTTTACTTAGGGTTACAGCGTTGAGGGGCAGTTTCGGCACGGTCGGAAAAGGACAGTAGGGCAGAGACTGGGCATCACGTCTTGCCACACCAGCTGGTATAAAGCAGCAACACAGTGAGCTTGAGCTCTGGCAAAGAAGGGAGCTCACCTCATCACACCCCAAAGCGACCCCCCCAGCAACACACCTCCTCCGTCAAGACTCCGCCTCCCCAGTGAACACCAGCTGGGAACCCAGCAATCGGAACGCGTGAGGTTAGGAGGGACATCTGATTCACAGCACCCACGGCAGCTCAGGGATCAGGTAACTTCCCTTCGTTCTACACGGGATTGCCATCTACCCCTACCACACACAGCAAAGGGGAACTCTGAACAAACAGCACCCTTTCTCTTCTAAATTTCCTGCAACAGTGGATAAAAATGTGAATTCCAAGGCCAGGCCTGAGGCACCTGTGTATGACTGTGTATGAGGCATAGTGTATGACTATGGACAGGTTTCTTAGGTTCCTATCTTACCAGAGTTAGCTAGCATTACTATTATTAATCATCATCATCATTACTATTATTATTGAAATCAAACTGGCTTCCTCCACCCCTAAATCATATTTGAGCAAAACATGCTAGCAAATTAAAAAAAAAAAAAAAAAACACAGAGCCTGGAGAGATGGCTTAGCGGTTACGTGCTTGCCTGTGAAGCCTAAGGACCCCGGTTTGAGGCTTGGTTCCCCAAGACCCACGTAAGCTAGATGTACAAGGTGGCGCATGCATCTGGAGTTCATATGCAGTGGCTGGAGGCCCTAGTGCGCCCATTCTCTCCCTAGCATGCCCATTCTCTCCCTCCCTCCCTCTCTCTCTCTCTCTCTCTCTCTCTCTCTCTGTCTATTGCTCTCAAATAAATAAATAAACATAAACAAAAAAATTTAAAAAAACTTAAAACCTACTGCATGAAGGGATATGATCAAAGGAATCTACCACTGACTCCCCAGCGGGACAGAACTTTCCAAACTGACCCAGGCCGGGCCATCAGGAAAGCGAATGCCCCACCAGCCCATAGGAAGGGGTAGGTGCGTGCAGACCCCTTTGACAAGGATTCTCTTTTTCCTCTGCAGTTAACTGTAACATACACAATGCTTCCTCAAATTAGGTCCGATCTCCTTGTGGTAGCCTCCAGGGAAAACAGAAAACAGCTGTCTTACCGCTATAAAATAATTCCTCCAGGTCTGGACAACTATTATTAAATGTTCCCTTCATACTCCCCTGCTCTGTTATATGATACATTAAAGGCCCCTGCTAATGGTTTCTGGTCTTCCTGAGATGGCGGCTGTTCACCCTAATTCTTCTAATAATTAGTGGTTGTAAACCACTTCGAAGATAAAAGGCATTTTATCAGAGCCGAGTCCTACTATGATTAACTTCCCAATACTTCCCCTCCGACGCTGAACACATCAAAGGCCGACGCGCGGCCGCGGCACGCTGGCTGGAGCTTAATGAGACGTGTTTCAAGGCAGCTGGTGTATATTAAAGAAACTGCTGCGAAAGTTATCAACACCAGAAGAGCGCCGGCTTTCTTCCTAACGGGAACAAGCTCTTTTCAAAAGGCTGTCGGTGCTGATGCCTGCAAGACAGGAGCCCCGAGAGGCCCAAATGCTAATATAGACTCTGGGCCTACAAGGGAGAGGAGGTGTGATCATAGCAGGCGGTGGTGTGTAACATCTAGTGCTTTCTACGGGATTCTATACACCCCGCCTCTCTCTGGGTGTCTTCTGGGTTTTTTGTTTTTTTGTTTGTTTGTTTGTTTGTTTTGCAAGCATACTGTGATATAAGCAAGTAAAAGCAAAGAGACACTGTCCCAGCTTTGTAAATGAGGACGTGGCACATGACCATGGGTTCTAGAGGCACTGAGCTCAGCGTGGTGTAACCGGATGCAGTTAAGGTCACAGGTCTCTTGTTATCAAGGTGACACGGCTGATACCCCAACCAGACACTGAAATATCGGTACATCTCTCCTAGCTTCTGAGTGCTTTCTCTGTCTTTCTCTCTCTCTCTCTCTCTCTCTCTCTCTCTCACACACACACACACACACACACACACACACCTCCCTGCTGAAGCCACCTTCTGTGCTTTTGGTAAAGCCAAACATTCCCGAAGCTCCTTGTCCAAAGCTCTTAGCCAGCGACAGACGTGTGCAGAAGTAGGAAAGGCCACTCTGACTCTTTAGTCTCCCTCCCCACTGTTCCCCTGTCCCTCTCCTTGACCAGGCTCTCCTGAGAGCATGTGAATCTTCCTTCCCCTCGAGGCTCAGCTTCTGGGAGCCCATGCCAGCACGACTGTCTTGACTCCGCACCCGTGGGCACATTTTACTTATTTTCTTTTCTTCTTAATTTTTATTTATTTATTTAAGAGCGACAGACAGAAGAGAGAAAGAGGCAGATAGATAAACAGAGAGAGAGAGAATGGGCGTGCCAGGGCCTCCAGCCACTGCAAATGAACCCCAGACGCCTGCACCACCTTGTGCGTCTGGCTTACGTGGGTCCTGGGGAATAGAGCCTCGAACCGGGGTCCTTAGGCTTCACAGGCAAGCGCTTAACCGCTAAGCCATCTCTCCAGCCCACATTTTACTTATCTTCTGCAGAGCCCATTCTCCCTGGGAGTCCTGCGCTCAAATCTTCCTGCCCAAGTCCGCAATAATGTGCACGGTGGCTCTTTTCTGTGCCTTGTCTCTTGGCCTTGATTCTTAGGCCTGTGTTCTCAACGACCTTCTTTTCTCTAGGATCGTGTCCCAACTGCTTTTGGGAGGATGGGTAGGTCATTCCACCATTTCCAGCCACCCAGAAGGCATGGAACCCAGGAAGCTGCTGTGAAGACAGAGACAGACACAGGGGCTTCTCTGGTGAACTGACGACGTAGCCAGGGAACATGAAATATAAGTAAAGAGGCTGAGGATGTGATATGAGCCCCATGTGTACAACGAAGCCTTCTGAAGCAAACAGTTCTCAGAATGGTACCCCAAAATGAAATTGCCCCCCCCCCAGTAATCCTCCACATAGTTCAACTTTGGCTCATTTATTTATTTAATTTCTTTTTTAATCTGAAGGCACTCTCAAACGTTTGAGAAAATAAAGATCAGCCAGCCGTGGTGGAGATCAACCAAATGGACAGATAATCCAGTAAAGAGTTTTTATTTAAATTTGGTTGCACTGTTAGTATAATTAGCACCTTAGGGCACTGCTTCAGAAAAGTTAAGTAATTTTGGGGCTGGAGAGATGGCTTAGTGGTTAAGCGCTTGCCTGTGAAGCCTAAGGACCCCGGTTCAAGGCTCGATTCCCCAGGACCCACGTAAGCCAGATGCACAGGGGGCCCCATGCATCTGGAGTTCATTTGCAGTGGCTGGAAGTCCTGGTGCTCCCATTCTCTCTCTTTCTCTCTCTGTCACTCTCAAATAAATAAATAAAAATAAACAAAAATAAAAGTTAAGTAATTTGGGGATTTTTGTTGTTATTTTTTTCAGTGGTGGGGGGATTCAAAGTAGGGTCTGACTCTAGCCCAGGCTGATGTAGAATTCACTGTGTAGTCTCAGGCTGGCCTTGAGCTCACAGCAATCCTCCTACATCTGCCTCTCAAGTTCTGGGGTTAAAGCTTGTTGGCCCATGTGGCCCAGGTTCAATTCCCCAGCACCCACATAATCCTGGCCAAAAAGCAGCATATACATCTGGTGGTCATTTGCCACAGCAAGAGACTCTGGCGTGCGCACACACACACACACAATTATTAAAAAACAAACAAAAAAAACACCTAATTAGCTGGGCACAATGGCGCACGCCTTTAATCCCAGCACTCGGAAAGGCAGAGGTAGGAGGATGGCTGTGAGTTTGAGGCCACCCTGAGACTCCATAGTGAATTCCAGGTCAGCCTGGGCTAGAGTGAGACCCTACTTCGAATAAAAAACAAAACAAAACACCTAATTAATGATAGATGTGAACTCAGTCTTAATGTTTGCCTCTTTGAAACCTCAGCTTACTTATCTGTAAAAACGGGGCTCCTGAGACCAATTGTGTAAAGTTATTGCAAAGGCTAAGCAAAAATAATGTGTGTGGCTGTATCACAAGCGCAGCATAGGCCAGCAGGCAGGTTGTTACTGTGATTCCCAGGTGGAGAATTGAGCCAAAGGGTATTCCTGCAGCTTAGAGTGTCATTTATTGTCCTCCAAGGTCACATGCTGCAAGCTTAGTCTCTGAAGTCACGCTACTGAAGGAGGTGGGGCCTCAAGGGGCCGGGCTGAGAGAGAGTGCGGGATTCGGATGCGTGCTGGCCTCTTGGACTTGGTTTGGACTCACTCGTGGGAGTGGATCCGTTCCCGAGCGTGGGCTGTTCTAAGAGGGAGGCTGCGCTTCCCGAAGTCTCTGGCTTTTTCTCCCGTCTGCGACCTCCTCTGTCTCCTGCGTGTCCCTACGTGTGACGTCCTCACCCAAAGCTGACACTGGAGCCTCGCTCTTGGTCCTGAGCTGTGAACTAAATAGCCCTCTCCTTAATAAAGAATCCATCTTAACAAAAAGAAAAGAAAAAGAAGGAAGAGGAGGAGGAAGGGAAAGGAAAGGAAAGGAAAGGAAAGGAAAGGAAAGGAAAGGAAAGGAAAGGAAAGGAAAGGAGAGAGCTGAAAAAGCTGGATAGAGTGGCACACACATATAATCCCAGCATTTGGGAGGCTGGGGTAGGAGGCTCTCTCTCAGTTTTAGGCCAACCTGGGCTACAGGGTGAGTTGCAGGTCAGCCTGGGCTAGAGTGAGATCCTACTTCAGTAATAATAATTTAATAATAAAAAAAAAAAAAGGGCTGGAGTGGTTAAAGGCACTTGCTTGCAAAGCTTGGTGGCCTGGGTTCAATTCTCCAGTACCGACATAAAGCCAGATGCACAAAGTGGTACACGTGTCTGAGTTTCATTTGCAGTGGAAGGAGGCCCTGGCGTGCCCATACTGACACACTCTCTGTGTCTGTTTCCTCTCTGTCTCTCAGAAAGAGAGAAAGAAAGAAAGAAAGAAAGAAAGAAAGAGAGAGAGAGAGAGAGAGAGAAAGAAAGAAAGAAAGAAAGAAAGAAAGAAAGAAAGAAAGAAAGAAAGAAAGAAAGAAAGAAGGGAAGGAGGGAGGGAGGGGAGAGAGAAAGAAAGAGAGAGAGAGAAAGAAACAGAGAGAGAGAAAGAAAGAAAGAAAGGAAGGAAGGAAGGAGGGAGGGAGGGAGGGAGGGGAGAGAGAAAGAAAGAGAGAGAGAGAAAGAAACAGAGAGAGAGAGAAAGAAAGAAAGAAAGACAGAGAGAGAGAGAGAGAGAGAGAAAGGAAGGAGGGAAGGAAGGGAGAAAGAAAGAAAATAAGGCCTCACCTTGGAGTATTTTATTACAGCAACACAAAATAAGCAGGCACTTCTTGTGCAGAGTGAGCTGATCTTAATACATATTACAAACAGATATACAGAAAATAGTTAAATAAAGCCATGACTACATTGCCCGAGAGCTATCTAAAATGCAGTCCTCACCATTGCTTCAGGAAACGCATTAAACACACGGGGCCACTAACATCACATTAGTGTCAACGCCCCCCCCCCCCCCCCGCCGCTTCCCTTCACACCCTCTTCCTCCCACAATGTTCCCCCTTTCTCCACTTGCCTGCACCCTGGCGTCTCCACACACGTCACTCCCCTCACCCGTCATTCCCTTCCCCTCCCTATGCTAAGCTCTGCGGGGACCTAGTGCCTTCGCCCCGTAATGGTGACTCCACAGAACTATCATGGGCCCAGTGGCCATAGAAACCCCTTCCTCTCATTCATTCCTTGCGTCTGAAGGTCCAGGAGCAGGTCTCAGCATGGCTGGGTCCTGCTGGGAGCTCTCTTCCCCATGGCAGACTGCTGATTCCGTGCAGTGCCCTCAGGTAGAACATGGGGTATGGGTTCTCCTGGGCCTCTTTTATTTATTTATTTTTATTTTTATTTTTATTTTTTTAGAGAGAGAGAGACAGACAGAGGGAGAGATAATGGACGCACCAGCACCTGAGCCACTGAAATAGAACTCCAGACACTTGCGCCACCTAGTGGCCATGTGCGACCTTGCGCCTGCCTCACCTTTGTGCGTCTGGCATACATGGGACCTGGAGAGTCAAACATGGGTCCTTAGGCTTCGCAGGCAAGCGTCTTCACTGCTAAGCCATCTCTCCAGCCTCTGGGCCTCTTTTCATGAGGGCACCAATCCCATTTGTGAGTGCAGGCCCAGATGCCTCCCAAAAAAACCCTGTTTTTCACTACCATCCACATAGGGAGCTGGACGCCACGTACGTGTTTCAGCAGATGCAATTATGATTCAGTCCACAGCATTCTGCCCCTGGTCCTTCACGTCCTATCACACCCAAGATAGCTCGTTCCACGCCAACGGTCTCGGAACTCTTGACTCATCCAGACACCACACAGTCTGATGCATTACGCTTCGCAAACCTAAGAGTTCACTGCTGACCCCTGGAATTGGAACCTTCCCTCCATGTTTGTACATTGTGCCTCAGCTGATCCAGCCAACCAAATATCAAAATCAGATTTTTTTTTTTTTTTTTTAGCCAGGTGTGGTGGCGCACGCCTTTAATCCCAGCACTCGGGAGGCAGAGGTGAGAGAATTGCCATGAGTTCGAGGCCACTCTGAGATTACATAGTGAATTTCAGGTCAGCCTGAGCTAGAGTAAGACAAACCAAAAAAAAAAAGAAAAAAAAAGAAACCACCAAAATTAGTTTTTTAAAAAAACTAATAATAAAAATACGCTTATACCAAATCTATGTGTATGTTTTGTCACTATTCCTTGAAAATGCAATGTGACATCCGTTTACATAGCGCTTAACATGTCCATCTAGACATGTACCAAATCTTCTGAACCCATGACGCAAAATAAAATCCTTTCTCCCTTCACTTGTTTCCGGCAGACATTTTGATCGCAGTTATGCAAGGGTAACTCAATACCAACACCCCAGGTTTTAACTCCCCTCTTTCACTTCCGCCCTCTGCTCTAGTGGCCAAGAGGATTCGTTCATACTTGCATCAATTTTAATTAATTATTTATTTATTTTGGGTTTTCAGGGTAGGGTCTCACTCTAGCCCAGGCTGACCTGGAATTCACTATGGAGTCTCAGGGTGGCCTCGAACTCACCACAATCCTCCTACCTCTGCCTCCCGAGTGCTGGGATTAAACGCGTGAGCCACCACGCCCGGCTTAGACTTGTATTTATTGAACCAATCTTTACCAACTCCCTGGAGTAACTGCAGTAAAAAGAAAGTACCAGGGAATGAACAAGTGACCGACATCAGAGAAAGCTGGAGTAACCCCATCACTCACTGTCCCTGACTGCAAACAGGAGAGGTCAGGCAGACACTGGAAGATGGAGCCTGAGGTGACCAGAGACTAAGGCCTGAGTCTCCAAGGATGCGTGTTCCAGGTGTAGAGACAGCAGGCAAAGCCAAACAAAGGTTAATTAAGAACTTGGTGAGCGAGCGTGTGCAATAACGATGCGTCTCCCCTAGGTCCTCTTTGGAACAAGGCGGGGGGGGGGGTGCTACCCGCCGGATGACTAGAGATGTCCCGAGTCTGCATGTCATTGTCTCCGGGAAGGTCACAGAAAGCTGCAGACGTGAAAGAAAAACAGGAAGCCGGGGATACAAGACAAGAACTTCAGTGGCTGAATGTGAGGCCCAGAGCTCAATGCCACAGGACAACATGGGTGGCAGAATGGGAACCGGCGGCTGAAATGCCCGCCAGCTTCCAAAGAGGAGTGTGGGCTCAGAGTGCACCTCAGGGAGCGAGCGGTGTGGATCTGTTTAAGTGGGGTGATGAGCAGTGCCTGGGGAGCCTGCCTTAGGAATGAGCCCTTTCTCTTCCAGAGACTCCGGCCTCTTGGCTGTCCTGGGTCTAATCTGAAGGTTTCTAGTTCTCTCTCTAGTGCACTCTGAAGAGCTAGAAATACCCAGCGCTGAACATGAGGCCTGGGGTCAGCAGCAGGCAAGCTGGCCCATGCTGGAGACGCCCGGTTAGCCGGGTCACTCGCGCATTGAGTTTTACTGTGGCATCTCCGTAACACAGCTCAAACTTTCCAGGAGCCCAGACTCAGCGGAGACAAACATTTGGTTCGTGGTGTGCGCTCAGCTAACGTTTAACTCCCAGGGTCCGTGTCTGCGCCTTGGCTCTGGGGAGTTTCCTGAACACACCGTCAAATGAATAATGGCGGTAATAGGCACATGAAATGACATTTCTTCCTTTCTTCCTTTCTTTCCTTTCCCTTCCTTTCTTCCTTTTTTTCCTTCCTTCCTCCCTTCCTTTCTTCTTTTCTTTATTTCTTTCTTACATAGGGTCACATTGAAGTCACAGCAATCCTCCTGCCTCCCAAGTACTGAGATTATAGGTACAAGCCAACATACCTGAAAAAAATAACTTCCATACCCTACTTTATATTCCACAACATGCCTGTTGGTGTTGTCTGCACCTGTCACTAATGATCCACTATATTATTTGTAATGCACTAACATTATTATCTGGCTTTCAAAGCTTGTGCTCTCTTATCTATGACAACAAAACAGGTCAGCAGCTACAGATCCTGGCTGACAGCTGGTAGGAGGGGGGCCTGAGGATGCTGGCCAGCGCACACACAGTCACCCACAGTGACACATCTGATCTCCAGAGGGTTTCAGCCTGGCAGGGAGACCTTCCACTGTGCGAGGAGAGCCTTCCAGGAAGCTTGAGGAGACTGCCGACTGCTCTAGGAACACGAGGGTCCGGCTTTAAACAGCCTAAAATTCAAGTCCCAGGCCTGTCGCCTGCCACCTATGTGACCTTCAGCAAGCTGCCTAGGCCTCTGAGGCACTCTCCTCCTCCGTAGAACGGGCATGGGCCGAGCTCTGCTCTTGGAAAGTCGCTGTGAAGATGACAAAACTCCCGCAGAGATTACTTAGTGCACGGCGTGGGCCTTACTTGGTGCTCACCACGTGCCAATAATTGTTAGTACAGAGGGCAGCCTAGGGCACCTGTCAAGTGTGTCTGAGCCCTGTGGCAACACGGGCAAGCTCTTGTCTTCTCCGCAAGTCAGCCGGCCCCAGTAGGTGGGAGTGGGGACCCTGGAGTCCACTTTGTTGGGAATGGCAGTATAGTCCCCCAGACAATGGACATGATGGCAGAATCTTGCTCCCGGGCTTAGAATTTCATTGTCCAATACAGAAACCGTGACTATCCCGCGCTACTGAGTGTTGATATTTAGCCAGCCATGATGAGAGGTACGAGTAAAACACAGGCTGGAGAGATGGCTTAGCAGTTAAGCACTTGCCTGTGAAGCCTAAGGACCCCGGTTCGAGGCTCGGTTCCCCAGGACCCACGTCAGCCAGATGCACAAGAGAGCGCACATGTCTGGAGTTCATTTGCAGTGGCTGGAAGCCCTAGAGCGCCCATTCTCTCTCCCTCTCTCTCTCTCTCTCTCTCTTCCTCTTTCTCTCTCTGTGTCCGTCGCTCTCAAATAAATAAAATAAAAGTAAACAACAAATATTAAAAATAAAGCTGGGCATGGTGGCACACACCTTTAATCCCAGCACTCGGGAGGCAGAGGTAGGAGGATCGCTGTGAGTTCGAGGCCACCCTGAGAATACATAGTGAATCCCAGGTCAGCCTGGGCTAGAGTGAGACCCTACCTCGAAAAACCAAAAAAAAAAAAAAAAAAAAAAAACAGAGTAAAACACACATCAGGTTGCCAGAACCGGGTTCCCAAGAAAAGAATGGGATATATAGTATCATAACTTTTTAATGATGAAATTATCATGCTTTAGTTAGAGCATGATGTATCATGCTAAAATGATAACCCATAGGGTACGTTACATTAAATTAGATGTTTTTAAAGTTAATTTTGACTGTTTTGTTTTATTTTACTTTTGTTTTCTTTCATGTGGCGACTACAAATTGGAAACTTACACGCGTGCTCAGGTGCGTTCCTACTGTGTGTCACTGGTCAGAAAGAAACTTTCCATGGATGGAGACAAGACTCTTTCCCTCAGTCCCCTGCTATATGCCCGGGATTGGGGACAGCATCTGAATGTGAGCCTGTGAGGGTGTGAGGTCCACGCAAGAGGCCAGAGGTCACATCTGCGCAGACGGGGACAAGTCCTGGGAAGTCTGGGCTATTTGAGGAAATGGAGGTTAAAAAGATACCACTTACCTCCACGGGTAATAGACCTGAAGAAAGAAAAGTAACTTGGAGGGGTTTTGCTGTTGTGTTATTTAATTTATTTATTCATTTACTTATGAGACAGTGAGAGAAAAAGAGAGAGAATTGGCATGCCAGGGCCTCTAGCCACTGCTGTCAAACTCCAGACAAATGTGCCACCTTGTGTGTCTGGCTTATGTGGGTTCTGGGGGATTGAACCTGGATCCATAGGCTTCACGGGCAAGCACATTATCTGCTAAGCCATCTCTTCAGCCCTCTTGTGCTATTTTCATTTATTTATTTATTCTTAATTTTTAGAGAGAGAGAGAGAGAAAGACAGAGAGAGAGAGAGAGAATTGGCGCACCAGGGCCTCAGCCCCTGAACTCGAATTCCAGACACTTGCTCCACCTAGTGGGCACGTGCAAACTTGCACTTGCCTCACCTCTGTGCATCTGGCTTCCGTGGGATCTGGAGGGTAGAACACCGGGTCCTTAGACTTCACAGGAAGTGCCTTAACCGCCAAACCGTCTCTCCAGTCCCATGTGCTGTTTTTAAGTCATACAATTACCACTTAGGCCCGAATCGTGGGCATATTACTTGGCCTCTCTGGACCTTGGGGTCTTGGTGTAATTATTATTAGCCATGAAGTCACTGGCTTCCACCATTTTCCTTCTTTCCAGGGATATACACTGGTAGGAAAGCCTGTCCCAGAATACAATCTCAAAGGCACAGCCCTGCTTACAGCCTCTCCCCTTCTTTCCTCCCTTCCCCTCCTCAAGGAGGCTTCTTTGCATCACCCGAATTGATGATTTGTTCCCTTAAGGGCTCTCTTTGATTTAACTTGATTTTAGATGCTTTTCATCAGAAGTCAAAATCGGACAGGATTTTTCCTTGATCTTGTAATGAACTTCCCTGGGAGACATTGAATTCTAGAAACAAGTCTCCAAAGGGCCACATTCCCTGGCAAGAAAAAAAAAAAAAAAAAAGACATCTAAATGACAAACACCCTGCCACACCTGAATTACGGTCTCAGATGGCAAGTGGGTCTGTCATCCTCAGATCTCCTACATTCTGTCCTAAAGCTGAAGACCCTTGACACACTCGCAGGGGACTCAAAGGGATCACTGTGTTTGTTGGCGGTCAGCATCTCCCGCTCTTTAGGACCCCCCCATCCCTCCGCGGTCTCTTGCGACACTCCGTTTCCCCTTACCCTGTGGTGTGCGGCGTGAATTCTGCTCTTGACCTGATTCCCCACACTGAGTTTTCTGGCAAACAGCCTGTTGTTTCCACTTCGAGCCCGAGCTCAAGAGCCTCTTGAATTTAATCCAAGCCAAGAGCCTCTAAGGGCCACAGCAGGCTCCTCCTCCAGGCAGAAAAGTCTCACTTCCCTCTGGGTGAAATGCCACAGCTACCCCTGATCACAAGGGACAGAGAAAGGCCGGCCGAGGTCCAGCATGTCACTGTGAGGCAGGACCAAGTGGGACGGCAGGGGTGGACGGCGGTGGTGGAGTGCTTCTCACGGCTCTTTTCTGACCTTAGAGAAACATGTTTTAGTCACACAATACAAAGACTTAATATTTTCCTTCCGTCGTTCTTTAGCATGGTAAGTATCAGAGTAGTGCATTTTTGGATTGTACTGAGAATGTTGGATTTTAAAACTTGATGTCTCACTGCTTTCAAAATCTTCATGTAGGGGCTGGAGAAATGGCTTAGCGGTTAAGTGCTTGCCTGTGAAGCCTAAGGACCCCGGTTCGAGGCTCAGTTCCCCAGAACCCACACTAGCCAGATGCACAAGGGGGCGCACGCGTCTGGAGTTCGTTTGCAGTGGCTGGAGGCCCTGGCGCGCCCATTCTCTCTCTCCCTCCCTCTCTCTCTCTCTCTCTCTCTCTGCCTCTTTCTCTGTCTATTGCTCTCAAGTAAATAAATAAAAACGAACAAAATTAAAAAAAAAAAATCTTCACGTAGTCACGCCGAGTGTAGTGGTGCACGCCTTTAATCCCAGCACTCGGGAGGCAGAGGCAGGAGTATCACCGTGAGTTCGAGGCCACCCTGAGACTACATAGTGAATTCCAGGTCAGCCTGAGCTAGAGTGAGACCCTACCTTGAAAAACAAAAACAACAGCAAAAAAAAAAAATCTTCATGCAGGCCAGGCGTGGTGGCGCACGCCTTTAATCCCAGCACCCGGGAGGCAGAGGCAGGAGGATCGCCGTGAGTTCAAGCCTGAGAATACATAGTGAGTTCCAGATCAGCCTGGGCTTGACCAAGACTCTACCTCGGAAAAATTTCTTTAAAAAAAACATCATGTTTAAGCTGGGCATGGTGGCGCACGCCTTTAATCACAGCACTCGGGAGGCAGAGGTCGGAGGATCACTGTGAGTTCGAGGCCACCCTGAGATTACATAGTGAATTCCAGGTCAGCCTGGGCCAGAGTGAGACCCTACCTCGAAAAACCAAAAAAATAAAATAAAATAAAATAAAATCATGTTTATCCCCATAGATTAGTGCTGCCCTCAGCCTAACCAGAGATGCTTCTTTTTGCAGTGGGCCGCGGTTAATGCAGAGATGCAATAGTGTCTATGTTCGCGCAGCCCAAACACGACAAGACTCGGGGAAGACTTAAGAGGAGGAGGATAGGGAGGAGTGCCCTCTCCTGGGCACACCGTGCCCGTTACACTCATGAACTCACGGCAAGCTGCGGTTTCCCGCAGCTGACGGAGATTTGGGAATTAACGCCTCCAGGAGGTGGTGTATTGTTGGCGGTGGGCTTATGGGTGTTAGAGCCAGTGTCCCCTTGCCAGTGTTTGGCACACTCTCCCGTTGCTATGGTCCACCTTCTGTTGGCCAGGGGGTGATGTCCACCCTCTGCTCATGCTGACGTTTTCCCCTGTAAGCCAAAATAAACCTCTTTTTTATTTCCCACAAGCTGCTCTTCGTTGAGTGATCTCTACCAGCAATGCAAACCTGACTGCAACACCACCCACGCCCCAATTAAATTCAGTGGGACACACAACTGCACGCAGACACACATCATGAGAGTAGGAAGGAACTACCTGGAAAGAAGAAGGGGGGTTAGCTGGAGTGGGAAGGAGATAAGAGAGGGCAAAGAGGGACATATGTGACCAAAATACTTCATATACATGTATTAAGGTGTCAAAAAGAAAATGAAACTGAAATTTGGAAAAAAAAAAAACTTCTGGGGATGGAGAGATAGCTCAATGGTTAAAGACACTTGCTTGCAAAGCCTGATGGCCTGGGTTTCAATTTCTCAGTACCCACATAAATCCAGCTGCACAAAGCAGCACATGCATCTGATGCTTGTTTGAAGCGGCAAGAGGTCCCGGCGCACCCATAGTCTGTCTGTCTGACTGTCTCTCTCTCTCTCTCCCTCATTCCCTCCCTCTTTTACTCTCAAATAAATAAAGAAATAAAAATTTTAACGTTGGCCCAAGAGGTCTATTAGTGTTACCTTTATCCTCCACGCCAGCCACTCAGGGAAAACCTCTTAGGCTTTCTACCCAGAAGGAGGAGGTCAGAGTGGAAGTGGTGAAATGCATGTGTTTGCCTTCAGAACACACTGCAGCTCACCCCAACGCACATTCACAGTGCCTGTGGCCCCCGGGGACGGGGAAAGCGTCCTAGTGACGCTTAGCAACAGTGACAGTGGTCCTTTGTCCCCATCTCAGTTGTACATGACAGGCTCTTTCTCTTACCATCCATAATGGGCATGAATGGATGGATGTCCAGGATGGACTCTACCAGGGCCTCCTATCCAAATGATACCAAAAATTGTCCTTGGGGTCAACAACTCCATTCTGATCTATGTCCAGGATCTCCCTCAACATTAAGATATTAGCCATGTTGGGGCTGGAGAGACAGCTTAGCGGTGAAGCGCTTGCCTGTGAAGCCTAAGGGTCCCGGTTCGAGGCTCGATTTTCAGGACCCACGCAAGCCAGACGCACAAGGTGGGGCATGCATCTGGAGTTCGTTTGCAGTGGCTGGAGACCCTGGTGTGTCCATTCTCTCTCTCTCTCTCTCCCTCCCTCTTTCTCTCTCTGTGTGTCTGTTGCTCTCAAATAAACAAAAGTAAAGAAAAGATATTAGCCATGCACTAAAAGAATGACCAGATCACCCCTGAGTATATACCCCAAAAGATTCTAAGTCAGGATCACACAGAGATCTGTGCACATGCGTGTTTACTGTAGCACCAGTCCCAATAGCCAAGACGTGAAGTCAGCTGGACGCCCATCAACACATGAACGGCTGGAGGAAATGCGGCGCATCCACAACGGAGTTTCCTTCAGCCACGGGAAGAATGGAATTCCGCCATTGGAGGGACGGTGGATGGAACCGGAGGTCATCGTGTCAAGTGAAACAAGCCAGGTTCAGAAAAAGATTCTGCGTGTGAGAGAACATCATGCGGAACGTCTAAGTTTAGATATGTATAGACATACTCTATGCACATATAGATGTATATATGAGATAGGAAAATAGGAAGTGGATTATGTGGGCAGAGGAAGAGTCTAAAGGGAGGAGGGAGTAAAAGAAGAAAAAGGATAGGGAAAAAGGAAAGAGAAATATCACATGTTTTCTGTTATATGAAGAACCAAGATTTGAACACACACACACACACACACACACACACATACACACAGACACACACACACGACATGAAAGCAAAAAGAAGACTACCGAGGGAGAGGAAGGGAGGATAAAAGAGACAGAAGTTACCCACCCAAGAGGTCCATGAAAGGAATAAACCTTCTCTCTATAAAGACACTGATTCCCAGAAAATAAAGCAGCGGTACCCTGAACCCTAGAAAAATGATGACACCAATCGCAGCAAAGATAAAAGCCGGGCCGTGAACAGTGCATCTGGTCCTCCCCTGTCTCCTCTTCCCTCTCCTTTCCATCAGGCCCCACCTCCCCCAGCTCAGGGCATTGCAAGCCTTAGATATCTCTCCTTTTGTTTTTTAAGACTTCTGCTTTTCTTTTTCAAAAAAAAAATATATTATTTTTGTTTATTTATTTGACAGAGAAAGAGAGGGGGAGAGAGAGAGAGGGGAGAGGGAGAATGGGCATGCCAGGGACTCCAGCCACTGCAAATGAACTCCAAATGCATGCGCCCCCTTGTGCATCTGGCTAACGTGGGTCCTGGGGAACCGAACCTGGGTCCTTTGGCTTTGTAGGCAAACGCCGTAACCGCTAAGCCATCCCTCCAGCCCCCGAGATATCTCTTGCCAGGCAGCCATTCACTTGCTTCTCCCCACCCTTTGGGCAATGTTTTCCCCCAGGTGACCTCTGTGCTCTCATGCTTTTGGCCTTTCGGAGCTCGGTGTTCAGAATAAGGCCTGGGCAGCGGGAGATGAAGTAGTGTCGTTGGTGAGTTCGCGTACAAGCAGTGTGGAACCCTCTGGGAGCTCTGCTTCACGGGGATTGTTAACGGCGGGTTCACGTACACAAGACAGCAAGGGTCTGTACTCCATCTCACTAGGCCCCCGCAAGATGCCTCCACACACCAGATAACTGGCTGGTTATGAACTGGGCGCACTGGGCCTTGTGTGGATTTCCAGGTTGGCTATTCTCTGGCCAAGCTGGCAGTCTGAAAAATGGGAACATTCCTTCGGGCAAAACTCTGGAGAAGTTCGCCGGAAGGAATGTGACTTAACATGAGCATATACAGTAGGGATTAACTTCCGTGACATCAGGCGAATCCACCCACCTAGTGATGCCAGCAATGTCACCAGACCTTCTAGGGCTGGGACACAAAGGGTCACTCATACTTATGAAGCCAGCACGGTGGGACAGTGGCCGTGCCAGGGTGAGCAGACTGTATATGGTAGCCACTTGACGATCTGCTTTAGCGATAGGAAGCCACGTGTCAATGGCTGTTCTGCAGATGTTGTACAGAATATTCAAGACATCAAAGGTCAGGCTGGGGAGATGGCTGAGCGGTTAAGGCGCTTGCCTGACAAGCCTAAGGACCCATGTTCTACTCTCCAGACCCCTCGTAAGCCAGACGCACAAAGGTGGGGCCAAGCGCAAGGCCACACGTGCCCACTAGGTGGCGCAAGTGTCTGGAGTGTGATTGCAGTGGCTGAGGCCCAGGTGCACCAATTCTTTCTGTCTGTCTGTCTCTGTCTGTCTCTTTCTATATATATAAAATTTATTTATTTTATTATTTTATTTTTATTTATTTATTTATTTGAGAGAAAGAGATGCAGAAATAGGAGACAGAGAGAGAGAATGGGCGCGCCAGGGCCTCTAGCCACTGCAAACGAACTCCAGACGCGTGCGCCCCCTTGTGCATCTGGCTAACGTGGGTCCTGGGGAATCGAGCCTCGAACCTGGGTCCTTAGGCTTCACAGGCAAGCGCTTCACCGCTAAGCCATCCCTCCAGCCCAAGAGAGAAGATACTTTAAAGAGAGACCTTTCTTCTGGCCTCTAAGGAAGCAAAATGAGCCCCCAGGAGCCCCATGATGCAGGATGGGGAAGGCTGGAAGCCTAGTGACAGCCAGAGAGGGGGAACTAACTGTCTCCCCAGGAAGAGACGTCACCCAGTTCTGACGTCTTTGTCTGAACACCTTGCAAAACAGACCGGAGCTGAGACAATGACGGATCAGCAATGGGCTGGACCATAGCTTGACCAGAGCTTCTCACTTGGGCCTTCTATTTAAGCCTAAATGTCAGGACCCTCAGGTGGGCCTGGGCATCGGCGGATCTCTTTATTTATTCTCCGTCCCAACGTGGCTACATCGGATAAGTCGTCTTTCTCTCTCTTCTCTATTACTGTTTGCTTTGTTAAACGTGTGTGTGTGTGTGTGTGTGTGTGTGTGTGTGTGTACTACGCGTGCGTATGCATCGTGCGCGCGTGTGCCGTGCTTGTGCGCGTGTGCCTGTGGAGGCCTGAGGTCAGCCTCAGGAGTCCTCCTCTCTCAACCCCTTCTTGACATCTCCCACTGAACCTAGAGATCACCAGTTCCTCCAGACTAGCTTAGCCAGCAAGCCCCCGGGACTCTGCCTGTCTCCACCTCCCCTGTGCTGGCGTTAGACATGAGCAGGGCTTTGCACGCTGAGCCAGCTCCCACCCCTGCTTGTCTCTGCAATTGGCATATTGGGCACAGATGGCTGATCCTGGCTGGTTGGCTCTGCCAGCGCCTAGGCTTTGACCCCCCCCCCCCAGCAACTCTGGTGGTCACCACTCTGCTTCCGTAAACCTGTGAGTGGCTTTTGCAATAACTGCACAGTAACTGCTCCGTGAATAACGTCCGGAAGGGCTCGAATCTGGACGGAACGCGTGGGGTGGGGAAACCGTGCCATCATCTCAAGACTTTCTGTACTCCATTTAGATTTCTCTTTCACAAACCAATCATCTCCTCAACTACTGGGCTTCTAGGAAAAAAAAAAAAAAAAAAAAAAAAAAAACTTCTTTGAAAATTCTTGACGCCGGCCCCTAGGGGGCAATACCGACCTTAATGCCGACTCAATAAAAAAGTGGGTGCTACATTTCGTCTCCTTTACTGTCGCTAGTTCCTGAAGGACAAGAAGGAGAGGGGCGTGCATCTCTTGTAGAGAAGCAAATTCCTGAGGCCCTAGAAACACCTGTTGTCTGGACCCCCCGCCAGGCTGCTCCATTGTCCCTTGGAACCGGGGAGCAAGGACTTTCTCTTTTCTCCTCTCTCTGATGAAGCCTGGTGACAGATCAGCTCTCACTTGGGGCCCGTCCCCAGCACCTTCCCTTCCAACAATGCCAGGGGTTCACAGCAGTGCAGCTGCAGACCGGAGCTCTGAGTGACAGGCCCTGGGCTCCTCCCACCCCTCCACCTGCTGCGGGGACGGGCGATGATGCCCTTCTATGCAAGCTTTGGCGGCAGGGGGGGGAGAAAGGGGAGACCGACCGGAGCAATGAGCAGAGAGGTGGGGGGCGAAGTCAAACAAGACCAAACCAGGCCCGAGGATCTCTCCGATCCTTTTGCTTGGTTGATCGACAGAATGACCCCTGAACACTATAGTCCGCCCTGGTCCTGCCCCTCAGCTCCCCTGTCCTGGCGCCGCCCTGTGAGCTCTGTTCCTTCATTGGGACCAGGTGTGTGTCCCACGGGCAGGCCACCCAGCTGACAGGTTGGAGAAATGAGCGGGAATGGGAAACCGAGGCTCTGTTCAGCCGTGGCAAGGCTGATCCTGCCGAGGCTGGGCAAAGCCTGCCAACAGCTCACAGCATTCAGGGCGGCAGCTGCTGTCACCTTGTCACGGTCAATCGCCCTGGGCTGTGGACAGGATGGCTCAATACTTCAGCTCACAGGCTCCACTTCCTGGCCCTTACTTCCTTCCTTCACCCAGTATTATAAAACGGTGGAGACCCAAGACAGCCGGGCGTGGCGGCGCACGCCTTTCCTCCTAGCACTCACTCGGGAGGCAGAGGTAGAAAGATCACTGTGAGTTCGAGGCCACCCTGAGACTACAGAGTGAATTCCAGGTCAGCATGGGCCAGAGTGAGACCCCCACCTCGAAAAAAACAAAAAAACAAACTAGCCGGGCGTGGTGACGCACGCCTTTAATCCCAGCACTCGGGAGGCAGAGGTAGGAGGATCGCCATGAGTTCGAGGCCAGCCTGAGACTCCATAGTGAATTCCAGGTCAGCCTGGGCTAGAGTGAGACCCTACCTCGAAAGACCAAAACAAACAAACAAACAAACAAACAAACAACAACAAAAAAGAAACAGTGAAGACCCCAAACAGCCCGGGATGCCCACCCACTTACTTGTACTGCACAGTGAATTTATTTCTTCCGTTGTACTTCGGACCCAACTTGACAACATCCATGTCACCCTGATGCCACACGTACCTGGTGGCACCGCAACGTTCCGTTTCCCTGTCCCAGCAGGGCTCCAGGATGTGGCTCATTCGTGTTAC